>VZSV01000089.1:2737996-2795619 GCA_013398735.1 Nothocercus julius
ACAGCCCTGCGCGCCGGGCGCAGGTGGCCGAGGAAACTTTGAAGTGAGCTCTCCACCAACTCCAGGGCTGGCCGTGCCTCCACCGTGAGCGGCTCTTATTAACATAAAGGGCGAGTATCCACTAGAAGAAACCCAAGCCGGCCCATTTAATTAGGGCGAGCGCTTGCTATCCACTTCTTCGCGTTAAACCACACAGCCACGCGAGCCTGGGAGGTCTGATTAATTTTAATATGCACGGTCGTGACAAGCGCCTCGGGGGTAAGAGCCAGGGAAAAAAAATCCCACAAACCCTGCTAGCTTGAGAAATAGGTTTCAGCTAAACGTTGCGCGTCTTGCCCAGATTAAGATGTTACTATTCAGCAAGGGCTTGAACCTTTAATATGAGGGACAAGAGGCCTGAGAAACAGGTGGCTCGCTCTTCACTTCTGAATAAATGACTTCCCCGAAAGCTGTGGCACATAAGCATACAAAAAGAGCTGGCACACTCCCTCATGTATATTTGTATATTAACAGCCTGAGTCAGAGATCTCTCCAACAGCCATCCAAGGACTGAAAAGAAGCTCAGAAAGCTAAGGCTTTCCTGGGAAGAGGGAGCAAGAGGGAGGAAGAGGGAGGAAGAGGGACTGCAAACTCTTCTGTCTGGGATATAATGGGCACACTGAAATGAAACAGCAGTAACAGCCACAGCAAATTTTGAAAAGACCTATTGAAACCATATATCTCTCTATATATATCCAATAAAATGTAGTGAACGTACTCTGGAAGCAAATCTTAACTACGGGACCCACCAGGGAAGATGTCATTCTAAAACAGGGAGAGGGAAAGGGATCGCATCTTCTCTCCAGAAGCAGAAGTTCCCCACATCTCACTTGACCTGACCACACTGCTTTCTTCTACACTTAAGATGCTGCATCAGCACCTCAGATGCCTTTACCAGAAGAGAAAAGAAAATTCCAAAAGCTGTAAGCCTTTGAGGATGTAAGCAGTAGAGACTTGGAAGGCAATCTAAGCACATTTTGAAAACATCAATTTAAATAAACCATGACTATCGGGCTAAACTATTAGGAAGGAAAACACTTAAAAACTGAAGGTGACAAATGAACAAACTTCACTTTGAGCAAGTAAGTGCTGGCAGAGCTTCAAACTCGGCTACCTCTGTTCTAAAGTTAAAGAACTAGGTAATAAAGGTTTAAGCCACCACAGCATTAAAGAGTGCCTTCCCTTCACATAGACTTGTTTCATAAACTTCATCCTTCTCCCCCCGCCTCTCTCTTTTTTTTTTTTTTTTTATCAGCAGTATATGAATGCACATTCCCATATGGTGGTGTCTTTGAAGGAAGTGCATGGGAGTTTGATGCTGGCCTGCTCTACGAGATAAGACGTGTTTTCTGGTGACAGACTGCGCAGAGGAACATGCAACCGCCGTGCACTTGAAGCATCCTTGCACAGCAGCAGGAGCGTGTGGAACAAAACTTAAAAGTACTCAGCTGAAAGCCTCCTTGCTTGTCCTTCAGCAGAACGGCATTACAAAGCCTCTTCAGCATGTACTTTGTCAAAAGGACAGTGAAGAACCAGACAAAAGAAATTCAAACCTCGGCCAATTAGAGTATCCTTAGGCTTTTCCTCTGGATCTGCTCACTTTATTTCTTCCCACCTCATCAGATGTGGTTTAAAAACAAGAGGCTGCATTTCAAAGGCTTCGCTTCTTGTGCCCATTAATGGTCTACTTTGGAATTTATGGCTTAAGAAGAGGGAGACCTCTTGATTTCTTTACACGAGATGTGATTAAAAGTTTGATAATATTGGGAGATACTCTGGGATCTCATTTCAACTTGAGATCCTGAATGCAATACCGTTCATTTTTATAGACTACAAACCTGCTTAAACAACAGCCCTTAAATTACCACAGAAACAGGTGTTGTGATATATAACGTAAACTTAAACATCAAACACAGATAGCCTTTGGGGGATGTTCAGAAGACAAAAGAAATCATGCCTGAGAGGCCTTTCTCATCACTTTCTTTCCTAAAAAAAAAAAAAAAAATACTTATACTACTGAAGCAGACTGTAATAGATGAGACTCAAATATTCACACTGCCTACTAAAACCCTGCAAACATATGTCCCAGCAACCCTTTTAACTGTAAGCACATTATATATTTACATCTATCAAACGCCAATTTATTTTTTTTATTTCCAGTGGCACCCAGAATGCATTACCTGCTTTCTTAACGCTTGAGATTAATTGTTGCTCAGGAGAGAGGATTAGCAGAGAGGACTAAAGCATGACCAGCAGACAGGAATGTTGGGGTGGGAACAATAGTAAACACTGTATGCGCACATATACAACCCTTTTGTGCACACGTGTGTGTGTGTGTGTGTATACACGCATGGATACACACACACACACACACACATATATATATATATAAATACATACACTTCATAGAGATGTGTCTATCTCCGTGTATTTATATCAAATTCTAAGCACTCATTTAAACAGCCGAGCACCGATCTGAGTTTCAGGAATTCTTTGTGTGGCAGGAGAATGAGCCATGCAGATGAATGAGCACACACACATATGAGCAGTTTCTGTGATCAAGTAGGTGCCCATCTGATCCCTTTTATCCAGGCAGCCTACAAATTCTGTGCAAAGCCACAGACCTGGCCTCAGAAGATAATGCAGGGAAGTTTTCACAGACAAAAGGCAGACCAATAAATAGCTTGTTGCAGAGACTGCTAAAACGGAAAATGACAACTGATTCTTAATTAAAAGTTAGAAATGTAAAGAGCTACCCAGTACTCTAGCCTATTCTAAAAATAGCAGAGAATTTGCTTGTTCCCTCCCCCCATTTTTTTTCATCTCCCCTCCCCAACTCAGGCCATAGGTTTAGAGGAATGGCTATACAGATTTCAGAGATTTAATTTTCCACAAGCACAGGCCATAAATTAAAATATGGCAATCCAATCCCATTAATAGTGCAAGAAAAAGCTAAGTGGCTGCTTTGGTCTTTGCTTTCATGAACTTGTGTCAAGTTCAGTGACTTCAAAGAGATTTCCATTTCATTTCTACAAATGAAGAGAACAGACAGAGAGTCTCTGTCATCCTCTGATGCCTTAAGAAAATAGAAGAAAAACATGCCTGTATCTCATTCGCCTAATGATTTTAGCTGCAAAAGGAATCCCATGGTCGGCAGACGACCCTCAGGGCAAGGGCTTGAGGTCTGTCACAGTATATAAGGCTTCTCCAAACCCACTCCATTATCTTCATTATTGTATAGCAGGAATAAAAGGGGACTGACTCCTCTTCTGAAGTCCAAGTTAGAAAGGACAGAATGTTTCATATAAAATAACATTGTGTGACTCCAGTAATAGGTTTATGCCTCTGGGGGCCTAAACACTAAAGCAGCATACAAGGATTTTCTGCAGAATTTGAGATGAGGAAAATGAACACTCTATCAGCAATGAGTAAAATTCCACAAATTTTAGATTCACTGAAACACTCCCTGCCCCTGTGTCACCATGACTCATTCTCAATCACATTGTTTCATGAAACAAGAGCAAAACAGCAAGCTTAGGGAAAAGAAAAAAAAAAAAAAAAAAGGGGGGCACAGGGCTTTAGGAACTAAGTAGAAATGCCAGGGAAAACCCAAACCATGCACAAATGCAAGGGGGAAAAAAGAAGCGACAGGCTTTTAGAAAGTTCTTAGCAATGAGAAGGTAGCATATAGGGGGCTTCAACCAAGGGCATATAAGCAACAAATCAGCTTGGAAACCATTTCTGTGAACGGTGATGCTTCCCTTGGCAGCACGGGTGTGGTACGTGTCTGCCACCGTGCATCCACACACTCATGTGCACATTCATACCCTCCAAGCACTAACCTTGTAAAAAACCCCCTGCCATTTCCCAGCACAATTTGCTGTGTATTAACCCTTACTTTCTAACAGATGTTACTTAAGAAAAACATTTGCCCTTAACATCGGTCAGTCTTGGATCAATATTTTGCAGTCTCTGGCTTGTGCTCAAACTTCCTTTAAGAAAAGAGAATTCCTTTCACTGGCTCAACTGAGGTTTGGATCAAAACCCAAACTTGTCCATCCAGAACTGCTTTGTTTTTCAGTTCTGAAAAAATAGCCATTTGAAAGAATGGTTTAAAAGCACCCTTCCCACAGTAATTCAGAAGACAATTGCAAACAATAAAAAAACAGAACAAATACGACAGCCCACTGTAAGAGTTAAATAATATATAAACTTTTGAGTACACAGAGAAATAGGCATCTGGCTCATATCTGGTCTGAGAAAGATTCAAGGGAAATTGATTTAATTAAACCTCAGTTATTGGTGCAAATATTTCCCTTTCCTCCAAAGAGAAACAAACTACTGTATTACTGTTATTGATATAATACAGCACTGCTCAGCCAAGCTTCTTGGCCTTATCCTATAGAGCTCCACAAACCAGTAAGTCTAAAAATTACTGAAAAATACAGTGACCATACAGCACTGAATTGTTAACTACATGTGCTATTAAAAAATGCTACTTCCAGCTTATTTATGGCGGAATTCATTAATATGCTGACTACCCAACTTGCAACCAGTGATGACTGACAGCTCTACTTTTGTACTATATGAAGAAGACATGACAGTAAGATTTTCTACAAGAGTTCAAACAGAGAAAACATTATGTTTGCAATAGTATGTTCATCTTATAGAGAAAGAGGCTCATATTTGTGGAGGATCTCAAAGAACAGACTTGCCTTCTTCACCCAAAAATACATATTCTTAATTAGCCACTCTACAAACAATCATGCTGGCTGAAAGAAGCAGGGGGAGGCTTGTCAAGATGATGCATTTGTCCCTCAACACCTTTCAATGCCGCTGTGCAAGTCTAATTTTCTTCCTAGCCGGCTCACCTCTCTGGCCTCCTTTTGTTTCATGTCCCATTTCCCATTCTGTTGTAACTTCTGAACTTTCGTTGGTTCAATTTTAAGGAGAAAGGGAGAAAAGAAAAAACACACACACAAAAAAACCTTTCCTAATCTTTTTTTTTTTTTTTTTCCTCCTGGATGCAGAGTAAGCAGAGACATGAATATGGCACCCTCATAATGATTTAACTAGGGCTTAATGAAATTTTCATCACAACCTGCTGTTCATTTTAATGGCCTTTGAAAGACAATAGAACAATGGCTAGAGGGAAGAAAAGATTTTCTGTTGCATGCATTTGCAAAGCCCAACATCCAGTTGCTCCCCCTCCCCTCGCTCCCAGTCTCTTCACAAAGCTGTACATCTTTTGTTTGTACTGTATATTTTCATTTTAGTAGAACTGGGATAATGCACAGGCTCTGTAACCGTTCCCATGTCTATCTGTGGCCTTTCCCTAATGGAGTCTCTGCAGCAGGTACAGCCTCCCACTTTGCACAGTATTTATATATTGCCCAGAAACCCCTGCTCTTTACTCTCTCTGAAATATAGTATTTCTCTTTTCTCCTGCTGTACCACCCAGAGGGAAGATCTTTCCCATTCAAAGGCACAAGGTCATGACATTGGTCAGTATGTCAACATAAAGACAAAACATAATGCTCTGATTAAATGTAATATTTTAAAAGATGCTCAGACAGAGAATTGTTTCCCAGTAGCCCCTTATTGTGTGTTCCACTCAAGAAGGAAAAAACAACTTCTAATACTTTCAGGCTTGTGTATGGGATCAGACGCCTGTGTTTGCGCCTGGTTTTGTTCCAGCACAGAGGCTGTCCTAAAATTTTCTCGTAGGTGTTGTCAATTCATGTATAACCACTGAGGTGACTCTTAGGGCCACACTTTTAAACACAGGAAGCAGATTTCTGCAGATTTTCTACAACAAAAAAATAGGAAGGCATAAAACAAATATAGCATTACTGTGGTGTGCTAAGGAACACAGCTCAGTGAGTCCACACAACATCAACAGGTCCATGGTCGCCTGACTGGAGGTCTAGCTATAAAATAAACATGCTGGATACCTATGGGGAGTATAGTGAGAACTCCATCCTGAACTTTTCAGTCAGCAGTTTGAATCTATTTGAAATAGGCAGGGAGTCCAAGCCTTTCCTGAAGGAAAACTGTCCTATGGCTTACAAGAGATGAGATGCCTGGTCTTAGTCTCCATCCACCGAGGACAAATGGCATCGTCACTGACTCAAACCAGTTCTCCAGAGATGGTCACTATACACCGCAGCTGAAATTTGTTAGCCAGATACAATACAGGGAAACACTGTATGGTATCTACTTGCACAGCACCTGCACTATAGATAGTGAATGACACGATGGAACCATCCAAAAGCTTTCTTGAACTTCAAATTTAACATTTCACTTTGCAAATACTGGCACATCTGCTACATGTTTTTAGAAAAAGAATGTCATTGCTGATAACACTGCTTCTTGCTCTAGACGGTGTCAGCAGTGGGGGTAGAAGGAAATATCATGGTGTAAATGAGCCCTGGGCTATCACAAATACAATGTGCATTGTGCCCGCCTTGAGGATGGTAACAGGAGGCTTGTGCCTACTTTAACGGTGACAAAAAGACCATATATGTCAGATAAAGGCTCTCATTTGGAAAAAGCTAAGAATGTTAGCAATGACAGGAGAGACTTACATTTTTTTTTAATACAGGCAAGAACTAGGAGTTCTTCAATTCTGCTAGCAGGAAAAAGCAAATAGAGCAGAAAATGGGAAAATTAAAAAGTATATGTACCCAAAGAATATGAAGGGAAAGAAAAAAAAAAAAAAAAAGGAAACAAAAAAAGAAAAAGAAAATTTTGGCCAGTTTCCCAGGCCTTACCTTCTGGCTCATTTTTGATGAGCTCTTCCATTTTCCTTTGCTTAAGGGTGTCTACAACATCCGCTAGGCTCCCTTTGCGCCTCTCAGGGGTTCCCAGGGCTGTGCTGGACAATGATTCTCCACTCTGACGCCCACCTTCTTCTGCCTTCAAGGGTGAGGTAGATGAGTTGTGCGGGGCAAATGAAGACATCACTTTATTGCCATCAACTTCCTGAAAGAGGAGAAAAATGAGATAAAACTTTTTTTTTTCCTTTTTTTTTTTTTTTAGAGAAGAAAGAAAAGATGGAAAAAATAATAATCCTTTGTTCTTTTGAGTTCATTGCTGTTTGTTCTTCTGTTGAAACCTTTAAAAAGGCATGCAGTGCTTCAAAAACACCCAGAACAAAGCCTATCCATGGAGCATAAACCAAGATTACAGGCTGAAGTGAGCAAAGATCAGCTTGCAAGAGACACACATAAATGCATTTTTTCCCTAATTGAGAAGTGCTCTACTCATAGGTTTCCCAAAAACAATGATATTGATTATCTTTAATTGTCTGCTCTTTTAAAGCTTTCTTTAGAAAAAAATGTTCAATTCTTAAAAGAAGCATTAACTTCCCAATTTTTAAAAACGTTTAATACTGTGATGACTAGTTGCTATAAGAAGTGAAATAGGAATCAAATATCAAACGCTCTTTACTACATGATTTAACTCTCAAGTAGTTCACCCATCTCTAAGGCAGAAACTATTGTCTTCTGACTTCTAATTTACCTTCATTCTCCTCTTCCATCTCATACCTGCATTCCTTGTAGGGACAACATTTTTCACAAGGGTAGGCCTAATGACTCTCACAGGTGGCATCATGGCAAAACCTTATAATTTCCTGCAATACACACACAATCCTCCTCACATGAGAGTCCACACAGGTCTACTCATTAATTTTAATGGTAGCCAAAACTGATTCTGACATCTGTAAACTTTCATTCATTAATGTGAGAGTCTTCTCCCTTGCACCTCCTATCATGTTCTCTCATGTTCCTTCCCCCTTTTATGTCCCTTTTATACCCTTCTGCAGACATCTCTGAACCCTTTCTCTTCTCTGCTAAGATATGTCACCTAGATCTCACAAAAACTTCTATCTTTGCGAAAAAACAAAGCACGTGAATGCCTCATGTCAATGTCCCCAAACAAGGCTTGCTAGATTATATATACAATGCGCAATATAACACTGTCCAAAGTAATACGTACATCAGCCATTATTACAATTTTTTATTTTGAATCAGTTCTCCAGCCATTTTTCTTTTTCCTTCTTGTATTTCCTAATATTTTGATTATTATTATTTCTAATAAATTATTATTTAATTTATATTTAATTATTATTTCTAATAAAATCACTAGAACACTTTATGATTTGAGTTACAGAGTTGGCTGAAAAAGTCTAAAAACATTTTTGATTGTTTTCATATTATAGGATTTGAAATAAGACACATGTTCAATATTTAGTGGTGTGCTATATTTTTATTCATTTTTTTCCTGAGTAATTCTTGGTGTCTCCAGTTTACCAAATCCAAATTTTCATCAAGAAATTGACCTTCTCATACATGTAAATGTAAATTGCCAAAAATAATCTTGGTAAAATTTGAATCAAGCAACAGGGTAGATATGAGGTATAGAATATACTTGTTTTCACAGATTATTTCATTTTGGCAACAAGACTACTTTTGGTTAAGAAAACTTTTAGTGCAAGCAATTTTGAGCAGCTTGAATGTGTTATACTAGTGAATAAATTCCCTAACAGAATCGGATTTAACTAAGATTACAATCTGGGCCATCATATGCCCCAAACGCCAAACCTAGTGATGTTAATGAGAGACTTTCTACTGACGTCAATGAGCTTTGACCAGGCCTTAAAAAAATATTCTGAATGTGGTCAAAAGAACTGCTCCCTTTTTTGAAAATCCTTCCATTTTTCGTTTTGCATTTGGAAAATTTACAGTTGCTAACAATGGACTTAAAAAGAATGAGGTGGAACTGAATATATATATATATAAATATTTAATATGTATAGACCAGAACAAGCTATGTTTTTTTAAGCAATGATATCTCTTGAGCATTAGTTCAAACATTCAAACATGTTATCACCAAGCGGTAATTTCTCTCACACAAAAAAGGCCAAAAGAGGGAACATCTTTAAGAACATATCTTTGAATATCTTCACCCTTCCAAGACGAAGAAACCAACTGCCTTAAATCCATCTATACTGTCATTTACTTATAAGAACAATACCATTCCTACAAGGAGCTAGTTCCTTGGTTTCCAAATCAGGACCAGAGACACCCACTTATATTTCTGCACATATCTCCCAAAGGACAGAGAGACAAACAAAGTGTTTGCAACAGGCCCCTAAAATGAAGGAATCATTACTGCTGTGTCCATGTATATTTTGTGTACAGATAAATTTTTTTTATGTACAAATACATGTTGAGTGCATATTATTTTTTTAAAAGCAAACTTGAGCTTGTTTTGTAGATACGGCTGTTTAGCAACTTTGTCGTCAGAGGAGGAGTGTAAGAACGAAAGGATTGAAGGGATAATGTAACATAATATTTGGTGATTTTCAAAATATGTGTCTTACAAATTACCTGCCGTTCAAGTGGGACTTGACAGTATTTTTAAGACCAGTAGAATTTCGCTGCCTCTGACACTGGGGAAAAGGAAGTATGAGGGGAGAGGACAAGAGAGCAATGAGCACATAAAGCGTTATGAAAGAACTCGGGATACTCCATTCCCTGGGCCTTTTAGATGTTCTCTGTAACCGTGGGCAACGTCACTTTTTCTGTCCTGCATTTCAGTTTCCTACCTGTAAAACAGGCACAAAAGTAGTAACTTCTGACGTGGTAAAGCTCTCGGAGAGAGAAACTCATTAATAATACAGAGGTGCCCTGATACTGCAGCGTGTATAAGGTACCACAGTCAAAAAGACTTCATAGCCGGATAGAAAGGAAAAAAAAAAAGGGGGGGGGAGGGGTTGGAGGCATGTTCTATGTAGAGTCCTGAAAGATAAATTACATATTAAACTACATGCCTATCTAATCATCCCTCAAATAAACTGCTTCCTTAGACCTCTCGTTAGGCGTGCATGTATGCAGTGTTTGAGTATCACATACATGGACTATTTATACACTTGTGGTATTTAACATACACTCCACTTAATCAAAACACATACAGTAGGGAAACAGCCGCAATCACATCTCAGTGGGCTAAATTACGGCACACCAGTGAATTATTCATTCAAAAAGATCTGTGGCAATCGCACATTCGGTGCGTGATTTGCAGTCTAAGAGGAATCCTCTCTCTTCCATGCCAGGGGATTGAGTGCCCACATGAGCTACTGGTGCCGATGAGAGCTGCATGTGTAAACTCTAGCGCATCAGCTCAAGAAAATACCTTCCCCACGTAGCCGTGATCTTCTTAATCCGTCATCATTTAGAACGACAACATGAAATACCCAACTACTCTCTTGGCTTTCATTCACTTTACTCATCTCTGTTTTATTTTGTTCTTTCTCATGTCATTACCAGGGGAAAGAAAAAAGAGAAAAAGAATTCTCAGTCATTCTGAGTTTTTACTTTAGTCGCATAAAAATAAATAAAAAGGTACTTCCATAACAACACCTACTGCTGTCAGTGGTTACAGAAGCTAAGAAACTCTTGGGAAGGAAACTCGGGAGAAACTAGGCATGAGAGTTTAACTGTGCCCCTGAAAACTTCCAGGGAAACCCTTAACAACAAGAAAAGATGCTCAAACCACAGTCTAAAATTAATGCCCTGGGAAAGAGGGTCCCCCCAAACAAATGGGGCTTCACAGATTACTTCTTTGTAAAGACAAATTCATACAGCTTTAGTCTGTTAGTCTATTTAGTCAGAAAAGCACTTTACAATGCTGCAATGAGTGTTAATAAAAAAGCTAAATATCTATTAATGACATTTTAAAATGCAGTCCATTAAGGCACACACGAATTCTGTTATCTCCATTCCCAAAGCAGTAGGAAAAGAGATATTCCCTTTTACCTAAGAAGAGTCCCTCTCAGCTGCGTAATCATTTCACCTGCTCAAGCTTGATTACATTCCAGCCTCTGGCAATGTTAATCCTGGTAACAGTTTTATGCAGTTAGCAGCTGCTTCATGGATGGGACTCCAGCACGCATTTGCCTGGCGAATCACTCTGGCACAGCACTGCAGCCACCTCCGAACGGGGATCGTACTCACCAACACCTGAGGCTGTTGCTTCTTGCTCTTCCCGCTTCAGGAGGGCAGGCAAGAACCTAGAAAGATCCTGCTGGCGGAAACACCCTCCGCCCTTTTTGTTCCCCTCAGTAAAGGGAAACGGATTGACCCACGTTGCACAGCTTCTGCGTCTGCTCCGATCCACCTGAAGACATGTTCACTTACAAGAAAGTTGCCACTATATTGCCAAACAGCTTTCCGCCTATGGAGGAAATATCTCTTCCAAGGTTTAATGATAAAACTGGCTTCTGCCCTTTCAGGATGAGGTCAATAATCTTCCTTTGTTAATCTTGGGCAAGCTTTACTTAATCTAGCCCCCTTGTCACCTTTGTGATTGACAGGAAAAGTCATGTCACTGGACAATGGACTTATCCTCACTGAGCAATATCTTTTCTAAAGATTACACAATGTTACCCTTGCTCTCATAAAAAGTGCAAACAGTTTGCTGTTAAAAGACCCTATTCATTCCACCTGTATCTTTCAAATTGTCTCTATCCATTTCCAGGGTGCAATTCAGACCTTTTTCAGTTCTAAAATGGGATGGTAAAATGTTTAATGGAAAGAAACAGGTTGCACTTTGCTCAGTGAGACTTCTGAAATATCTTAGTGCTCTAAGTAGATCGCAGTTTCCCCTTCCTAATCTAAAGGACATTGTTCTTGATCTGCAATTAGACCAAAGCCTGTTATTGTGACATTAATATTTTGCCCCACATCGACAAGTAATGGAAGCAGAAGAAAACTCAGAACTAAGCCTGAAACTGTTAATTACCACCATATGGTATGCAAGCGGGCTGCATCTGAAGCAGAGAGAAGTATTATGTGAATAAGGCTTTGGGCTTTGCAGCCAAAAACACCTGGAATAAAACACTTGTGCTCTTAAAACAAGCACTGATATTGTCTGATTTTAAGGGGCTTGTCCTTTCTAAAAGCAGCCTAACAGGTTCTTTTTTCAAGGCTGGAATTTTGCCCATACTTTGCTATTTTACAATGGTTAAGGAAGATAAGATTTTTTTTTTTTTTTTCACATTATACATTTAGGCCTATCTGTTTTATAATTTGCATAGTGACCAGGAAGCTGGTAACCATATGACACAAGACAACCAAAAGACTGAATACTTCACACCTCTGAAGGCAAATGATTCTTAGCAATGTTGGCTATTTATTTTTATTTTAGCTAATAAACTTTGGGGGGAAATAATATCTATGTCAAAGATCCAACAGCATTACCACTTCAAGTGAAAATCTCAAAGCTGACAAAAACGCTCAACACCCGCTGCAGGTCCACCAACAATTATGAAAAAGACCAAACTTAGCAGTCCTAATATCTTTAAGGTTTAAAAGAAATAAAAAACATGCAAACATTCAAAAGCAAAAATGATCTTTTACAATTTTAACAACTGTACAAAGGTAAAATTTTATCTTTTATGGACAGCCTTTGCCTTAATGTAATTAACTTACTCAGGAGTATATGTGCCAGCAGCTTTTGGTGGGAACCCTATCTTTAAATCACCTAAGCACGTTTGAAAATTCCCTCCTTATGAAACCTATTGTAAGTCATAGCAGCTGTACTGCAGATACTGTCATAAACCTGCAGGTTTTATGTTCGCTGTCAGCCTGGCATCTTCAAGAAGATGAAATACGTATTCCGCATCGCTTCCCTGTGAACACACTCTTTAAACTGTAGAATTTCTTAGCTTGTAGCTTACATTCAAATAGAGCTATTGTCTACAGGTTTCCTTCATGGAGCAAAGTTATCAATCAGTGACAGAAAGATCCAAAGGAGATTTAAAAGAAACGGTGGAGGATACAGAGAGAAAAATGTATGTAAAAGCCTGTATGTAAAAGCCTGTATGTAAAAGTACATGAAGAAAAAAAGAAGTGGAAAGGGATAAATACACTACTAGGAGTTAAGAACTGACAAGAACACATAATCCAATGAGGGATTAAAGAATCACTGAAAGCTGCCATATAAGCAAAGCTAGAAAGGCATGCATCCTCAGGCTCTGGTTCTTCACACAGCCAATTCCTATACAGAGCGCTGATTTGTAGGACCTGGGCTTTAATGATGAAGAGGAGCTGAAACATAACAGAGAAGGGAGATGATGATGAACAGATCTGAAGAGATAGTTCAAGAGGTCACCACAGTAGAAAAGTAAGAATTTAACTAAATTATTTTGGATGTAGGTGGACTGCGTACTTTCAGATAGAGAAGCATGCTTTTTCTTATTACTAAGGTCATGCTACAGTCAAGAAAAATATACTCAAATTGAAATTCATTTTGACCTTGCTGATACAATTTATTTGGGATTCTATGTTCCATATTTTGGAAATATTATCAATTATCAGTCTTAGAAAAGTTTATTTCTAGTTCTCCATTTAAAGCATTAAGACATTGCTTGGCCATCATTGCTATCTCCTGTCCTCTTATTTAGTATCAAGCACTGTATCTAAATAACGACCTCTTTCTGAGGAAGCAGAAGATATAGTGGCAAAGATCTGAATGAGATAATTAACAGGTATTTCCAGTGTTTGCTATCTAGGAATCTGGTTGAAAATGGTTTGAAGCTCAAATATAAGATCATTGACTCCAGGAATTCTGCTACGTTGGACACTTTCCTTTTTCTCCTTTTTCCTTCATAGACAAAACTGGGATAAGCCTTAATATTTTCTTGCAGTTCAGGGGTTTTTTTTGTTTTTGTTTTTTTTTTCTAATAAGTGATGCAAAAAGCCTCAAGATTATTGGACAAAACCTCATAGCAGTAGTATTTTGATTTTAATTGATAAATATTCAGCTTTTATTTTACTGTATGGTGTGCTACAGCCCAAACATCTAAAAATGGAAATTGGGAACTCTCTGTTAGAGTTATCGTGTTATCAAACATGACCCTACAATGTTTGAGGGTAACACTGAAATTAACTTTGATTTTTTCCAAATCCCATAATCCTCAGGTGGCTGCTGTAACTGCACCAACTGCACTAGCAAAAGAAGATTTCAAGCATTTCCAAGCTCTGGAAGTGAGTTTTAAGTAACTGCTCTGATGTGTTCAAACAGAAGAACTCACCTGTTTTGCACTGATTTCTAACTTTACCTTCTGTGATATACAGAGCACAAGAGTCTACTTTTTTTTTTTTTAAGATTTAAAGTATACAATGAAATAGGAAGGTGCTTAGTGGAATTTTTGAAACATGCAGCAATATAGATTCATTTCATTCCCACTGATTTCATTAGAGGTTCCTGGAAATGAAGAGGAGGATCCAGCCTCATGTAACTAGCTGACTCTGCACATCTCCAGCACACCATTAACGAGCTATCTACAGCACCGAGCACAATCTGATAACCAGGGCTTTAAGACAAACATTTCTTCTTCTCCTGCAGTTCTGCATTCCAGCCTGCTCAAAAGCTTTCAGCACAAGTTTAGTATTTCCTACTGTTGGTTCCGTCATTTCTGTGTGATACTTTGAAAAAATGAGAAGTATATGCAAACTATATATCTGCTTATAGTAAAAAGTAAATGAGAAAATGTTGAGTAAAATTCATACAGATGCATGTTTTACTCTAAATTCACCTTTGTCCCCCTTCTTGACATGAAATTTTCCCTGCATATAGAACTAAATTGCAAATCTTACTAAAGAATGAAGGTACTAAAACAATAAAATAATAATGACCTTATTTTGGATAAATGTGGTTAGTGACATAATTCCTGACAGAGATCTTCGGACCAGACCACTCCTACTGCCTTTTTTTTTTCCTAGAGAAATTCATCTTAAGAATGCAATATAGATTTACATCTATTTGCTCTCAAAATACTTGACAAACAAAAGTGGCATTTTGAGAGCTCCTAATATGTTAGCTATAACCTGCAAAAATAAAGAACATGTTGTACTATGACAGCCTTGTTATCTTCTTCCTAGTAATCTTAATGCTTAAAAATAATACATAAAACTCTGCAAAAGCACTTTTAAGACTTTTATGATCCCTTCCTCATGGGACTAAAGATCACCCTTAAGACCTTGCCAAACAAACAAAAAAAAAAAGACTACTTATCAAAACAGCTTGGTAGTGTCTTCAGCATGCATTAAATCCTTTTAATAGTTTGGAAATCCTGGTATAAAATGATTATTTTTGTAAAAATATGAGATTACTAACCACATACAATAATTCCATTTTTGTAAGTGTTTCAAAATCTATATCGATTGTCAAACCAGTTTTGCCACCTACTTTTTACTATGAAGCAAATCCAGTTTCTGCACTACCTCCTTGAAAGGGTGGGAGAAGACCAGCTGAATAGAATTTAGTGCTATCAATAACAGGAATGCCATAGGCTAGTGATGACTTGAGGGCTGTTCTCAGCTACTCCGCTTTCCTACTATGATTTACTAGTTTTCAGATGAGAAAAGGATGTGAAATCATCTCATCTGTTTTCTAGGGGCCCACAGAAAATTCTACCAAACAGACATATTTCACTTCATTTCTTTGTGCAGATGGCTGAGAGGAGAATGGAGGAAAGAACTTTGCTCACAAGACATGCAAGATTTGGTCAGAATTGTCTCCTCTGTGTTGAGGATGATTTGTAGGATACCCTGATTGGAGAGAACCACCAAATTTGGGAACAAAGGGAAAGAAAATATCCAGTACTCATAAGGAACTATGTTCATGTTCATATCTCTAATACTTGAGATTCTGTCAAGTACTTAAAACAGGTATGCAAGGAAATGCCAAATCCTTAGCCCTCTTGCTTTGTTCTCAGTTGTCTCATTCAGACCAGTAAAATGTCTCAGCTTTTGCTTCATTTCAGCCCGGTACTCTTTGCTTACTCTTCCCGTGCTCTGAACTACTCCTTTGCTGCATCAGACCTTGTGCTTTCTCTTCTTTTCTGGACACTTACCCTAGATTTACATAGTTCTAGTGGCCCATATTTAGCTTTTCCTTGTGTAACTAGCTCGATCAGTCTTCCCTCACAAATCAGCTTCTACACTTTTTTACTACTTGTTGCTTGCACCCAAAAACCTTCCAATTTGTGGACTTTTCTAAGGTGGCCAGAACTGAATACTTCACGTGCAATTTTCGCAAAGTTATGAGAAGGACATTTACAGCCTTGTTACTGCCTTTTTTGTGCTGTCTTGCGGCATCACAAGCTCGTATCTAATTTGTTTTAACACACCTAAATCTTTTGCAGCATTACAGTTTCCAAGTGCCTTACTCCCATTGATTAGCTGTGTTTTGGATTGCCTTCTCTAGCTATATCAGTTTGTAATTTTTACATCTGATTATTTCCTACCATACAGTAGACCCTTGATCCCTTTGATATTATGATTCTATTCTCCCTAGTGTGCCATTGGAAACTTTAATGAGTATATTATAATTCACTTGTTCAAACTTTTAGAGTAATGCATTTATTTCTCCATATTTCTACGATGTTGTTGCAAGCACTCACTGCCCTGCATACACCATACCAAGAATTAAAAAGCAAATGCAAAAGACTCCCATAATTATATTCACTTCAATCCATTTTTTTCCCACCTATCTAACTCAGATCAGTGCAGAAGATGGATTTTCCTACATGATCAAGACGCTCTGATTGGCCAGGGTAAGCCAAGCAGCAGTGGCATGAAGGCACCTGCACAGAGAACAGGGTCCCAGGAATTCTTACCCATTCCTACTGAGGGAATTCTTCTGATGATCTCTTTAATGAGGGTATTTCAAAGATATCCACCTTTTTCTAACAAGCCTTATTGACGTCTCTTTCTGGTTGTTAAATAAAATCCTACTGTACAATGTCATTCTAAGCATCTCCCAACAACACAACACATTACTGTTTTCCTTTGTTCATGGCTATTTCACCTCCTTTTAATTAACCTATCAACAGCCATATCCAAGGCAATTGGAATATTCAAGTGTAACGCCTGAAACACCTTATGAAGAAAACACCTGATAATGTACACATACCCATGGACTGAATTTCACGCAGCTCCCAAAGACCAGCTCTTTCTGGAATGACTTGCTCTTTATATATTGGAAGGTCCTAGCCCATGCATTTAATGGCAGGAATTTCGCACATACCCTACACCCAGGGCAGGTGTGTGGTTAAATCCATTACAATTTTTTTTTTTTTTAATAATCATCTTCTGGTCTATACATATGGTATACATGATGATTCTTAGTTCCTACCTATTTTTTTTGTTTGTTTTTACCCTGTATTTGTTTTATTGCCTTTCAAAGGGTTACAACTGGATGTAGAGGATAACTGTCAGAATCATCTTCTCCTCCATTCTTTTTGAGAGATTAGTATCACTTTATTTCCTTTACTGAAAGCAATCTTCTGAAAGTTCTCATACTTCAAAAGGGCCAGAAAATATTACTTTAATAAAACTGAATAGCTACCTGAGGAGGAGCCCCACTGTCTTCACTGGGGTTAACCGGGGCATAAGGTAACACACGCAGAATACGAATTTTTCCAAATGAATTCTGGTGGTTCAGAAATATGTTTGGCAAGTTCATGTCTATTTTGAAATCCATACCTTCTAGCACTCAGGAACCACACATCTGGTTTTATCTAAGTCTTCCATTCTCTTACCTCCTTTTTAGAGACATCATCAATTACTCTTCATTTACTACTTAGTCTCTTATACTTCTTAAGTAATGACTATACAGACCATGCAAGAGGACATAGTCTTCTCTAGGGAACAACTGCTTTTGTCCTCTTCAACAGTTATTAAAAGACCTATGTTCTTTCCGCACATTCACAAAAAGTCTCTAAGTTCCACAGATGATGCCTACGGAGTAGGATGCAATTACATTTCGATCTTACACACTTCCCATAAAGGATGGTGTTTAATCAGAGAATGCCAAAGTCATCAAAATAATAAAAATTAACATGTCCTAAATCAATCCACATAACTCTAATGTATACTGCACTTACATATCAATACTAGCCTAACAACCATTAATTAAACCTCGTATAATCCCTGCATGATGTTACATATAGGGCAAATTAAGAAAAAGAACCACCCTGATCTTCCATGTTCCAAACCCAATAATGACACAGTAGACTCAGTATCCAAGGGCTACTAAGCAGCAAGTCCCTCTACACTCTTCTAGATCTTAGCAAACCTCAAATGGTAACACTACATCTTGCTCTGGGGAGTAGCACAATGTCATTTCATCATTTAAGTCCCATTCCAATGCTTGCTCAAGAACAGCTTAAGTAAGATTTAAAATGCACAGAGACCCAGCACACAGTTTAGGCTGTGACTGAGTGACGTAAAAAGAAGATAAATTCTAGTTAAAGATGGATTCAAAGATCTTTTTGCTCAGCATATTATTTCTTCTGTTCCTTTAAACTGCAATCTGTAGCATACATGGCTGACTATGAAGAGAGTTTTGTGATAAGATGATATCAAGGGATGTTGTGACACTCTCGATTAGGAATTATACAGAAACTAAACTGTACAGAAATGATAATTTCCCTCCCCTTTCACATCACCTACCTAAATTATTCTGAGTAATACAAATGTTCTTTCTTAAGTTTAAAGCAGTTCATTTCCACTGTTTTCTTCATTGCTTTTCTTTTCAGAAATCATATTCCTGTACTTGATCTAGTCCACTACACATTTTCCTTACCACCTAATCCTGTCCATTTTTGTATGCTATGCTCATCAACAAACAAAAGCCAACGACATCTATTCTTCTCAAGTCAGGCAAGGTATGAATAAGCTTTCCCGGAATTAGCCCTTCCTCTCCAAGCTCTTCTGTGAACCACTGAGCTCTGAGTTTTCACTGTAGTTTTCAGCCATCATGGAGTGATACTGAAAAACCTACAGAATTGCCCAACCCAAGCAAGGGACACCCAATTCCCTTAACTTTTCACTAGAAAGAATCTAAGCCTACCTTGTGATGAGGAAGTACTGCTTGACTAACGGAGCTTGGTTTTGAGCAATCTGTTTTTTTCCTGACCTTAAATTTATCACAACAGTGTCTCAGGATGAGATCCTGCCAGGTATCACTGTGTCTACTAGCACAGAGCTAAAGTACAGAAGGTTTCTAGGAGAGAAAAAAAAAAAAAAAAAAAAAAAAAAAAGTTCTCTACAATCTGTTCCTTATATTTAGCAACATCAAATGGGGAAAAATAACTTATAAGGTCCTATCAAGAACCTAGAGGCCAGAAGAAGAGACAGGTTGTGAACACAACAACAGGCATCTGGTTACAGAAGTCACAATTCATCTTCTTGATTTTTTTTTTTAATGGTAGATATTAGAGGAATTACTTATTTTCCTAATGCTCCTCCACTCTCATAGATGTCTGTCGACACTTACAGCATACATATTTATACATATGTAACAGAATTAGGTAAGAGCTTTTGATTTCAGTTTTTATAATCTTCAGATGTATACATGTGTAGAGACCACACATTTTAAAAATAAATTGTTTGAACAAAACAAATTATTTCAAGTAGCACTGAAAATCACATGGAAATGACACCGTATGCAGGAACCGTGCCAAGAGCTTATTTTTACTGTCCAAGGCACAAGCAGGCAAAAGCTACTGTCTACCACGTAAGTCCAGTCCATTTGAAAGGCATCCCATCTTCCTTATATCATCTCTGACATTACTCTAAGTTGCTTTTATATATTTATATTAAGCTCAGCTCAGTATGGTCTGGTATTACATTTTGGTTATTCAAACATTTTATAGCTTCCCACAATTAAGGTTCAAAGAAACTTTTAAAAGCAGAGTGCAAATAACAAGGTGATATAATGAAAGTACTTTGCTACATTAGATACAGCCAACCTCCGTCTGCTTTCTTGAATAGTTAATGCAACACATGACAGTCATGCTTGTGACTATTAATATTAGTTAGGTTATACTATCACTATTCTGCTTCTTTCAGGAATATCATGCATTGCTTTGCAAGCATTCTTAGATCTGCAAGGTACTTGCTTCATTTCTTCAAGGTCTTATGTTGGAGAAAAGTTAACACACTTGTGCAGGAACAGACTCACATTCTCCCAGCTGTCTTGTCTTGCAACCAGGTTTTACACAACTTTATCGTGGTATCAGATTCCCTTGACTGTCCTTGGGCTAACAATCAGATTCATAAAATAAGGAAGGAAGACTTCATAGTGCAGATTCAGACTCTCTCAAGTCTATGTAAATCAAGGTGCTTCTTTTTTCATATGATGAGGTAGTTATGTGTAAAGATTAGGTAACATAGAAATCTTGGGTCCCTCAATCAGCCAAAATATCTTCACAGATGAAAATCAGGGATTAAAAAATCCCACAGAATGGAATAGGGGACACACAAAGGTACTTTGTAGCAAATCAGTGACTAAACAGACAACTTCATTCTCTGAGGACTCCTTAACAAACACCCTTTGGTAAACATTTTTCTATTAAGACATTAATCATCAGCCTAATTCTTACAGTTTCAGCACATATTTATCACCTAAAAAAGCCAGTCACCATCTTAAATGTTTAGCAAGTTTCAAAAATTTCGATCAGCAAATTGCATCTCCCCCCATAGGTTTTTTCCAGCAATGCTGGGTGTAAATGGGATCACTTGTTTGGAAGACTAAACACAGTCAGGAAGTCTGACTTTCTGCACGCATTATGTTTTAAGCTTTAGTGTGCCAGTCTATTAATTTTTCATTGCAGCTCTTATTCACTTGAATGAAAAGCAGGACTTTATTCCTAGGAATGATGAGGATTTGTACCAGAGAGGTCACCTCATGTATGGTGTATACTTAAAACATGACTACAGTTAGCTGTGGAAATTTCTCATAAGAAAGGGTAGTGTCAGATTTTACTCTTTCCCTTAAGTCCTGAAGAAAAGAAGCATTTTATTCCAGTATCCAGTGAAGATACTTAGGAAAATAAACAGAAAAACACGTAACAGCTAGCACCTTTGGAAATTCGCAGCCATGTTTTCACTGCATGGGTTACATTAATTTTAGATTTATACAAATTAGTATAAGTTTAACATGGAAACACTTTAACTCTGCTTCTATAACAGGTGAACCTTCAACAATGTATGGGGATAAGTAAAAAAGGAACTGTAAAATGTCATAATTATTCAACGTACTCACTCCCCATTTATTTTCTGAGTCATGTCTGTCTGCTTACTTTATTGACTAAAACAATTTTTTTTTACTGCCATTAGTGCTGAAGAGTCAATACAGCTATAAAAAAGGAACTAGATAGACTCCGCTTTGCCACACATATCATCAACAAAATAGTCAGTTAAGTACCATTTGCAAAATGTTTATTACTAGGGATGATGTGAGGCAAAAAGGACACCGCTCTATTTTCAAATCCCAGGTTAAGTTTGCATTATAGGCAATTAATAAAAATATCATATTTTTATGCAACTAAATTTGACCTCTAATGCCACAGCAAGACAGAAAACGTGGGACCCCGTAATGTCATTTTTACAGTCATTTATCTGACTATAACCACACTTTAAAGCGTTAAGGTCAGCTGGTCACGAAGCATGAGCTACACTTCTGACTAGCACGCAGCACATTTGACTTGAGAGTAAATAAGGGACTGACACTCCATTAACCTTCACAAGTACAATTATTTATCAAAACAGTTCAAAAGACTACCCGACAGAGAACTGATAAATCTGGAAGCAAAAAAGAAACCGTAGCAAAAAATAACCTGATCTTTTGCCAGTGAGGAAGAGCTATTTCCCATGACAGTTCCTGGGGCAAGTTTTCCTACAGTGCTGTTCGTTTTAACTGTCATTCAATTCAACACTCGGTTTTGACAGAATCTCAGAGCTTTTTAGTACTTTTTATTTCCCTCATCTTTCTAGGAAAGAATGTATGCTAATATCCTATATCTTTATATGTCTTTAAAGACTTTTCCGATCTTGCACACAAAATTCAGGAGAGTTCTGGCATGTTGGGGCATACGACCCATAGCATGCTTTCAGCATAGACTGTGCCTGTTCAAGGTCCTGGTGAGCTGATCATCATCTTCTTACCACCAGATAAATTTCTCTTCCTTTATTAGAGCACCTAATGTGGGTTTATATCCACACAGTCTTCAAATCTTGTTATTTCTGTAAGACTTCTGTAATATCCTTACTGTTGCGAGATTTCCTCCGACTTCCTCAGACAAGCACGATGTTCATCTGCTCCTCAGCAGCTGCCACCTGACATCCATTACATGACTTTTTTTGTGATTGCAGCAGCTCTCTGCGCTTCCAAAGGAAAGGGAACTTTCCCCAAATCTTCCACCAAAGAGTGGCGAGAGGAAAAATGGAAAGAGGAGGATCCTTTTTATGAGGGGAAAGGAGGAAGATAAAGGGAAATCAGTGATCGCTGCCATTTTGTCCCTCATCCCTGTTTTCCTCTGGCAGGAGAGTGCGCTCCCTTATTCCACTGTAGACCTAAACTGATCTCGAGCCTCACCCAAATGCACATACAGGAAGAAACTACTAAGTATCCACTACTGGAGCTGCAGATACCAGCCAGAGCTCCAAAGAGGCGGTGGGTGGCAGATAAACCACTTCCTTAATCGTTTTTCTCCCTTTAAGATCAGTATCAATCTCAATGCTTTGTAAAATGCATTAAGCTCCATGAGAAAAAACAGCTATGGTTTTAGGATGGCTCTTTTGTATAAGCTCTTTCTGGTGGACACAAGACAAATTTTCAAAACCTGAGAATAGACAGGCAAGGCCAAGAGATTCACCTTAAGGGCAAGATGGCTTTTCTCCCATCAAGCAGCCCAAAATATAGTAAAAAGGTGAGACATGCTGACTCATAGAGCAGTTAGTTTTCCCTGTCTGCTAATAAGGTGGGAAGGTTGACTTGGTAACTCCTTTTAAAAGAAGGTATTTTAAACTTGTATGATACAGAAAAGCTTCACCCTCATTATGGTAGTTACTTTCGTATTTCTGCTTGTACCAACAGTGAACTACTCGAAAATCACAGGAAGAACTGGACTTTGATTTAGCACTTGCTGCACACTTTATTTTGTACACATGAAAACAGATATCAGACGACTGAATACTTCCTAAATGTGACTTGGATCATTGATATCATGAGGGCAAATGTTCATCTTCCCCATTAACTTACAGATTAAATGTCTTAAATTTCCAAGATTTCCTCCCTGCCAACTCGTCTTGGAAAGTCAGTCTAGGATCTGAGATTTGGACAATGCTCCTTCTTCCTTCCTAAAAGGAAAGATCCTGCAGTCAGACTTCGCTGCCAAAGCTAGTGATGGCACAGGGGGAACTATTATCCATTCTGTTATTCCACAGCTCTGCAGTCAGAACTCTACAAAGCTAACAAGCCCCCAAAATTCCCTTTTGCCAAGGAACTAATCAAAAGACAGTGAGACACAAAAGTTCTTTCCATTAGAGGATTCACCCTTGATGAGCGATGCAGACCAGTACCAGAGAGGGTTTAACTGCAAGTTAATTGGACAAAACTACTCAGCATCATTCATGAAACAGTGACTGAACCACCTTGCAATTACGCTTTTTTTTCCCTATAGCATCTCAGATGCATCTCTTGCTGACATCATGGTCATTAACAGGCAAATATAGCAAACAAGAGACAGAGCTGTTAAGACAAGAATGTTTGTAAAAAACAGTATAAGTTTTTTAGAAAAAAATACAATGAAGACAATTTCCACATACCAAAAAAAGGAAAGTTTGACAAGAAATGTGGTATCAATGCTTAAACTTAAAAACCAAGCCAAATGAAAAGGAATATATAATTCTTCTTGCTATTGTAGCTCAGATGCACGTTTAATGAGCAAAAGTGAAGCAGGAAAGATTTGGGCTAGGCGTTAGCAACAACTTTCTAATGGCAAAGATACTCATACAAAGGGACAGATTGCCTAGTAGCGTTTAAGTCTTCAACCCTGAGTAACTTTAAGAAGTTGGACTGTTATCTAACAGAAACGGTATTGATCCCTGGATTGACGCTGGGACTGGGTGACCTCTTGCAGCCCCTCAGAGCCCCACAGTTCTGGAAAACGCAACACTCACGTACGTTGAGGAACAGACAGACTCATTCAGGAGAGGCTCTACAGAACTGGAAGGGACTTGCTCACTAAGCTGGATCAGGGCTTTTTGGTTATGTTGTGCTTTGGGTATTTTTTCATTTATTTTTTCAAATAAATCAATAGGCCTGGGCCATTTTCCAAAGATGTGATTTGGGAAGTTCCAAGCCAAACCTCTCAAGCTTTACTCAGGAGATAAGTGCTAAACAATGCGCCAGATTCATCAAAGCTTTATAGACTTACTTAAAAGAGAAAGAAACCGATTCAGCCAACTCATTTAAAATCAAATCAGGCAGTTGAAAATCTATTCCTGAGATTTGGAAAAATATGCCTTTTTAGATTATTTTTTTCAAATCATTTTAAGAGTCTCTTTTTGGAAGTTACTTCAGGGCGGCTCAGGCAACTCCCTTTCAAGAATCGTTTTTTTCCCTCCCGCCTGATTAAGAGCGGTATATTTCTTATCACTGTAGGAGGTGGTTAAAAACATCCAGATATTTCCTACCTTCCTCTAAGGTCCCCTTTTTCATTTTAAAAGGGCTTCTTTGATCAGCTTTTAAGGTCTTAAAAATATTTTGAATTTTCCGCCAAATACCAGGCAAACTAAAGCAGCGTCTCGACTTACAAAAAAAAAAGTGAATTTGCTTATTCACTAAAGGAGATTAAAATAAATCAATGGCAAAGTTGAACACCAATGCACTCCATTAATGCAGAGGACACACTTCTCCTAGTACTCTCCCTTAGAATACTTGCTAGGGAGAGATTAGTTCCCATGTTTGTTTAGCTCTTGGTACCTTTGCCAATAAGGACAGCAAGTGAACTAGTTCTTGGGCAGACCCCTCAAACACCAAAGTATTTGGTGCCCTCCCCAGACATCTTGTAAATTCACTAGCAAAACCAACTTTTAGCTGGTGAAAGCTGCTGATACTAAAATCACGGAGAAAGACTTAACAGGGGTAGTCCCTCCAGCCCAATACCGAGCTGTTATTGTAAGTATATGTGTCAAAGCAAGGAGAAAATGTTCAAAATCTGGCCATGCTTTCTTCCTCCGTTTCCTCTTTGCAAGCAAAATACTCCTTCTAAGAACACGAAAAGACCCATGTGACTTTGCACTGGAAAACCTAAAGATGAGTGAGTCTACCTGCTAATGAGCAACTTGCTACTGAAATGAGCTCATTAGCTTTCATTTTTGCTGGCTGCTCATCGATTCATGAGCCACTTATGTGCCCTCCCTAAGTTGTCCATAAATTATCAAATGCATTGATTCCTAAAAATATTAAGTCAGGAAATCCGTCTTTTCCATATCTCTAGTATGGTGCTTAGCTCGATGGCCTTCAAAATACCTCCAAAGAAAACAATGCTCACATCCGTGTTCACAGAGAACTGCATCTCAGATGGCAAATACACTCACTGCCTGTAATCAGCTTTGCTGGCACCTCGGAGAAGTGAATAAAAGCTTGCCGCTGCAAATGTTACATACAAAACGTACAATACAAAATGCACAGAATTTTGCATGAATCTGTGTAGGTGGCAGCTCAAAAAAAAATCAGAGTAAGGAACAATTGTCTGCAGAATGGAAAATTCCAAGCTAGATTATCCATAAGGGTTTTTTCCATCTTAGATCATGCCATTTCCAAGACTATCTTCATTTGACTGAAGCAATGAAACTTCTAAGGGCGTCCCAGAACTGGTGCTGATTTTTGGAAACAAAAGCATTTTCTCTTGCTCATTGATGTCTCCACGTAGGAAGGGAACCTGTTACACTCTAGAAGACTCAACAGAGGAAGATGTAGGGAAGGATTCCTTATCCCAAAGGAAGGTGCAGCCCTAATGTCATGATTTTCGGTACGTATTGCTGTCTCTAACGCCACACCAAGGAGCCAGACTTCACCTGGACTCCTGGCTGCTTATAAAAATTCAAGCAAAAACTGGTATTTTGGACTTGTGTGCCTGCAAATTCCAAAGCACTTTATGACACTGATTTGCAATAATTTGCCCAAGGTGATGTGGGCCTTGATCCAAAACCTATTAAAGACAAAGCGGTCTTTATAATAACTTCAAAGGGCTTTGGATCAGACCCACAGTGAATCACTGCACAGTAAATCGAAAATCAGGAGCAGAAACCCTGATTTAAAGAAGAGCTAAGGCGCTCTCCTTCACCGCTTCAGTTTACTGAAAACTAACACAAACCAGGAAAGCGGTTATGGCCCTTGTTCCCCCTAGCAGTACTTCGACGAGAATTACTTGACTCCAATATCTGAATTAACTCCGACAGAGCCTATTGCAGCAGCCCAGCTCCAGCGCGGAGCTCTCTTGGTTGTGGGTGCCAGAGGTGCCGGTGGTGATGGCAGCTGAGGACGGTGCTCCGAGGGGCCGCACGCGCCCTCGCTCCCAAATAACGGAGGGCATTAGGCCGCAGCAGTAAGGGGTTAAACCTCACAGACCAAAGCGCGCTGCTTGAGCCCAGTTTACTGAAAGGACGTGTCATTTTTAGAAAGTTGTCCAAACAACTGTCTTAATATTCTCCACCAAAGTGGCTATTAATCAAACAACAAAGGCCCAATTAACACGTAGCTGTTGTCACCTTGATGTTAAAAGCCTTCTTTCTCTCTCTCCGTCTTTTTCTTTTTTTTTGTCTTTAATATTACAACCTACCCCAAAAATGCCTCAGGGCTGTACTGCGGGGCGGGGGGAAGAGAGACAAAATAGAGAGGGAGGGAGAGGGGAAAAAAAGGAGGAGGGGGGAAGAGAGAAAGAGTCTTAAATACCATCTCTCCTCTAGGCAGCAATTTCCACAGATGAAGAGGTCACCACTGTTTAACAGTGTGCTGCCACGTTAATTTAGTATGACAAGATAAAGCAGTAATCTCTGCTCGAAGAGGCTGTAAACCGCCTGCTATCCAGGGACATGCTCGAGTCGATTTGCACTGTATATCACTTTATACAATTGCCGTGACAAAGCCCCCTGAGTTCCCTCATGTAAATCTCCCCCGCTCGCTCCCGCGCGAGCCGCCTGCCACTCAGGCGGCCCCGGCTCGGCGCTAAGCGCCGCAAACTCGCCGGCTTACGCGTGCCCGGGCCCCCCGGCCCCCTCCCCGCAAGAGGAGATGTTGAGGACTTTGATAATCCATTGATCCCGCTTCCATATCGGCTTGTATTTTTCAATCTGTCGTGTTAAGTTGTCAGCGAGGGCGATTAAACCGATGTTTCATGTTCCGAGATTTGCGTTCCTGGGAATGATAGTTTTCAAAGCCTTTCTTGCTAGGTTCTGCTTAAAGATTATCCCTAAGAAAGCTGATGTGAATATTATTACTGGCATAAACCTGGTAATAAAACCATAAAGTGTTTTAGGTAAAGACATTTGAGAGATATTCAGGGTTATAAACATAAGAGTTTAAAGCTGGATAGAATTTGGAGTGCTTTAAAAAAAAAGGGGGGGGGGGGAGGAAAGGAAAAAGCCCTGTCAAGCTGTGGAGTTTTCCCTTCATGAAGCAAAACAACATATGTAGAAGGGAACTCGTGCGGCTGTGCAAAATAAACGCCATCACCGAATCGCCGCGGAGGGCAGAAGAGAAGGCCGAGCTGCGCAGCCAGGCAGGGGAAGAAGAGGACAGGGCGAGTCCTGCCGCACGTGCGACGCCGCCACGGCCGTGTCGAGCCAAGACATCTGCCTCCGTCTCCGGCCCCGGCGCCGCTGCGCACGCGGTGCCCTTGGCGGGGCCGCGCGTCCTGGCTAGGCTGCGCCGCCCGCGCCCCACCGCAAACGCTCCTCTCCCCGTCACACCGCACCGGGGCCATCTCCCCGCGGGCACCGACACGCGGAGCGGGGAGCCGAGGTGCGAAGGGCACCCGCGCCTGCACCGCTCCCGGGATGGCACACGCACGCGGGGGCACTGAGCAGCTAGACAAGCACAGCAGGGTTTCCTGCGTGGGCTTCCACACGGGAAGGCTGAAACACACCCCAGCATCGTACCTTACAGATTGCTAGGTCTATCAGGTGTGCCCATCTATGGCATTTGGACTTGCCAGGAACGCTATAAAAATGATGGAGTAAGGCTAAATCAAACCTTTTTGACACAGCAGGTTAGACACACTGTGTTCTCTTTCCTGAATTAAATTTAAAAATAAATTTTGGCACTTATTACAGCTGATAGTAAGGAAGATAAATGCTTTATTAACCACACAAGTTCCTAAAGGTAATTGAGAAGTATTCGCTATATTTAAAATGTGGAGAACCACTGGAAGCAATGCCATTTTTCAAAATGGAACGTTCCCAAAATAACCTTTCAAAGGCATGTTGGTCTGCTGCTGTTCTCCGGTACGTATTGCTAACCAACAAAGTGCAAAACGTATATTCAAACATAAAGTTTACTGTTTGGTCTTAACGTTGCTAGCTAGATATACAGCTACACATTTGTTCTTACAGAATATCCAGTTGCTAACAGCTCACTAAACATCATCAGTGCTGGAAAAAAAAAAAAGTTTGCTAGAATACTCACAAAAAGAGAAATAAAAGATGAGCTTTAACATGGTTATTTCTTCTACAGAGATATGAAAGAGGGAAGCATGTAAGTTCTTTAACTCCACTGTGAATGGGATTGCTCTCACCTAATTTTAGCCCCAAATTAGACATCTAGTCTAAACTAGTCATCAAGGCTCCCTCTATAGCCAATAGACAAGCACTTTCCGGGGGGTAATTCATCTTTCTTGTCTTAGATGCTTATTTTAAGACTGGAAAGGTTGTTCTCTGAGGGTGGTTATCTTCTATAAACTATGACGAGAGCCTCAACAAGCAACTTTTATGTGCCTAACCTTTGGTGAGCTCAACCCTGACTTCATGTACAGCACCGCGTACGGTTCTGTCAATCTGCATCACTTGGGAAACACTAATTAAACCATAGGCCATCATGGAAGAAAGACAATTCCCACTGCATTGGTGCATAAGCTACGGCAGTGACAAGAGAAGTGAACTGTCAGTGGCAAATCAGCAGCTCAGCTGGGAATGTAGCCTAATTTCAGGAGACTGATCGCTGGAAAACTCACCATTTCTGTTTCTTCTACATAGCAAAATAAAGATACGGGCCCTAAATATACAAAAGTAAGATTTCAGTCAAATTGGCTTATCCACACCAGCAGCCAGGGAATTCGCTGAGGCCTTGTGTCAGTATATTGCCCAATACTCCTGTTGACAGCTTCAAAGCTGAAGTTACAGTCTCTGCCCAAAAGCTAAGTTTACACTGGCCACAAGCAAACAGGAAAAGTACATCATCTACCACAGACATATTCTTTGCAGGATTGAATCATTCTGTTTTCAATTCTGCTTGCACACATAAAAAAAATCCTGAAAACTGTTTTCCAATAAATTTTGTCAAATTGGTTTAAAAATAGTCTAAACAAATCTTCTACATGGAAGCTGCTACGAAAGATCAACCTGTTCTCCTTCACACTCTACCATCATTACTGATTCAGGATAGTATAAATTGAAGAATAAATAGATAGCTAGAGTAATTGCAGGGTATATGTTTATAAAAATGAAGATAAACCATGGATTCACACTGCCAACATCAGCCAGATGCAGGACCCAAACTCAAGTAAGTCAAGTGTTCTAAGCAGAGTGAGGCAGAAGGCTTGACATTCCCAGTATAGCTAAGTACAATATACCAAACACTTAAAAAAAAAAAAAAAAAAAAGGAAAATAAAAATAAGTTCCTTGCCTCCTTGCCAGGCCTTTTTGCTTGAAATTAGCTAACTACTGATGTCTATATCACAGGTATCAACAGCTGAGCTCATCACTTTGAACTCCAGAAGAAGAAACAGTGAAGAAAAATTGGCACTTCTGGGGTGTGATTATTCTGACCTATCTAGAAGCTATGTTAGGACAAAATAAATCACATCCTGCTATTGCCTATTTACCTCCATTAACCATAAAGGAAACCTAGCATGACCAGCTTACCTCTAGACATATACTTTGCAAGCATTCAGTCTGATGAATCCTCACCCCTTGTTACTGAAAACAGACACTGTGCTTGACAAGACACAGCTTTATGAGTTCCTGATCACATCAATAACTTACTTCCTATGGAACAGAAAGCCACAATGTCCAAGAGACCTATAATGAATAGAAGTTTACTATTCAGACTGCTATTACATATCACAAAAAACAAAGATTTAATTGCATATCAGACAAGAAACAAATCTTCTCTCCTACAGAGTTCTAAACCCAAAAAGCTAAACATGTGCATATGGGTGTTTTGTGGAGACCCCCAGATCTTAGGAATCCCGATGCTCACCTCAAAGAATGCAGAATGCCTTTGAATGCAGAAAGACCCAAATTTGAGCAGCTCCCCTGATTATAACTGCCACCATTTAAAATAAAAAAAAAAGAATGATAATTTCTCAAGAAAGAAGAGAGCTTCACTTCCAGTTTCATAGATGAAAATCTACACTTCACATTTAATCTGAAAATAAGCAGAGATTGATAGGCCAAACAAGCAGGGCCTGTAGCACAGATATTTATACTATTTCTCAGTAGCAATATTAATAAGCAATACAAACCTCTACTTCTGATATGACTTACTGTGTAGATCCACACACAATCTATTGCAGTAATTCTGACTTGAGATGTCAGAAGGATTTTACCTTTTGCTATAATATTTCTTATTTTGTGTCATCAGACTCCAATTCTACGAAAAGATATGTGCTGAAAGAGTTATAGTCAGTGACCTCTCCTCCCCTCCCTCTTGCTATCATCAGCATTAGGTTCCAATCAACCGGATTATTTTGCAGGAACAGGGTCATAAGCTAAGCATTCTGGGGCAGGAATGTTTCTTTTTTCTGTCTCTGTAAAAATAAATCATGCCTGGGGCACAATATAGATAAAAATAATAACAGTCTGATGTTAGGCTTTATTGGTCTGTGTTTTAGAAAATATTCAATTTGCCTGCTGCCTACACAAACTACAAACAGTTAATCTTTATAGTCCCCTTTTTACCTTGTGTTGGACTGTGTTTTAAAAACATAAGAAAGGATGCTGAAGCAGACACTACTTCCATACACAAGGACAGTGCTGCTTATGGTGCTATAGCAAAAACCACACTTGGTTAAAGCGTGCACACACTCTACTCAGTTATGTCCCATTGCTTTATTCTGGTGATGCTGAGTTCGCAGAATTCATTGGGGCTACTTCTCCTTTGCTAAAAGCAAAGAGGTCTTATCTGTCCACACAAACTACGTGAACAGTGAGAAGAAACAAAGAACTTAACAGTATTACAATGAATTTGAAAATAAAGCTGGCCAAGCTATCCAGGCAAGCTCGCTATCCCAGACATAAAGACTATTCTTACTTAAGGAAGTTTGTTTCCTCCATACAGCTGTTCCGAAACACTCCTGTGCATTGGTTGGGTCAGTTCAGGCACTGCAGCATGGCAACCTTCTCCTTCAGCAAGGGTTCTGCACACACCGCGGGTATTAACCCACCTACTTTAGTGGCACACACAAAAGCAAACACTTTTTGAAATACAGAGTCTCCGCTATGCCACAGGTCCTTCTCCAGCCATGAAAATTAATAAATCTGTTTAATCTGAGAGTCTAGTGGAGAAGACGGTGGTATTTTGGTGATATACTGAAGATGAGAAAAGGAGCTAGCTGCACGACCGAACAACAACACGACCGGCTGATACAATATTTTAAACGTTACAGGTGCCTGAAGACGCATTTTCATTACAGCTTTAACCATCATTCCTTTTGGCAAATCTGAAAAAGCACTGACGATCGCAAGAAAAATTAAAGCGGGAAAGCTGGCCAAGGCACAGCCTAATGGAACTCAGGCTGGGCAACCTGAGGAGACACAGTTGAAGGAGGAAAGGTCAAAAAAAAGAACGACGCAGCATTTCACAGAGCCACTAAAAAGACAGGACACACAGAAACCCTTAAAAATGTCACTATGAGGGGCAACATCCTATCTATGGGCACAGACATTCCTTAATGGGAGAGCGCAAGCTAAAACACGACTGCGAAGCAGAAGGTTCCGGCACTCCTGAGAGGCAGAGCTGATAAGCGCAGAGATTCCTGGCAACGCTGAAACTCAAGAAACCGTGACCAACACCTCGCAGTGCTTCTCGGTTTGGGTATATCTCCATTGAAAGGAGAGATGCGTATCAAAACCCAACAGCCTTCAGCTCACTGACATTCTGCACGAGCAAATAACGCGCCACATTCCTCTACCGCGTAACGTCTTTGTATGAGCTGTTTACTCAACGGCTTTAAAATGGATTAAATAATAAAAATGACTAACTTATATAAAGCCTACCATCAGAGAGAGAAAAGGCGTAAGGAAGAAACAGGTTTTCAGAGAGTACTGAAAGTAGATAAAAGGTGCCATTCTAACAGCAGTGCTCTTGTGAGGCTGGAAGTGGAGAAGAGGCTTTCTCGCCTGCAGAGAAAGGCACAGGGGGAAAAGACACATCAGCTACGGGCAGGAAATAAGGTGGAAATGAAAAGAGCATGGAGCAGAATGAATGCACAAGGGGAAAAACATTCTCGAAACTCTAAAATGAACAGGCAGTCACTGTGGTAAAAAGGAGCCAAAGTGATAAGCAAAGGTGAAAGAACCGCATACAGGCTGCAAATACAATCAACTTAGATACCTATGTGCCTAGCTTTGATGCATGTGTCAGATAAAGGTAGGGAAGTCCGCTAAATGGCACTCACATCTGATAGCAGTTGCACAGCCAAAGGTCACAAAATTCAAAAAAATCTGTGAACAAGTTTGGCTAAAGCAGGTAACATTACCAGTTGAAAGAGAAAGCATAAGAAGTAACCAAATTTCTGTTGCCTTTTCTTTGCCATGGAAAACTGAGTGGTGCTTTGGCAGGAGAATCTCTGTCTCACTGCAATGATGCAAAAATACTCATTGTCAATGACGAGAAGACAAAGCTGTAGTATAAACCTGGGTAGAGTGTCACAGGTGATGAATCTGGACAGAAGAAACCACACAAAGTTCTCAGCTATTGCTCAAGTTCAGCCAGAATGGAGATAGCACAGATCCTACCTAGCTTCCATCACAGATGGGGATCAACTATTGCAAACCAAAGCAGAAGGAAGAATGCTGAGTTACAGTCCCCCTACATCGCCACAATCTTGCAGTCCTGCACGGGCTGCACACCTCAGCTGGTAGCCCCAAAGTTTTGTACTGCCCCTTCTAACATTCCCCAGCTGTGATGCACCCCACCTTCCTCTGGAAGACCTCCCTTCTCATAGTTGTCTCTGTCTTCTAGGGGCCAGGGGCAGCTCCCAGCCACAAAAGCTGTGCACACCTGAAGCCATCACGCTATTTCCAGTACAAAAAATGGAACAGCCCCAGTGAAACTGCCCAGCACAATGCAGTGAACACAGGTAATCCCAAACCAAGCTAATTCCTCAAGGCAGTCTGGATTGAGATATCCACTCTGGGTGAGGCCAGCATGCCTACTGAGGATGGGCTGATCTTTGCTTAGAAAGATAAGCAAGTTTTTATTTTCGGTGTTTTTCTAAAAGGGCCTTTAATAGTTCTTTTTGTTTTGTCAGAAGAGAGAACATCTGGTTCAAATTTTCCTAAAGACTGTAGGTTGTAGGATTTTACCTTTTTTTTTCTTCTGTGTATTTTTTTCTTTCAGCTATTTACACGATTTAGACTTTGCTGGTATTTATGCAAGAAATTTAAACTAAGATATTTTCCAGTATGAAGTCAATGAATTGATTCTTAGGCATACATTCATTTGCAAACAATGGATACATAGAGTTCCCAGGACTTGTATAAAACAAAGGTGTTTACTTTTCTGTTGACTATTTTCTGCTTAACTGCATTCAAATGAATCCATTAGAAACGTGACTGCTTCACAGTAAGATGATCTTCAGCAAAAACAAACAACTGCTGTTTCCACTTCTCTTCACGGCCTTTAAAAACTACAGTCATCCACACCCTGTATTTCAAGCAGTTTAAAAATGAAAAAGCTGGTCTAGTTTTGTACATTTACTGTTTTAAATGTAGTTCTAGCCCTCTGCTTAGGAAAAAAATAAAATAAAAAAAAAAAAGGTGATTTCTTACTTCATTTCTTAATTTTACCCTCTAACAAACCTTTGGACGTTTTAGAGCCTGATCAAAACATGTATCAAAACATCACAAACTTCAGCTAGCTTTTCTAGCCATTTACTTTAGCCAAAGGAAATGTATTTCCACCCTTGATTTCCATGGTCACAAGTAATTAAAACTCACCATATTAACAGAGTGGCACAAGAAATCAAGGGAACTTGCCCAAATTAACGTATTATCTCTGAATTGCACTGTGGTTCTAATCGCTGCCTCACCTGAAGAATGGAAACATTTAATCTGGTTTACCTGCCCTCCATAGGATGCCTGTGACAAGTAATTTGCAAGTAAATGTTAAATAATATAAGCATTACTTACAGAAGTAGGATTTGATTGAGAGCCTGTCAAGTCAAATCATGACAAGGAGGACGGGCAGATTCTAATAATGTAAATGTAAGGTATTTTGTCATGCAGATGCTAAATGCATCAAAAATTTTTGTGGTTCCCTCACTACTGGTTCCCATGGACTATAGAGAGTTTCTAGAGTCAGGTCAAAACGATGCATCAGGCAACTTCTGCAGCTGTTCCACAGGTCTTGGCTGATTCTTCTTTATTTGTTCCCTTTCCTAATAGCCCTCACAGTCATTCTCTGAAATGGTACAAGTGTGAAGATTGAAAAGATCAAGCTCTGATACAAGCCTGAAATTATATCTGTGGAAACAGCTTTCATGCGCTACTTTTGTGCTGACATTTATAATGCAATGTTTGTAACAACGCAATTTCACCATCTTATAAATATCAATTTACCAGGAAGAGAAGAAGGAAAGAACAACAGAAAAAGGATACAAATGCAAACTTATCACCATTTCTGCTTTGTTTTAATTGAACTAGTCTTGCTCAGATAAGCCTTTCTCTTACAAAACCCACGGTTTATAGTTTAAACTGTGAAACTCTGTGTGCATGTGTGCTTGTGTGCGCGTGTGTAATTACGGTGCCTGCTAACAATTTCATACTGCCACATTGCACATATGGCTTCCAAGCTCGCTTTATCCGAATCTCTGCGAATCTATTCTCCGTGCTATTAAACCGAGCACATTCCACATCGTTCAAAAGTAATTACACTTTTGTCTAGAGTGTAGGAGACTGCTCTCCCCAAACAATGAAATTCTCATTATTAGAGCTGGCACAATAACGGCACTGGTGTTCACAACACTGTGCTTTGTACCATCACAATAACTTATCCTAAGCTTGATGCACAAAGGTACACTGGAAATTAAAATTTCTCTAAAACCACTGTGGGTTTTTTTTTTAATAGGCATTCTTTCGCTCAGTATAATTAGAGTCCTATTTTGACTTTTTAAAAAGCTATATACATTCAGATTTCCATTCTCTTCTCAACTTTCGAGCAGCAGCTAAGTGCTCTAGCTGCATGTTGCTCGGATCCAATAATATTCACATGTTGATGATCCCAGACCAACTGGCGAAGTGTTGATCAGGATGTATGTGAAGATTAAATTCAAATGTAGCATTAAACAACTTTTTATTGTGGACAAGCACAGGAAAGGCATGAAACAATGTGCAGCTATGCTCTTGGAGCAGTGTTGCTGCCACTGTTAAATATGACCAAAATTCCTTAATATACTTTCCAAGTTAGAGGAATGACTTCGTGCACCACAGAAATGCAGCAATTTTTAGTGAGAAGCAACAGGGCACTATTTAACATTGCACTCTAAATTTTCTTATCACTTTAAAGCACAGCTGAAGATGAAAACTGAATCCCACCAAACATGGAGGGCAAACACAGGCTCACAAATGCGGTCAGGTTGGAACATGGAAAGGACAGTGGCACCATAATACTTTGCCAGTATGAGCTTTGGGTGAGAACCTGCCTTTTCTATCTCATCTGGCATTTGCACGGTGCTCTGTCTTGTGAGAAATGGTCAAAGTTAACCAGAGAATACCACATCCACAACATATATTAATCAGCTACAATGCTCTTAGCCTTCTCACCTCTCATGTTCAGAAATCAATGTGCGGGCGCCGCTGGTGACACAGAGCACAGGACTCCACACAGCAGGCAGAAACAAACAAGTAAAATAAACTCTCAGAATGTAGAGCAACTAAAAACCTATCCCTGTAAATACTACAGCCTTAACGAGTTGCTTCAAAAAGATATTAATTGATACTATAATCCTCAAGTGTTTCCCAGCTAAGCTTATAGCTTGCTATTAACATTCTAAGGGGACGTGCTCATAGATTGTGGGGCAAATGATTTGTCTTACACTTTCCTTTAAGCTTTTGCTTTAAATCTGATAAATTAGCTATTCCACTAGTAAGAAAAGAAATGCTCTGTTACTTAGAGTAAGTATCCAGTTTTTTCTTCTACAAGAAGGGAGTTTAGGACACAGTTGCCCCTTTAAAGACCTCCCTCTGGCTGCACTTCCAGCAGCTTCAGAAATCGGCCGTTCACCTCGACGCAAAGATGGCAGGTGTGTTTTGGGGCTTTCTTGCTGATGTGCTTAGGCTTGAAGACTTCTTTCTCGGGCTTTTGCCCTCATTATTTCCCAGCATTCAGAGCTGTGCCTCTCGAGTGGCTGTCAAAGACAAGCGCTGCTGTAACTTTGGCTACAGGAATGGAAGAAATTTTAGAAAAATCTATGTTTTGTAAATTGTTGATTTGTTTTTCTGCTGAAATTAGCCCTCTGAACTGGCATGTTCCAGCTGCCAGGACCTACAAAAGGAAGCGTGGCTAGAAGTAACCCATGATACAGAGAGATCAGTCAGCAGGTAGAAAAAGGAGGACAAGAAACTGATTCTGGAGCCTGAAATTGCTGTTCCTTTGTAACTCAGTGTTGAAGCAGAGCATGAGGAGATGGGGACGGTTGTGGTGGCAAGAGGCAAAGAGAACAAGCTGTGTAACTGCATGCCTTTCCCTGCCCCCTTGGCTGTGGTTTTCTTCTGCCAGGTTCACCCACTAAGCCAAAGGGAGTCGCGTATGTAGCTTACGCAGAAAGATCTCAGTGGACCTAAGGTCCATCACAGGAGAAATGTCTTAGCCAACAGAACGTGCACAGAGGGGCTTGGTCTAGAGTGCTTTGGTTCAGAGGCGTACAGCCAAGTGAAGCACTTCATGATTTCCAGCTAGCTGCATGCATCACCATGTCTTATTGGACGTGGGAGATCTGAGAAGGTATATATGGTTAAGGGCAGCACCTGGCTGCAAAATGACAGCTCTGTGGTCACTTGGAGGCTCACGCAGTAGGTGCAGTGCAGCTGACAAGCCATTAACAGGTGTGAAGCGTGGGGATCTTCAAACCACGCTGTGCCACATGCTCTAGGTGACCCTGCGTGTTCAGGGGGGCTGGACTCGATGATCTCCAAAGGTCCTTTCCAACCTTAAGGATTCTTTGATTCTGTGAAGCTGCTGGCACTTTGTCAATAAGAGCATACCAGCCTGCACTGTATGGTCATGTGTGCATGGCACACACCCAGACTGGATTTCCAGGAACAGCAGAACATCACAGAACATGACAGTCAAGGACCAACGTGAAAATACTCTTCAGGAATTACTTTCGTAAATGATAATCATAGGAATTTAAGCCATCTAAAAGTTATCCAAGCTCTGAATTCAGTCAGTTCCTTCTTTTAAGATACAACTACACACCAAAGGGACAGAGGGCAGGATTATGTGCATTTTCCTCACTTATGCAACCATTTCCTTCTATCTGGAAACAGACTATGTCCTTTCTGACCTACCTGCATGACCATTTTTACAGGATGATCTTCACTAAAACAGAAGTATTACCAACATGCCACATGCATTCAAACTGGCTTTTTTTAATGTAGGTCTGAAACCCAAACCTGTCCCCACAACCCCCCAAAAAGCTTCAAATCAACCCCCAGTATCTCATTACCACAATGAAATCGCTTAAGACATACAATACCGTCTATTATTAAAAGACTGTTTTCATATCAGATTAAATAAAGTCTGTATAGCAGGAAGTCACACTACATGATCAGCTATACTTCTTGGTCTTAAAAACTATAAATGAATAGAAAAGCTTGTTAAACTCAGTTAAAGAGTAGTCAAATGTTTCAGGGAGGTGCAGTTAGAATATTCCTGCTGGGCTCCTTAGAAGACAATGAGGTTTTCTTTCATTAGGGTCCAGGTCTAGAGGTGTTCTAAGGAACAGCCCCTTTTCTTCAACATGTTCTCTTAAGACAGGCCAAAACACAGCAAAGCTCATACCCCAGTTACAACCTAACACCCCATCTACTGGAACTGTGCATTAGAGAACTGCATCCGCATAAAAGGCATAATAAGGGATCAGAAGCAAACAAGTCCGAGTAACAGCAGCCCTGCCCATGAGTAATTTTTGCAACAAGGTTCCTTCTTCATTTAAAGTTGCAATAGCTCAAAATGAAACGAAATATTCCATATCACTGTGTGAACTTAAGCATTACAGCAATAGGGGGAGGGGGAGGAGGAAGAGGAATGGGATGAGTGAGTCACTTTGCCTAGGAAAGCAGCTCCAATGAATATCCAGCGATTTTGTCCAATGAAAAATAATAATCCTTAAGGCTTTTTATACCGAGCTTGTTACGTATGCGTTATGAGCTGTAAGGGCTTAAATAGCACCATGGACTTGTTGCAGGCTTTTATGAGAATAAACTATCATCTATTTTGGGATTCTTTTTTAAAAGCCTTCAAAAACACAGGTCCATTCATTATCTTCACTTAGAGGGAAATTGTCAGTGGCCTTGTCAAAATGGGGAACTAACAGGAAAGTTGCAGCCAATCTGTACACAGGCAAGAGCTGTGCAGTGTGCTCACAATGGGCAGCTTTGTCAAGGTGCCTAAGTCCTGCGGCTTCTATAGCGTTGCCTGCCTCTTTCAACCTTTATAAAAACATATGCCAGTATTCTACATTAAACATTCAAACACTTTAGAGCAGGGGCACTACAGTCCTAGTGCAGCACACCACATTGTTTTCCTGTTCTTGGTATCTGTTTCTATAGAAAGCCAGACTGGACTATGAGTGGGCTGCCAGATAAAGTGAATTAAATGCACACCATCATTCTTAAGGTGCATAAAGAGGTGGTAATTCACAAGTGAGAAAGCAGTAGGCTGATAGAATTCAGTAAACACAGTAAACTTTCTTTTAAGTAACAGTGGCATATAAAATACACATCCGATTTGAATTTTTAAAAACAGCCAAATCCAAAGCTGTTTTTTTTTGACCTTTCATACAGCCTTGTGTGCTTTACTACTGCACAAACTTGGCATTGGGGCGATGTTTCAGACACTACGCCAAACATGACTCTCACTTACAGGGTTCCAAAACCCATTTACTGCTTGCTGAATACATAGACTTCACATTCACATCACTGTTACTAAAAAATGTTAGCGCCCTAAATGCCAGCAGGCAAAGGTGAGGAAAAGGGGAGTTTGCACCGTAAGTGATTTAGCATTTGTAGTGGTGGGTAAAGCCAGTCCAGCTAGGTCAGAGCTTTCACATTATTGTAGTATGTTCTGTATGTGTAACTATGCATTGTATCCTCCATAGAGCACAGATCTGGATGCCAAACTACTGTAGAGGCAGAACTGAAAGAATGGCTGTAAGCACAATAGACCATTAGCAAACCTACCATTGTGTTGTGCTGAGAAGTGGGAGTCCTATGGCCACAGTTCTCTTGCGTCAGCAGAGAAACTGGCTGAAATTCCTCAGAGTGAGGCTTGTTGGGAAAACTCACATGCAAGGGAAGGTGAAAGGCTGGGAGCCCGTCACTCTCCTCTTCTCCCACTTTCTGTCTGCTTGTCACCATGGCTACCTCTCCATCTGCTTCCCCATACGGAGAGGCTGGTCGCTTGGAAGACATCCTGGAAGGAACAAAAGAGGAGAAAATAATGAAACCTCCAAATAAATCCTTAATGCCGTCATTGTGTGGTTAGGGGCCATTGTAACAGAAATGCCTTTTTTGTGCTGGCAGAGAGCAGGAAACCATCCAAATACCACTGCAAAGCACACACAATTGGGAACAATGGCCAAGCAGGTAGCAACAGAACAGTGGCTTGTTTGTTGTGAGAATAATGCACTAATATAGCACTCTCTTGTAGTCTGCCTTCTTAAACATGAAAATTCACCTAAGAAGACTGCATAACGAAACGCAATGCCTTTAAAAATACATCCGTCTGGTTTTGTGTTTGCAGGAGATTGCAGAAGATAGAATGGCTCCCGGTGCAAGCCAGTCACCTCTGCTTTTAACGGATAATCATGCATTATTTAAGAGTGTCTAATAAAACAACTTACAGTAAAAAAGCTTGCTGTCAAAGACAAAATGTCTGTGTTCAGAAAACTTCACCTATGTGTACAATTGAACATTATAGTCACGTTGCAATAATCCCTTAAGGTTCATAGATCTGTGATAGTTCAGCAATTAAACAACTGGACATTAATAATCGAAGCTTTGTGACAGCATATATTCCAGGTTATAACTTGCTGTCAAAATAGCCTGTATTTCCTACATACAATCATATAAATATATGTAATAAACATATACATATAAATAAATATAAATATAAATATAAATATAAATATAAATATAAATATAAATATAAATATAAATATAAATATAAATATAAATATAAATTACTTCTATATAAAGCAGGATACACAAGGAACATACGCAGGGCACATAGTTTAAAATCGCACACAAATATTCACATGAAATTTAGGCCTGCTTTCCAAATTTTTTGAGATTGCCACATAATATTTTTCCAATCATATCTGTACATCCTCACCTTGCAGAAAGACTGAAAGAAACCTTATGTCACCAGAAAGGTCAATTTTCATCCAAGACCATCACCATAAAAAAATCTTACAACACAATATGAACTCAGAACACTTCAGTTTGGTCTTCAGAATACAAAGGTCCAGCTAAGTACTAAAATGCTGGGGACTTTGGGGATTAATTACAAGAGCATTGTTCATGAAAATCAGGGTATGTGCATGGATGGCATAATGGGCCCCTGTGCTAAGCAGGGGCATCTGTCGTAAGGAGTGGAATGAAAAGTAAGAAACCCTGCAGACATAGTCAAAGAAGAAAAGAAATATAAAAGGAGAAAAATATTTAATGGAAAGGGAGAAGTTACGAACAAGAAAACTGAGGACTATTGTATATAAGAGTTGAAAAGAGAGGCTGAAGTAACACCACTCCTCCTCAAAAATCTAGCATTTCTGATTCTAATTATCCCATTTTGATTTTCCACTTCACAGTTAAAGGGCCGCGTTTCAAAAGCCCAGCAGCCTCTTGAACCACGTGTGGGGCTGCTGTGAGGTGGAGCATGTCCATGCGATTTGGCATATTGAGCACGAAATGGTTCTTAGCAGCAGTCAACTGGGTCTGAAAACAAACAGTGACTTTAAACAGCCCTTTGTTAGGGCTTATTTTGTTTCTAATGATCTCATTTTGAGCTATGCCTCCCGAGCCAAGTTAGATTATATTAAAGAAAAAAAAATCAGACAAAAAAGAGAAGCCTACAGGACCAAAACTCAGTTGTGCGTCGCCTGCTCTTCCCAATACCGCCTGTTGTCTGAGCACAGGGCCACACTATCTGCTATTAATGCTCCACACTCAGCCCAACAGGCTAACGCTTCATCCGGCCTACCTGAATTCTGGATTTTAGGCTCCCCCACCCACATGTCTGCAGAGAAGCATATGGATAAAGACAGAGATCATCAGATAGAAAGCTGCCACTTAGAGTCTATTAGCCCACTGAGTGAAGGATTTTACAGCTATGTGTGATGTGACAGAGCCCGAGCTTTTCTTCTGCAGAAACCGTGCAACTCTGTCCTTACGTTAACGTGAATTATTCATACTCTGCCCTGCTATACACGCCACACCGCGGCACACATTTTCCATTGATTCCGGATGTAACATTTTGGTTACTTACTTCGGGACTGCCTTAATAGAGGCTTGGGTTTTCTCTCTTTCTGAAAAAATCTGTATTAAGTGGTTGTCTCAATTTTGGCAAACAGAAAGGGAGGGACAAAATCATTAGTCAGGTTTTCCACAGTAGGCTCTATACTTTAGGACATTTATATTTGACAAGATGACTGAAAACACTGTAAGCCACCTGCAAAATTCTCCACTACAATTCACTTTGACAATATATAATAGAGAGAGAGGATGCCTTTCTCTGTAATGAAGATTTGTATTATATACTCTATACTCAAGTTGTGTGAAAAACTCCCACTGATGTTAACCCAGAATAACTACAGATTCTGTCACACTACTTCACAGGCAGAGTTTGACTATCATTTTGCAGTAGAGCTCTTCTGCTAAACTTTATCTGTGAATATATGGTTTCCACTAGAGCGTTCAGTTAGCACTCTGTAAATCATCATCACCTTCTGCTTGTCACTATTCCCAAAAAGCGATGACAACATTCTCTGCAGGGAATTTACAAAAAATATCCGAGACAGGCAATAGAGGTGACCACCTCGATATACTAGTAGGAGAGATGATCATATTCTTGATCTAAAACCAAAACTTACGGGCTAGACTGGGGGCCATAGTGAAACTAGGGAAGGAGCCAGAACCTTCTTCCTGCTTTGCACAGCTCCTATGAGATCCAGATCAAGCTGCAAGCCGTGTGCCCATCACAGTGCAAGAGGGCTACGCAACGGCTAAGGCAGCAAAGAGGCCTAAGTCGCTCCTCTAGTCTGCAGTGCTCCTCCAGGTGACTAGGACATTTGGAGAAGTGGCTGCATGGAAGAGAACTGCACTTTCTTTTCACGTAACTGCCCGTGCATTAGCCAACATTAGTTAGGCATAATCTGACCTGCAGGAGACCCTGCCACCACCTTCACCAGTAAGCACGGACACCACAGTGCCACAGAGAAGACTTACTCCTGAGGAACATAGGGAAAAATTCCAAAAGAAAATGCAAGAGTAAAAATAAATTTAAAACAAAAAAATCCACATCTACTTCAACCTTAAGTGGCTTCCAAAAAGGACTAAAAGTACCAAAGCCCATAGCAGCAAATTACTCCGATAGGCTCACAAGTAGAAAATGGCATGATACAAGGTAAATCTATTCACAGTTAACTTTCATTATTCTACAGTTTTACTGGTTCTTCTGAATTTGAAATGCTACCACATTCCAAATTCCCGTCTTTTGACACATCTTTGTTTTCTTGAGCTTATGTTAAAGACTCAGTATTAGCTGGGATTCCATATCTGAGATGCAAGTAAAGTTGAGTTCCCATTATAAGCAATATACGAAGGGAAAGGACTAAATTCTGATTCACGACATTATGTGAAACAGATCCTTTCTAAAAAGTGACAGACTCAAATTATATCATCTTAACAGAGGACTGCAAGTGTCTTGGATTTAGCCTCAGTCATAACACAACAGTTTACAATTTACGTAACTTGAGTGTCTTTTCCTTGAACAATCTGAAACTAAGAAACATTTTCAACAGCACGACTGTGAGAGCTGGTTTCCTATCAGAGAGGAAATGTCACTTTCCTCAAACACCAACTTACGGATACAAATTAAAAAAAAAAAAAAAAAAAGGAAAAAGTCAAGACGCAGCTCAGGGAAAAGACTGCAACACAGAGCACCAGGTTCTGAAACTAAAAAGAGGGGCTCAGCAGGTAGAAACTCTTACAATTTAATACCTGCAAGAAGAGCTGAAATCCATTCTGCTGAATATGAACTCAAGGTCCAAGCATCATTTTTAGACAACCTCAGTCTACCAAGTTCAGATCCAGTAGGGTACAGCCAGGACTCAGCTCTGATCAGAAACATGGACTCAAACTTAATTTTTATCAAAAGGCTGTGATGAACCCAAAGATCTAGTTCTAGTCAGGAATACAAATACCCTTACAAGAAATAGGGTGGTAACTCTTCTGTTTTGGCACATGATCCCTAAAATGCAGAAAAAATACAGAATTAAAAATTTATTTATTCTATTAAAACAGCACTGGTTCTGGTAGTAGGTGGCTTTTTAGGGCACTAAGATGTCATTCTTCAAACTCCCTCTTATCCTGAGGATACTTGATGTTACTCTTCATCCAGGAGACATTCCTGTCTTTGGCTCCACAGGTCCCTTCATCCTCCTTCACCTTCCTGGGGACTCTCTGTGGGCTTAAACTGCTACCCAGGGGCCCTGGGTCCCCACGGTCGCCAGCCAGTGCTGCATGGACGGGTTTTCCCACTGCAGAGCAAGAGTTACACAGCATCTGCCTAGACTGTATCCTCATGCCATATAAAAATGTTGGTTCCACCCAAATAATTGCAGGCTACCAAATAACACTTAATTTATTTTTTTTTCCATGAGTTTAGTGCCTCAGAAAAGTGATTCTTCCACAGGCCTTTTTTTTTTTTTTTTTCTCATTATTTTTAACAGAACCTCATTAAGAGTCCCCACTAGATTTCCATTTGTTCATTGGTTTTGGTTCATTCGATGCATGATTGCACGCCCAAAATAAATCTAAAATGGTATCCAGTATTCAAGGAGATAGTGCCCTCTAGCACACAACCAGCAGCCACTCCAATGTGATTGCTTATGCTATAAAATTTCATAAATTTTATGTCATAAAATCCTAATCTTGTTACATTAAGCAAAATACCTCAGAAACATTTCAAATATCCACAAAAGCTCTTGGAGAAATGGCTTATCCATGTCTTTAAAAGTGACAAACACAGATGTGTCAGGGAAAAAGATATGAGGCCATAAATCTTAACTTGTTGGGAGTTAATTAAGGGATTCATCAATCATTACACAGCTAACACTATATATATACAGGCAAAATCCCATCAGCTGCCACAACCTACAGCAAGCTACAGGTTAAAAACTCCCAAAGTCCTTCTGTTCTGACTATTTATAAATGACTTTGTATAATCTAGCATTAAGACCTGTAATTATAAAACAGCATTAAAACAGGCCTGCATAGTTAGGGATAATTATAGTTGGTACACTTTTTAAGGAAATAAAAAGCTTTTCCATTCAAAGGCAGGCTTTGCCTTTTTGACAGCTCCAAGTCCACGGGACGCAGAGAGATGATTTAAATCGTGTGTCGGATTTCTGAGCGCGCTACTCGTCTTCCTTCTCCCCTGATGCAGGGAGGCACCGGGGCTGCCCCCCACAGCCAGGCGCGACAGCGCCCAGCGGGAGCCGCATCCCCGGCTGCCAAATTCGCTCCTGCGGGGCCTCACTCCAGAGTGGCCGCCACGAGCCTCGGCCGTGGACTAAAGTCGGACCCCTCAATCGCAAGGCTGTTTTTCTTTAATAAAGGCACATGTTGGAAATCCTGTGGATTCTGTTTTGCCACAGAAAATACATATGATTGTATACGTGTGCATATTGAGACACACAGAGGCAAGTGCATGTTTCTCCAACATCTCAGTCATATGTCTGCCACATCTCCCAGCACGTTTGGGAGCAAGAAAACCATTTAGATTCCCAGGTTTACTGAGCCTATGATCTCTCAACACAGGGTCCAACCAAAAGGCGCTAATTAATATTAATGACTGTCTCCAGTCTGGCCCCAAATCCATTCATATTTACTTACACTGACTAACTAGTACCTCTCTTAAAAAACACACAACTTTGTTCATTTTGACAGGATTACTTGTGTAATAAGGTATTACTCAACATGAGTAAGGGTGGCAGACTCCCACACTCTGTCCCACTGGGAACTGCAAGCCCGACTTGTTTCTACACATACCACTAAAAACAGACTTCACTTGGCAATAGCTTTGAATCATTTACAGCCTGACTTGGAATTATTTACTGAAGTAATTTTACATTTAAAAAAAAAGTAGAAAAGCAAAAATCTCTAATCTGTTAATCAATAAAAATATGTGCATGAAATGTGCCCTCAGTTGTCACTCACAGTGAGATGCAATAATCTGTTATTTATTACTTTCTAAGATCATATCAATCAGCCATCTTTTCAAGCGCACATATGCTACCAATAAGTCATGCTATTCACAAAAAGCTTTGGTGAACAAGTCAACTCTGTTAATACAGAGTAAACTTACCATGACACAAACTGTTCAGCGTTTCTGTGCAATTCTCTATTATTATAACAGTGACAAGTAATCCTATGGTTCAGGTCACCCAAAAACTTCTAATTCAGCCTGCTTAGCTTTATCCCTACTTACCCCTCACCGCTGCTTTCCAGTTTGCTCTCTGGCTGTGGTAGCTTAAATATATGTCTTATATCTATCTATATATCTAACTATATATATTTTTTAAGAAAAAGAGAAAAAGAAAATTGACTCTAAAATGGGCATGTGATGTGCTATCCGCACATTTATTTTAAAGTTTGCATTTTAAAATATAGTAATATGCCCCCAGCAGCTCGGCTGATACATATTGTAGAAACTATTTTCTCTCTCTCCCCCCGACCTGAGAACTTTTCAGAAGACCAGTGGCAAGTGGTTTAATTCTGACAAATTCTGAAACCCTCAAATAAGAAAGTCACTGCAAGAGTCATTCAATAAAATGTTTAAAATATTTTAGAATTTTTCTTATGAGAAAATGGAAAACTTTTTTTTTTCTTTTTAAATGAACGTTATGCTCTCAACTAAAAACATATCATCTCCATTTTCTTGTAATTTCCACAGTAACTTTTCACGCAGGGAAAAAAAGCACTATAAAATCAAGCATAGGAAAAACACGCTGTGCAGAGAAATGCATGCTGAATATTCCTTATATGTTTCGTGCATAAATTTTCAGTGACCTTTCGAAGCAGGTAACTTAGAAAGATTGACTGTGCATGACTAAGTTATTTAGGGGAATATGCAGGCTGACGCAGACCAAGCCTCCACCAAAACAGACTTTGCAGGGTAACAAAACCCTCCTATCAAGATGCTCTGCTCTGCGGCTGCCCCCAGTAGTCATGTGTAGATCTCAAAGGGAGGTTCTCCTTTTTGTCCTGCTTTGCACCTAACTAGTAGCTGTTCAACAGAAAGTTCAGCCCAAAGACACACAGTCAAAACCCAGAATTAGTCTCCTATTTTTGTTTGGTATCTGTCAAACTCATGAGCCTTTTTTTTTCAGTAGTTTCTGTGTTAACTAAAAGAACCAAAAATCTCACACTGTGTTCACAGATGCAAAACTACAAGATGAGATCTTCCTTCATCTGCAAAGCACATTTCTGAAAGATCAGAATTCACAACTTGCGTGTTTTGAGAACTTTGCAGAAGGAGAACTCCACTGCAGTGCAGATGGGGTTAGGGCACGGGAACATCCAAACGTAACGGCGCACGTCCAAGACGGCGAGCGGCGATCGGCACAAACTGAGAAACAGCAGGATGCAGCCAGAGATGATGTTTCAAGTCAACCGAGCCTGATCACTAGCTTCTTTCATGCAAAAGACTCTGCTTGGATGGTTTTGAATTAAATCCACAAGCTCATTTATTTTCCACTACATCTTCAAATTAACTCTGCCTTCCTTTTTTTCCTTTTTTTCTCTTCATCATTTTAGAAATATACCTTCCCTCACTCTTCAGCTCCTAATGCATCACCTTGCTTTCTTACTCTTCTCCTAATACATAATCCTGCTTTCTTACTTACTTTCTTTTTTTCCCGTACTTGTTCTCATGCATAACCAAACACCAAAGTTCTTGGTTGTTTTTACTTTTTGTCTCATTACTTCTCTGCAAAGTTTTAGGAGCTGATCATCACTGGAACTACTGAGCATCCCAACCACCGGTGCGCTGGGAAACCATCGCTCTCCTGGCAGCCGAGCTACAAGCAGGGATCTCGACACATAACCGGAGTTTTAAAGGCAGGAACCTTTGCTGTTCAGACTAGTTCTGGAAAACGCTAGAAGCCAGCCAGCCTGCGGATGCTGAGGGGGAGAGATGTGCTGTGTGTTATAAGGAATCCATACATCACACACACACGCACATGCCTAATTTCCACTGCCGCCGAGTGAAATGAAGGCAGGGAGTTAAAAAAGGCTTAAAATTATGACAATTATGAATGACTTATTACAAAGAAATCTGAGGGAGCGCAGACTCATCCTGAAAAGTGAGCTAATAGCAAAACTTTTGCAGCGCAGGGAGCTTATCCTTGGTCATTCATATTCCTTGTTTAATCAAGCTGACACAGAATTTTTTTCAAGCATAATACTAAATGATGAATTACTTTCAGTGGAATCAACATTAATAATAGAAATTCTCTCGCAAAAGCAGTCTGGAGTTTGATATAAGAAACCATTCTTTTGATCTAGACCTAGCTAAACTGCGACACAGATTTTCCCACTGTATCAGGCCACTGCTTAATAATGTGAGTGCCAGGGAAACAGCTACCCAAGTTCAAGCCCCCTCTCTTCCCTCAATCCTTACTACATTTCAATCCAATAAAAGGATTCTCTTAGATTTGAAATAACAATACTCCCTAACCAGAGACCATATACAATCAAAAATTAACTTGAAACAAGGAAAGAATATAAAATAACTTGATGATTTTTTTCCACTTCAGTCTGAATTCAATTACAGGCAAGTTCAATGCAAGAAGTTTCTATTGCATGTATACTCAATTTAATCAATATGCATGTAGTTACCTTTTTTTAAATTATTTTGAATACACCCACAGATGTCTATGCCTCAGGAGTTTAGGTATCATTCTGCCATTACTATATATCCCTGCTCAAAAAAACCGTTCAGACATGCATGTGTTTGCAGCATATATACCGCCCTATAATAAATGAACACAGAGAAGCACAAATACCCATGCATATACAATGTAACTATGTATTTGCTAGCAAAATTAATAGTCCTAAGAAAGCATGAATGCTTATACAGTCACAGCAGTGAAATACTGGGCCTCTAGCTGACTTTAATGGGAGCAGAATGGGGTTGCAGAAAACCTGTATGTACCTTAAAGCCTGACAGACACAGTGAAAAGTGCTCTGCGTGTCTATGTCTGTGTGTACCACAATATACTCAGGCAGAGCAATGCCTCTAACGGATGTAAACATTTTCTAACAGGTTAATTCCAGCCACAGAATTTGTTTTTTTTTATTGTTTTTGTTCCACACGCACGTTCTCCCCTCTCCCCTTTTTAGGGTTTATATAGGACAGGTGCATTCTTGGCCCAGGAACAAATAATCCTGGAGAGTCTGAGAAAGAAAAATTGAACTGAATCTGACGACAAAATGACAGGGAATAAATACATTATTGCCTTTCTATTATGCTAAAAAACAAAACCCCAAAATTTTGAACATCTATAATGTCTAAGCAATTGAGGTAGAAATTTCAAAGCTGAAAAGAAATTGTTCTAAAGCCCAGATGTTGCCTTTCAGAAACTAGTGAAAATAGCTGCTTCTGAAAGCTACTGTGAAATACAAATAGAGCAAAACAAATATTGCTTAAATAAAAATAATTTTACTCAGACATCCTGGTATCTCAAAAGAGACGAACTCTTTTCATGCGGTCTTGCGCACACATATATCCTACTTGAGGCTCCCCACGGAGTCAGGCCACCCCTGCTCCAATAGGTGGATTGCGGAGGGAAAAAGCAGAAAGAGTTCATGCAAGGGAGCTGCTGCTCCACATACCGTGTGTACCGCACTGCGAAGCCTTCTTGCGGTGGCTTGGGAAAGATTCATAGCTGTTGTATTATCTTCCCAGGACTTATTCAGAAAGTCTTAGGAACTGCAAACTTACATTAATAAAGGCACAGGGCAGCCATCCAACGCAGCAAAGCACATGCTGCAGCAGCATCACTAGGGCTGCCAATTTGGCTTTCCTGATTTCCGAGGGCCTACGTTGGGTTTCAGGTGCCACCCAACGCTTCCCAGCGCCGTTGCTTTCACAGCCCGTTTCCTCACTGTTATAACTGCACTCCTAGGTACTCCTAGGGATTGACTTCAACTCCCTGCTGTCTGAAAGCTGCATTTCTTCTACCACTGATTTGAGAACGGCCTGTCAAATTTCTACAGAAATAACACCATTTAGTAGAGTTTAGAGCAGACGATAACTTGTCCCTCTTCACAAGCCTTAAGTCTAGATTTTGCTGGAGTTGCTACATAACTAAACGGTGATATATATGCATATACCCATGCTTATTAGCACAAACCAACAAAATGCATACTAGCATCCTAAATAAAAACAAATCCATAAATAAGAAAAATGAGAGACCATTCCAAAAGACAACATACCTTCAGGCCCGTACGGAGTCTCAAATTTTATTTGAGAAAGGCTGCAGGAGCAGGCGCTACAACACAGTTGTAAAAAGAAGTCCACTTTAGGAATCCTGGAGCAGGGGGGAAGGAGGAAAACCCCCTGGAACGGGAGTCCTTCCCTCCAGGGAAGCTGGGGGGATGCCTGCCATTCACCCTCCCATTGCTACTTTGTCCACCTTCAGCTCTGTTGTTCAACAGCAGTTCCCACAAAGCTCCCTAAAGCCCCAGCTGTATAAACCGATGCTGTCAAAGGACACAGTTAGGGACGGACGGAACAGGGAGGGGTGTCTAACATGCTGGCCACTGAGTGAGCTGCAGGGATAAAGGAGCCTTGATGGAGAGAAGTAATCGCCCATCATCGCTGTTTGTTTATTCTACCTCCTCCACCACATACTGGAACCTTTTTTTTGTTTTTTCCATTACCAAAACCATCCCCCACTGAGAGGCCTTTGTGATCTAAAAGGGGCAGAGCCCCTCTCCCTTAGCACCGGCAAGTTTATGTAGGCAGATTCATTCAAACACATCTTAAAATAAACATTTGGCTCTTCCCCTGCATCACACTGTCCACACACTGCCTTCAAACACATTTAAAAAAAAATAATCGCCATTAAAATGTACTTGCATGGGATTATTTTTAACGAGATGTATTAAAACAGTTTAGCAGCCTAAGACCCCCGTTGCTGAGGAGGTTCCACTTCAGAAGACAGCTATAGTCTGCTGAAAAAAATAAATATACATTACTGTAAAGTAAACCTGGCTGCTACTGCCATACAAAGCAGTGTATTAGCTTTCTTGAAAGGACCACTTCCATAAGAAAAAAATCCCTTCGCCCCTTTGGGGATATCCCTAATTATAACAGAAGCGAATCTGAATCCAGATGTTCAGATCTGAAACGCATGTCGCCAGGGGTAGGAGGAAAATGACTACCGCGTGGAGAATGGAGAACTGTGAGTGCTGCTGGCACTGAGGAGCGCGGATCCCTCCAGGCACAGGGCAGGTAGCGCGAGCATCCTCACAAAGTAAAGTACCTGTTCAGCAACCTCTCTTACTTCCCACTCTCCGCTCTGCCCCCTCGATTTCTTTTCCCAAGTACATGGATTTGGCACTGCCAACAGCTCAAGAATGAGCAGATCCATTTGCCCCGTATCCCTGGAAAAGGACAGCAGAAAGTAGATCTCTGAGAAGCTCCCGGGTGCACCTGAAGCGGACGCTGCAAAAAGCTGGCTCAGCTGCCAGCAGATGCTGCGCACTCCGTGGGTGACACATTCCAGCCACGGAATCGATCAGCAGTGGTTATAGTCCCAACAGAGCAGCTCACTGGGAAAAAGCACCCACTCATGGTAGCGGCTTTGACAGCCATTCCCTAGCTGGGCCACCTGAGCTGACCATCAGTTAATGTTTTCATCGTCCCCAGCCTGAACAAAGCAGCAACACAGGCAAACCGCAGCAAGAAAGACCCACTGTCCCGGTTTTAGTCTTGAAAAGGTAATAAATAGCTTTTCATTCGGGTAAGTAGTCATCTGGCAAGCTCTACCGCTGCTGGAACGGCATCTCGGGCAGAGGGCTGGTTTAACGACTGGAATACATCACAGAAATTTAATTCTGCGGGATGGCAACTTCCTTTGGAGCTGATCATTGCTGCAATGAGCAGCAGAAACACTGAAATGGGGCGACAGCGGCAAACTGCCTCATGGCCGTCGCTCCGGGGCTGCGGAGCAGTTTTATCAGTGGTTACTGCTCTAACTTGGAGATCAAGAAGAGTCTTGCTGTTATCATTCATTTACTTGATACTTTTGTGTACGCTCACATGTGACCGCAGGGTAAAATTAAGCACTCCATTCAGCTACCTGAATACTGCAAAATTAAGTTTCTTCAGAGTACTGCCAACAAACTTAAAGAATCTTTTGGGGGTGTGTGCGTGTGTGTGCACATGTAAGGACCACAGTTTTGTGGTCTTTCCTTTTATGGGCACTGAAAATGCCAAAATAATAATAGGAGTATTTCACTGAATGCGTTTCACCGTACAGTCCAGTTTTACTGGGTCACCTTTTCCATCCCTCAGACCAGAGTAAAACTAGCACCTTGCCAGGGACGGTAACTTCCACTCACTGAGTGGTTATTTACTGGGTACAATTAGAATCACAGAATCATTAAGGTTGGAAGGGACCTCTAGAGATCATCTAGTTCAACCCCCCTGCACACGCAGGGGCACCTACAGCACGTGGCACAGGACTGCGTCCAAGTGGGTTTTGAAATTAACTCAAATACCTGTCACAAGGCCCCATCATTAGGCGTTTCTGACTGCCCCATTTCACAGACGGGCAGAGCTCGGTTCCTGCTCACAGGGGCTCCTGGGTGCCGGCACATCTGGCGCAGCAGGATCCCTACCCCACACTCGCCCAGCACAGTGGGACTGGACCAGGACAGCAACCCACAAACTCCAGCTTCCAAACTCCTCTGTTATTCCAGAGCTCCTCAGGTAATCCCTTGCTAGATGAAAACACCGGCTACCGCAGTCATCAGATGCCCCATGAAGGTGATGAGGGAAAGCTGAAGAGCTTTCCAACCTCTCCAACCTTTGCCCTAGTAAGCGGCAGTGCAGCCTATTGAAAAGGCCCTGGATAGGCACAGGATTCCCTAGACAGGGCAGCTTCTGCAATATGAGATCTTGCATCGTCCTCACCCCAACCCTCCCTTCATTCACACACTGAAAGCAAAGATCCTCCTGTTTACTTGTCCCTTTCCTTTTAAATGATGCATCCAGGCGTATTAGATCTGAGCTTTTAAAAGAACCTCCACCTACGAGGATGTCTCAGAGCTGCCTGCCTGGTGCCGGGGAAGGCCTGGAGGCAGCCAGGCTGTTGCACCCGCCTGCTCCCAACAGGGCCAGGCTGCCCAGCTCCACGATGCCCCTCCTGCTGCCATTTCCCAAGGGTTTTGCCAGCTCCCCTGGCAAGAGACCTCACCAGTCCCACCAAGGGCTGCTGCTGTTGTCTCCGACTCCCTTCTCACCCTGTCCACAGGGTGGAGATCGGACAGGGCTGCTCTTACTAGACCCTGCACCCCTTCCCCAGCCTCCTTTGGCCACACTCATGCCATAGGAGAACAACGCAAGCCAGATTTATGAAGATATTTAAGTGCCAAAATAAATGGAGTTGGCTCTGGTATATGAGATTTTCAAATACACTTTCAAAAATGCCTGAGCGCTTGCGAAAATATGACTAGGGGCCCATCTATGTCCCCACATACCTACACACCTCTACAAATCTCATCCTACTTCTCTTCTTCCTTTAAGCCATTTACTAAAGAGCTTTTATACTTGCACTACTCTTTTCATCGTTAAAAGCACTTATAAACACTAATTACTCTCCACATATCCTGGGAAGTAAATAAGGATTATCATTCCCTCTGAAGTAAATCAGGATTACTAACTCCTTTTTACACCTGGGAGAACTACAGAAGAGAATTTAAGTTTTCTGCACACCATTAAGAGAAGATACTGAATTACGTGGATTACGATAGGAAGGTTCTCCACTCTGTGCTCAGACCATCACGGTCTGCATCTTATCCCTCTGTTTGCAAACAATCCTCTTCTACTTGCTGGCTGGTGATCAAATATTTAACATATCCCATAAAACGAAAAACATGAACTCTACCGCAGTGTCTCTTCTTTGTCATGCCCAATTACTTAAACTGGGTGGCACCATGTGCCTATATGATGGTTTTCAATTTTATTATAGTCTCTATTTGCTCACTTACTTAAGATGTTTAAAGAAGAGTTGTATGGATTATCAGACAGTCTGAAAAGTTCAGTTCAGAGCTCTTCAAACACAGTCATTTTCATCTTATTAGCACAAGTAAAGTAAAAGCCTTAGGCAGGTAATTTAACATCCCGTTTATCCAAAGGGACTTCTAAAGAAAAAGTCAACCTTTGTAAATTGTTTGTGATAATCTCCAAATTGATCATTAATTATCAGCTGCTAGAGAGTGTTTCTTCCATCAGTGGCACTGCAAAAATATTCTTCAGAAAATCTCCTACTGTCAAGACTGCAACCTGGGTAATCGGCCATTACTAGAAATAACAAAGTTACAAAGCAGGCGGCAGCCCAGCTAAGCAAAGCCTGAAAGCTGAATACAATCTTCATTATTAATTATGTTATGCTCTACATTCAATAATATCCTCCCACTTACAGTGGTGGTCACAATTAGCTTAGATCGGTTCAGCTGCACTGAATAAAAACATGCATTAATTTGTACTGCCAAGCAGCTTTGAGTGGATGCACAGAAACTTCACTTTCCCTTCTGCAGCTTCCTGTTCTCCTTCCATGGGAAGTGAAAGCCCAAAATCTGAAAGCAAAATCTAAGATTTTTCCATATGTGTTTTGCTGAAAGAGAGCTGACAAACAGAGAGCCGCAAGGAAGGCACATTAGTGCTAGTTAGCCTCAGTTGCAGGTAGCCCAGGAACAAATGAGGCCCTGGGGTACAAAAGACAACTTAAAATAATGCAGTTAAGCTACCCGATATAAAAAGCTCTGAGCAACATTTTGCAGAGATATCGTGGGACATACTACAGAAAATTTAACAGAATATTGGACTTCATTATGACAAATGTGTAACATTTGATATTCTCATAGTTTCTAGCACAACTCTACTTCATGGAGAGCCCCTGTAATCTTCAACAGAAGGGTCTGGGATGTCGTGTGCATCTCCCACGGGCTCAGAGACACTTGACAAACAGTGTTTTTAAAAAGTCCTTCACCAAGTCAGAAATATGACCACAGCAGCTGTAAGCCACAAGTTTGTCAACTGTTTCATTGTGTCTAGCAATGCACAGAACTTAGGAAATAAAGAAATGGCGTTAAACAGAAGATGTAGAGGTAACATTTGAGTACCCAAAGTGTTTTTGATTAGAACAAGGAAAACATATTAATAAAATTCAATATCCTTTGAAAGGCTACATGAGCACCCACCACCACTGTGACTTATAGGGATACCACAACAGCAGCTGAAGCTTTAATTTATTTCTATGTTTTTTGTTTTAAATTAGATGAAATGCTTGATACTCCTCCCAAGTTTTTTTTTTTTTTTTTTTTTTCTTCTTTATGTTAAAATACTCCCATCTCATTTTGTTCCTAACCCAGGTCTACTAACAGTGCCCGCACGTTGACTCTTAAAGACGCCAAATGCAAGTGGATTACAGTTGTAAAGATGCGAGCAAAAGCTCCCCAGCTGAAAGAACCAAACACAGCTTTGCTCAGGTTCTCTCAAATTTATATAATTCAGGCCTACAATTGTAGCACTGCATTTTTTTTTTTTTTTTTAAGAACCTATAGGAAAAATCTGTTTTCAAGGGCAGGAAGCCTGAAAATGAAGAGTCTCTTCTGATGATGCCCAATTCTTCTGAAGAGCAACAGAAGGGACGGTGCCAAGGAACAGGCCACCTCTCCTGAGGGACACGAGCATTAACAGCCCTCTTCAGCAGCGGAAATGGTGGAACCTCAACTACACAAGAAGAAATCTGTAATAAGGAGGGGTATCAAAAGACACTTTCTCTCTAGACAGCCCTAAGCCCTAGATGCATCAAGCAGCATATATATCATTTGGTTTTGTTCTGTTTTCTAATTTAAGGGCACGAAATAAACATTTCGCAGACAGGTCAGTATCACCACGAGAAGAACCAACTTGCAGAATTTAACGTTGGTCGCCCTCCAACAGCACGGGAGAAATCAGATCAACTGTGAGATTTGGGGCTTAGCTTGTGGGACTGAAAATTTAAAAATATGCTCATAAGTGAAAACAAAACTCAATTTAGGGAAATATGATGAATCCTGTGATGCCATTTATAACTAGTCCTTCTCAGCAGAAGTGCACTGGTCTTCTCAATATGCGCTTAATATTGGAAACAAGATTTACCCTTAACTGCTAATGGACAGGATGATATCAAAGTTGTCAACTCTTTAATAGACCCTGGGTTGATTTTGTGTCCAGGAGTAGCCCCAGTTAATTTGGTGATGTCCTCACTGCATTTAGCGCTAGAGACAAGACTCTTGCAGAGGCCTCTTGAAGGACTGAACAAGCTTTGAAATTCCAGTTTCGATGCTGTTACATGAAACAGGAGTCCAGCTCGATCGCCAGAAAACAGCACAAGCGAACTCAGTGAGACTGCTCATGTGAACACATCTTAGCAGAATCAGGGCCCACTGGAGCCACCCGGGAGGCTAAGCTTAAAGCAGGCACTTCAGCATCGCCGGGCTTCCAGCAGGCGCCAGCCTTGAGGAGCACCTAGCATCTGAGGGGAGGGGATGAAAGGTTTGCTGCTTGGCAATAGGGTAGTGTTAACGTAACACAATCTGTTAAACGAAAAAGCAAAATTAATTCCAATTTGGTGTCTTCACATTTCACACTCCAGAGACTCTCACTGACTGAATGAAGGACAGGAAGGGGTAGGAAAAAATAGTTCTTAATAATTTTTCCAAACTGAATCGTCTATTTCTTTGACTCATGCTTAATTAAGTCAAGAGGTGATTTGAGGGAAGACTGATGTGTTTTATTTATGTAGCTATTCCCCCAGGTGTGCCTGCAACAACATAATAAATATCTGCCTCCTCCTGCCCATCTTGCTTTCTGTACTCCCCCTTGTCCCCTCCATAACTCAAATGCTTTACTCGCACTAAGGAATGGAGTGAGCAGAAGTACTTACTGCCAGGCCAGTTAGGGAGGGCTTTCTTGTGACTTGCCTCCTGCCCTCTAAAGTTGCAAGATTCTCCATCAAAACAAAAAATGAATTTAGTTGAATGGAGAGCAGCAAATTACTTGGAGGACAGGAACTAAGTTTCTCCTCTTGCTGTGTTCAAACCTTTGCCTGCAGTGGGGTCCTGAACAGCAGGGAAATGGCTGCACAGCTGACAGGCTTTAACTGCTCCCTGCTTCCCTCTCTAGCCAGGTACAAGGCATGGTAACAACACACGTGGGTCAGTGGCACTGAGCAAGCTGATCCCTTCGATGTTTGTAAAGCACCTCAAGACCTTAGCACAGGGGGCACATGCTAAGTACAAAATATTATCATCATTATAAGAAACTGGGGCACATCCCAATTATGCTCTTCTAGTGAACCCCTAGTCTTTGACTCAGGATGTCTTTGGCTTCTTGGCGGGCATATATACACTGTCCAAACCAGAAAACTGGAAAGCTATAGAGGACCTTTTTCTTCACCAGCCCATTTCTTTCTTTTCTTTTTTTTTTTTTTTTTTTTT
>VZSV01000089.1:2795849-2815376 GCA_013398735.1 Nothocercus julius
AAAAAAAAAAAAAAAAAAAAAAAAAAAAAAAAAAAGCAAAAAAGCCCAAAGCAACCTTTGTTTCCTCTCTCCTTCCCCTCTTTTTCTTTCTGCCACCCCCCCACGCTTCTAAAAGCTTCTAACCCCACGCTTCTAACCTAGAAATTGCCATCCAAACCTTCCTGTTCAGCCTGCTCAGGAAATGAAATAAAACAACCAAAAAAACACTCACCACAAATACTGAAAAAGTCCAAACATCCAAGAGCAGAGTCCCAATATCATGCTGCTGTCCACTTCCCGCCAAAAGCGCTACCCTCTTTCACACAAACCTACATCTGTGCGTAGCTGTTTCTTCCTCCTCTGCCAGCATCACTGCTTCCCTTTTGCTCCTTTCCATCGCGCCGCAGGACTGCGGATCCTGGGCAGACCAGTGTTTCATAGCAAAGCTGTAGCATGCGCGTGAGGAAGATGCCAAATCCTGCAAAGTTTGCAGCATTTTCAGCTGCCACTGATTCCAACAGCAACTTCGGATCAATCGTTACTTACAGCAGGAAAAAAGCGGGCAGCCAGAGGATGCACCCCTCTGATCTGGCTAAAGCATCCGTAAAGCCATTGTTGATACAGTCTGCAAACCACTGTATTTTTTTTAACAGTCTACCAATTTTAACACAGTAAAAAGAAACAGTATTTACCTACAGTGCAGTATTGTAGTTCTTTGCCATTAGATCTTTTAGGCAGCTTGTCATATCCAGACAGCTTATATTGTCATGGACACATTTGGATGAGCAGTAACGTGTACCATGTCTCTCTTTCTGTATACAACTCACATCAAGAAGATAGGTCAGCTGCACGAGTCATTAGTAAGGGTTCACTTTCTAAAACCAGAAATGAATTTTCATCCCAGGAATTTACTGTGGTCCGTCATTACCACCTCTATGCTATAACAGACACCTAAAAATAGGCATTGCAAAAACCCTGCATGAGTTTCAGCTCTTCAAAACATAAATGTGTTGGAACAGTCTTCTTCAGGGTGTGACAGAAATCAGGTGAAATAGTAACAGGAAAACAAAAAAAAAAGAAAATAAAAATAGGAGGATGAAACAAGCAGAAGTGCTGCCTCACTGGTGCAATGCACACCATTTAATACAGCTGTTTTCATACAATCTGATAACATTTTTGCTGGGTCTCTCTGACTCCTGCATTTAGAGGTTCTGGCCTGATTATCTAAGTACAGAAGACACCAAACGTGGATGGAGCAGAGCTTTTAAACTGAAGCACCCATGTACCTAGTGGGACAAAAAACTGTCTTGGATAATAAGCAGTTTTCGATACCCAAAGCTTGGGAGAGTCAATGTCATCTTGTATTGCTTTAATTCTATTCCTTTAATAAACTCAAAATACATAGACTGTTGTGATTCAAGTTTTCGGGCTAGTAATGCCCATTAATTAAAAAGGAATTAAGGAAGTAACAAAAGCAGGTCATTGTAAATGCAGATATAATCAAAAGTTCAAAAATTAATTTCCAATCTCTCAGCATGGCTGGAAAACACAGGAGCTCAGTCTACCCGGCTACTGTGTAAATGGACTCTATGAAATCTCTTCCTATTGATTCTGCCAAGTGCCTTCCCTCCTAAATCTTGCTAGGAAGATAGATTCTGCCTATCCAGGTAGGGTTCAATGACTGTGTTACATAAGCTGGGAGACGGAACGTTTGTCCTGTTCTTCAGCCTACATTAGGACCAAACAGCAACATTATCTTCTGATTAATACTATCTCCTGTATTAATTACTTTGGCATTTCCTACAACAGAAATAAATACACACTATCAAATTTAGATAATTAGCATTGTAAAATACATCCCACTACCAAAAATGTGTCACATAGTAAATATAGCAAAAAAAAAAAAAAAAAGGCATTTATGCTAAAGTGGGCCAAAATCTATTATTTTCTGTCATGTACAGCCATTTAAGTTTTGCACAATTGCTTCTTCATTCCTGACTCATGAAGTCAGTCTGAGGGGACTCCATGCTATGCTGTATTTTCCATGTTTCACTTCAATAAAATATTACAAGTACGTTACCATGTATCTGGGATTTTTTCTGCAATCATCATAACAAGCCAATGTTTTCACAATGTCGCCACAAACCGCAGCTATTACCTCATACCAGAGCACAAAGTTTTGGCAAAGTATCATGAAGAGGAAGAACAACTTCACCGTCATTTTCTCAAATATTTCTTTAAAAGTATATCCCCAAAATGGTAGCAACGAGTGCTCTGACACTTCGTTCTTTCCCTCCACCTACTTGATGAATGGAATGAAAGTAGGGAAACAAGCAGAGGTCTCTCCCACCTCCTTCTTCTTTGAGGATTTGGATCACAGTCATCTATAGCTGAATTACATGCAAGCCAATAGAAAACATTCCAAAAAATGGAGAAAAGACATACATAACTAGAGCTAAAAACCCCAGAAGAAGGCTTAAGCCATGTTCTTAACATATCTTCTACCTTAGTCTTGGTGTAATGCAGGTTTGGGATGGTCGGGGCAAAGCCTTCATTATATCAAGAACAGGAACAGTGCTCCATCCTACTGTGCAGATGACATTGCCAATTGCAGGGGAAAAAATACAGAAAAAAAAGATAAGGTGAAAATACTTCCATTAGCATCCCAATCTTGTAATGAGTCCAAAACCTGCAGAACTTTAAAGGAGTCAAAGCTACTCGGAGCCAAAGAGACTGGGCCCTGCTCTCATGTTCAAACCACCATGTTCCTCTTCACATTTCACCACCAAAGGTTCCAAGGGACTGACCGCTATTTAAGGATTCAACCTACTTGCCTAGGCTACTTCCAGCAATCCCATCACCGCCAGGCCTAATTAATGGGCCTCCAAGTCTAGAGCAGATACAAAGATTTAACCTATCATCTAAATACAACGATCTACTCGCATTCTGGATTCTTTCTCAGTCAAAACCTGCGCCTGCAAAATAAATTCCACAGTCCCACATTCGGTACACAAAGGGCATCACACATATCCTGCGACTTAAGCTATTCTCCTGAAATTATCTTAGTCTCACACAATCACACTTCAAACACCCCATATGTCCACTTTGGTTATTCCTCCTTTAGAAAGCTAATAAATGTAATACTGATACATAACAGCATTTCAGCTACAAACAATTATTTACAGTTCTTTGTGCCAGGAAAAGCCTTAATAAGAATCATTAATAAACCTTCTACTTTATTTTCTTCCGTTTTGATGAGCCCAACCCAACCTCCAAGTTAAGCTACCGTGAGTCTTATGATCATTTTCAGCAAGAGTTGAACAGAGCCCTATGATTACAAATGACAGTTGGGTACGAGAAAGGAAAGAAAAGGCGAGGGAGTGACAAGTATATCCCTTGTTTCTTCACCCAGTAACACCGCAGACACAGAGGAAAAACAAACTTCCCAGGATGTTCCTACCCATGGCTGCGTAAAACCAAGAAGGAAAGCTTTGGAGGCAAGGGAGGGGAGTGGGGGCTCCCTGCTCTTATTCAGTCCTCAGCCTCCATTCCAAGACTGACAGAAATGCCATCAAACTTTGCCAGATGTAATGCAAGTTTTCTGGACTGCCCCAAGACACTCAGTGCATGTCATCTAGTGGGCAGTGCCTGGGGAGAAACCACTTTTAGATATTACTTCACTAAGTGTTTCTGAACATGTAAAGATGCAACAAAATGACCCGTCTCCCAGTGCTACATATACCGTCCTCCTCAACCAGGTATTTTAATCTTAAAGAAAAACCACATGACCTGCACAACTGCCTGCAATTACAACACATCTGTTTGGCTTTATTCAACTTGACCTGATAAAGGGGTCTAAAGCTGTGCCTGTTCCAAGCACTCACTTTAATAATGCATACACATAAAAATAAAGGCAAACAAGCTCCAATTTTCCCCCCAAACATCCCCTGAAGCGGTTTATCTCAAAACAGACTAGGTGTATGAGCCAAACCATTAAAGAGAGTCCAATGCTCCCAAGTCCTAAAAGGACACACACATTTTTGTGCTACCTGGATCACATGCACTTCTTTCACGAACAGCTTTGATTTCTTTACGGAAGTCACACTCTCTACCAACTTTGTCATCCTTTCTTCCTGTTTTCAGTGACAAATACTAACCAGATTCTTTAAAAATACAGATATTACATAGGCTTTGAAAAGTAGAGTCAACTAAATTCTGGAGGCTTTCAAAACTTCAAGGCAGGACGTATGCCTGACCTCTCTTTCTCTCACATGCTGGAGCTCGACAGTCTAAGAAACTGGCAGATAGATATTCTGGAGCAATCTGGGCACCTGCATATCATGTAACTCGTTTTATTCTGGAATATAACAATGGCAGGCAAAGAAGAAAAAGCAACCTTTGAACCTAGATATTCACGCCTGGCTTTAGCGCAAATGCATCCATAATCTAATGGCAACGCTGAGCTGGCCAAAATTCAGGAGCATGAGACCCATGAGGTCTGCCAGTGCAGCTTCCTCTGCCGATCCTCCCCTGTTCATCCTCAACTTTTGCCAAGTCAGACGCTGAAACTTAATGCAGAGGGTGACATGAGGCAGCAGTTTGTTTAAAACAAGCAGCAAGCGACACACGTAGAAGTTCGGTGTTGTTTAAAACTGCAGTCATCCTCTCCTACCACCTCCCCCTGCTTCCTACCCGAGTCGCCCTCCCACACCACCTCCAATTTAATAACTCGCCCTGCGCTCGCTTGGGAATGTCCTGCAAACCACAGCGGGCTGGAGTACTCCACGGAAAATAAACGGACAATAAATATATTACCTAAAGGGAGGAGGGGGAGAAGCAAAGGAAAATGAGCGACTGTTGACACTGGGCAAGTAGCCTTTCCCCGCTAAAATTTCCAAGAACACGAGAACTGGAGGGTAAAGGTTTCATTATGAATCCGTTCATAGTGTTTCTTAGAGAATCTCACCTCACCCATCCCTGAATACAGGGGCTCCTTCTTGTGCAGTCATTCCTGCTGAACAGCAGATAGGCTGTCATTTATTTCCCACTCCTGAAGAAACCCATTTTATGGTAGACAGCATGAAGAACTGGTTCACTAATAAGAGGGCTAAATAACTTCAGCACAGGCTAAATAACTTAGCAAAGGCTAAATAACTTCAGCAATGTCTGCTATGGGCAGACATTGGCATGTAGTGGCTGGAGGACGAGTTTTTTGCTTTCCATTAGGATCACAATTTAAATGTCCTCAGAATTTTCTTAAGCTTAGTATGTTTTAAGCTCTACCTAGGAGAATAACAGCTCTCCCTGTAAAAATGTGTGACTGCTTGTGGGGGTGGAGGTGAAAGGAGAAGAGATGAAGGAAAGACAGGACAGGAATAATAGACAGGGCTGGGAGTCTATTAGCTTGTGAGGGCTATAACCTTAATACTGTTAAGGCTTATTTCACACTTTAAAAAAAAAAAGTTGGATTTTTGCTGTCTGCACATTATGATTGGTCTAAAACTATGCAGAAGCTTTTAAGTTTCCTATATTATCTTCATTTTATCCACAGAGATCTAACTTTATCTTCCTTTCATCATCTCACATGTTCTCCACAAAATGACAGACTCGGGCAAATAAAATGTAATACTTGAAAGCAGCACTTTCCCAAGACCACATAAAGTAGAGAAAAGGAAATCTTTATGAAAATCAGAGCAAAAGTAACAATTAGTCCCTTTATTCCTCCTGACTACTCAGGAAAAAAAAAAAAAAAAAAAAAAAAAGGTCTTTTTTTTAAACAGAGAAGAAAATTTATTGAAAAAAGCATTTAGCAACATGATGATCTGACAATAGCTGTTCGCTAGACACAGCATCAAAAGCCCTTTAGCCCTGTCCAAAGGTGTTAACAGTGCAGTACTAATGTGACCCGGCTCCAAATGGATGGCCAAACACAGCGGCTTTGTTACATGCAGGAGGCTGCCTTTTCCTCAGCTTTTTCTAACCACGCACCTAAGAAAAACACTATCAAGTAGAGCTATACTAAAAGCACTAGAAGCAAAGGTGAAACATATTTTGTCCTGTATATTTTTCAGGTAAGTCTAGCAGAAACAAAGAAATAATATCTAAAGTGTGAAGAAAAAATGCACTATTTTGTATAGTGCATTTTCTTCTGCTTAGCTTATTAAGAGTTAAGCTTGGACTGTCAGAGTATCAAACTAATACATACTCAGATGTACTTCTAAGTTTTAATTTCTTGTATGCTTCATGAATAGCCTTTTACCAAAACCTGCATACAGTCTCATTCAATCTAAATGTTTAGACAGAAGAACTGGGAAAAAATGATTGTATTATCCGCCTGTAATTTACGCCTGCAACTTTGTTTTCTGCTGCTGCACCAGCAAAGGAAAAGCACGGTCCTGAATTAAAGCTGTAAATTCAGATCAAATGGGAAAGTGTTAAATTCAGAAGTGTTTTTGGTCCATTAACTTCCATGCTGATTTGACACGCTCTGCAGTGCTTGGGCAACAGACTCTGCTATAGAGCGTATTCCTAAGCAAACAGTGCTTTGTGTCATAAACCATCTGGGGTGTCAGCTCCAAGGGCCACTCGTTTAAACTCCTCTAATACATTTGGAAACGCCGAGGTGCAGAACGGAAACTTTTCCGCGCTACAAAATCCCTTTTGCACAGAGAAGGAGCCACCGCCGTCAGAGGAGCGATGGAAGGAACAAAATTTTGGCTAGGGCACTTGTTTTCCTTCTTCGTCCGAAGAAAACCGTTGGGTCCACAAGCTTTCTCAAAGCACTATGATTTTTCAAAGGTACCAATAAAAGTGATACCATTCATAACCTGGACAGTGCCGCCTTTCATATTGGAGCCTGTAGTTGCAAAGCTAAGTGCCAAGCAGATGGTTGAAATCTGTTTTGTATAAAAAGTGTTTGTGCGCACGTTTTTTTAGATCGAGTTCTTTGTATTCATATTCAGGCCTAGGTTCTAGCCATCAAAACACTGGCACCGCAGCCATCATTAGCGGCATTTTAGACAACTGGCAACTGAGGTATTCACAGTTCTCCATAAAATGTTCCACTAATATCTCCCAGATGTACAATTAAGGCAAAAGATCATCTTCTTAAATTGTATCAGTGCTTTGGATGGCCTTTCAAGAGACTGCGCATGTATGCAAAAAGCTATTTTTTTTTTAAATTAAATTCTAACTTCTATTCTGCTCTGGGTTTTTTGGGGTTTTTATTTTCAGACACTTTTTAAAATACAGGCTTCCCTATCGGACTCTACCAAGCTACATCAACAGCAATTTCATTCATCTTGTGTTCATGATTCTAATACATAGATAGAAGGAAATTCTAAAAATTATTTTAATAATAAGGTTTTGTCTTTGATATTTTATAAACTATTAAATAAGACTCTTAGTACTAAGTTTCTTTGACTGAATATGAAAATATAAGTATACTATGGTGCTGTTGTGGAGAACCAGAGCAGTGTGCTCTTGAGGACTCTGTTACTGCGACACTCAGCAACCCCTGGCAAGTCACCTCCATTACAGGTACCTCAGCTCATTTGTAAATAGACTGTTTATTACTGCAAAGAGCAAGACCAAAAATGCTTACCAGCATGGGGCTCTGCTCTCTGCCCGGGGTGTTCATGGAGAGTAGCAATTGCTGACAATAATCTGCCTGGTGACAAATTAACAGAGGTCACAGTTTTGACAACCGAGGTTATCAAATTAATGTATACTTGGAAGAATGCATTTTTGTGCAGTGGTCTTTCCTTAGGACCTGATGGCCACAACTGGAAATTGCCACCTTAGAAAACAAAGTTTCAAAATAAAGATTTTTTCTGTGTTCAGCACCCAGTCCACTAAGGTCCAGAACTGAGCGCTATAGCAGTTTGGGTAAGTTTTCATCATTGCTGTTTTACTCATTATCATCTGCCACAGATACAAAGTCATCTCAATCCCCCTCTTTAAAGCACACAGATAAAAAACTTCCGAGACCCACAGATATCCAAACTTGCAGAAACCTCTCCCAGCACTGGGAGAGAAATCCTGGCTGTGTTTTAACCGATGGAGGTTTGCTGCGATAAGGAGAAGCCAGGACTCTACTCCGTGATCTGCTCACTCTCAGGCCATCCTGCTTTATCAAGGTTAAAAATCAGCCTTTTTCAGAGTGGAGAGCTGAACCTTAATTATTTAGGCCTATCCTTTTAGGACCTGACTCTGAACTTGAGCACAAGTGAGTCCAAACATGCAGGACGAAGGGACTTGCTAAAAAAGAAAAAAAAGTCTTGACGGGCCCCATCACAAAACAAGGTCTTTGTGAACACACTGCTAAACAACTACCACTCAAATATTGTGCAACATGCTGAATTACAATCAATTATCTTGAAAGTAGTCCCCCTCTTAAAAACTGCATAAAAGTAACAACCCAGTCGTAATATTCACAGGCCACCTATATCAAATCCACATCAGACTCCTTAGTTTATACCCCTTTTTCAAGAGTATGTAATAAGAGATGCAACATAGAGACTAGATCTAAACCTACCTGCAGATCCCACTGATGCAGCTCTATCTACTGAGAATACAGTTGGACACGAAAAAAAAATCCTGAAATAGAACTTTTAACACAAGAAATAAAGTATTTCCTCCCTTTTAATAAGCTTGCAGCATCTCCCTCATTTGGGACTTTCTTCACCCATTTAAAAAATAGATATCATACATATATGGGTCTTGAATAGGTAAGAAAGGCTATATTTCGTGTTCCATAACCTGCTTTTTGCTTTTAGGCTGCTCACATTGCTCACAGAGGCTGCCTATGTTGCTGCCTTTAGTAGAGTCTGTTCCTCACATTAACACACTCCACGCAAAGAATTTTTCCTCGATTCCCCTAGGGCCTGGCCCTTAGGTTATAAACATATGACAGCTCCTGTTCATGTGGCTCAAGAAGGTAATTTTTCTGCAGGAGGAATCCTTTACCTGGCAGTTACTCACACACTCTTTCAATTCACGGCTTAAATCGTGCATGTGCTGCTGCCTAACTCCAGTGCCCTGAACTTGCCTTCAGGTAGGGAGTTACTTTAAAAGCATTCGCGAATTATTGGAGGGGATAAAGACAGTATTTCCTCCCATCCCTAACCAGTGTGACCAAGGCCATAAATATTTCTGGACTTAATGCTATTAATTACATTCCAAAGTCCCTATTTTACATATTTAAGTAATTTAAATATTGTATTTCATCTTGCTAGAGTGAGACCTTTAGAAATTATAATTGGGCAGCTGGAAATCTGTAATTTGCAGTTCTTACGATCTGAAGAAGGAAAAAGACAGTGTCAAAGTTAAAGCCCAGAACTAGCAACCATTATCTCCACTTTCTATAACCACCCCTGCAAATGATTTTGTGATGCTGCCCCTCAGTTTCCTCATCTATAGGTAGTAGCTAATCTTGCTTCTCCATCTAGGGAGCACAGAAATCTTCACAATTTGTACATGAATGCTCTGAATTCCTAGTCAGAGGCACTATAGGAAGTTTGAATCTATTATTAATATTATCACTGTTGCTAACAATAAATCAATTTCTACATATACACATGTAGAAGGTACATATAAATAGAATATGCAAACACCTTTCTTACTCCATTAATAAATTTCAAAACATGATTTCAGGATGGAAATCTCACTCATGAACCACGTCACAGATCTCTTACCTCTTCCACGATTCCGAATTCTTCCTATACAAAAACACATTGATACCGGTCTAAGAGCACAAAGCATGCTCTGTGGAAAGGAAAGAAATCTTCTTTTTTTTGTGCCTGTATAGTAACAAGCATAACGGAGTCCTAATTCAGGATGCCTGCACTCTACAAAAGCCACAGGCAATAACACTAATACACCTACTGCACATTATTTAGAGATATACATGGTGTAGCTGGGAGTAGCGCAGTGTTTTGCCTGTCCTTTGCATGTTATTTCATACAAACACCATAGCCCAATACTGGTTACTGTCACATCACTAGTTACAGGGTTTAGGTACGAACAGCAAAACTGAGAACTTAAAAAAGGCAAAAGAAGAGAATCTTCTCATGGAAATTCTGCCAAATTCTAATCTCAGTTGCAAAAGCAGAATCAACTTGATGTTGACACAGGTTTGAAGATGAGGGTCAACAATCTTCTTCACAATTAGATTGCTCAGAAATACCTACTTATATCTCCAAAATCCAAGAGCAAACGAAAAACCAAAGGCTTAACCTGAAGAAAGCTGAATTTTTTATGTCCTTCTCAATTTCAAACCCCAAAGTCTGAATATTTTTAACAGAAGTGGGGAAGGAACCCATTTGGCTCTACACAGCAACTGCAGGAGGAAACTATACCAGAACAATAACATTACAGATTCTGTTTTTATTCCGTCTCATTTAGCCTTTCAGTTCTACTTCAGTTTTACTTCATTTAGCCTGTTTTGTTATTTTTGTTTTTTTTTTTTTCAAATAAACATCGTGTTTCATGACTCACATTTCACACCACCACAGGAAAAAGTCTTCTACATACAACACAACCAAACACCCCAGTTTGCTAATAGAGACACCAAGTGGGTAAGAACATCCTTCTCCGCCACCCTTCCCAACCATCGCTTTCCCACATATCTCATTTCTGTCCAAAAAAGCCTCTGCCCCTCCGAGGCCACAGCATCAAAATTTAGGGAGAATACCCTATGAATAGAAACTCAACTGAAGCTTTGGAGAAGATGTTTTCAGGCTTGCTTTATAAAGTAAGTGAAATGAGGCTGCTGAGGCAATTCCTGTGAACACAGAAGACTTCTCGACAGGCAAACACAGCACGGGCAGTACTGGAGCAAGTCAACCTTGCTCCCAGAACAAAGCTCTGCCACTGCAATACCGGCTGCCCACTTCACAGAGTGGAAGGATGCTCTGCACTTCATGTCCCTCATTAAACAGCCTCTCTTTGAGATGACCAACACCCCAAAACTGACTGAATTGTGCAAATGCGGAGTAAAGTTCATCAGAGTCTGAAAGACCAAAATGCAACCAGGCACTCATCACACTATCAAAACATGGGCTCTTTAGGATTCTCAGCAAACCAAAAATAACACAACTTAACGCAAGCCACTAATGGGAATTGCCGAAGTTTACAAGATTGGCAAGTATGCATCTGCAAGTGCATACTTTTCAAGTAACTGTGGTAAAAACAAAAAACAAAACAAAAAAAAATTCAAAATTGTTTAGGACTAACAGCTTTTTCCTTACTCTGCATTTTACGCTATCTAGTGTGATGGCAATGACATGCAACTGCAGCTCACTCTCAGACACATCATCTTTGCCTGTGCCTAACCTGTGAGATGAATGATGGAAATATGGGACATTTTTTCCACTCCTACATTCTTAAAAAATAAATTTAAAAAAAAATCAAGAAAATGACAAGCTCAGCACCAAAGACACTATGAGAATGATAAACTGTATGGGCTTCCTTTTTACATAAACTATATTCTTTTTTTTCTCCTGAGCTACAAAGCTTCATGAAGTACATTATAGATCGACAAAGATACTCACTACACAATAATAACATATATCCACATACATAGTTCCTCACTACTAAAAAGATCTGATCATTCAGGCAAGAAAACTATTTTTCAGTTCACTCTGTTTATACTTTTTCCACAGAAGTATTAGAATTTTGATAAGATTAATAAGAAAGAAACAAATACTTAGTAAGAGGACAAAATACAACCACACAGAAAAATGAGCACCAAGGTAACATTTTACGATATACTTTGACCAAATAGCACAGACACCCATACTCTAAAAAATAAAAAATAAAATAAAAAAAAAATGCAAGAAAGACAGTCCATACAAGCTTGAGAGAATACAAAAGAAACAGATGGCAAAACAAAAGTAAGATTATAATAACTATCAAAGGGCAGTTGCCGATACATATTTCAACACTTCCTCTTTCAAAAGTAAAGTTTAAAAGTGAAATCTAAAATCCCAAACATCATTTTTTAAAATAACAAATACAATTAAAATATAGCCTTTATATTTAAAATGACTGAGAAATAACCCGTTCATAATTCCACAACACTTTGCAGGGAAACAAGTTCAATGCCAATTGCAAACTTAAAAAGAGTCCCAAGCTTTCTCCCATTTTCACTTTAAGACAATGTTCTACAATTCCAAAATTACAGCATCACACTGAAAAAGAATTTCTCTTTCTTAAACAAGGTGGCAAAAGCACAAGTTGAAGTGCCGTGATAGACCACAAACAGTGGGGAGGAAAACGCTCGCAAATTTCTTTACAAGCAAACAAAAAAACAAATATCATGGGCAGCATCTCTAACACAGCTGAGCTGATATTAACAATTGATACTTCTAGCAGCTAGAATTCAATCCCCAGGTCTTTTTGTTCTTGCTTTTTTCTTGTAAATCTTGATCTAATGTTAAAAAAGACACAGAACTTCTCGGAATTACCATTGCACATTTCACAGTTCCCTTCACTTCTCATGCTCCTTTTAAAAAACACCATGGTCCCTGCAAGCAGCGCTCACCAAATTCTCCAAAATCGTGTCTAAAATCTGCTCTCTCTCCCTGTCAGCACGCAGCGCGCGCGGAAGCTGACCCCGTCACAGGGCCATGGGGGCTCCGGAGGAACTTGAGGAGGAGTCCGGCGCCGGAGGCTGCCGAGGCTGGATGCGCGCGGAGGTGGCACGTCCAGTTCCCCCGCGCGGGATGCGCCGCTCGCTGCTCCCACGTGCCCCCCTAGCGGCTGCCCGCGAGCGGCCGCGGCGCCCGCAGCGCGGCCGAGACGCTCCCAGACGCCGCTGCTAACAGCTCCCGCAGCAAGGTAAGGTGAGAGCCCCGTGTAGAAAGAGGGAGGAAAACTTCATGGTCTCTTCCTGCCAGGCGTCTCAAGAAGAAAACATGAAATGGGCAAGTACCGCACGTCCCTGCTGGCTACCGCACACGCAACTCCTTGCTGTAGCCCGCTGGCCTAACCAAAAGGTTAAAGTGAAAAATAAACCTCATTGCAGGAGTTCTAAGTTTGGCCACTTCTGTTAACATAATAATCTGCCTTGGATTTGCTTAACTTGCAATTTAATTTTTCACGTACAAATGGAGTGTAGTTTTTACCTTCTTAACAAGTACAGGAGATATCACACATTTTCTGTGCTAGATAAAAATTCGTGAATGTTTTGAAAGGGAAAAAAAAAAATGCTTTGCTTCCAAGGATGCTGCTTGTTAAACAAACTCCCGACCATCCGCAGAGAGCTACAGCTATTGATTAATTCCGGGAACATTTCTGCCGACTACGGTGGCAGCTACTCAAAGGCATCGAGCACCTCCAGTGTGCATAGGTACAATATAACAACATGGTTTTTGCCCCTGTCCTTTACTAGTTAATTATATTTAAATCAGGCCTGAGCAAGAAATACAAAAAATGAGAAAGCAAGAGAAAGCCAAGAAGATGTCAATCTCCCTTCTTGAAAGGTTGTCGCAGCAAAGGTATCTGACACAGCAACTTGTAGATACTCTATTCACCATTAACAGCATCCGTTTTTTAAGTACAGCCTGAAAATAAAACAATGATGCTATAAATCTACCTTTAAAGATAATCCTTCTCCTGTATAGATATTGTAAAAGTATATGTTATACAGATATAGACACATCACATTGCACAGTCACGTAAGCTTGTCCTATCAGGGAGCTTCACAGCCGAGTCACTCAGCGAGATAGACAGTATATGCCTCGTACATTACAAAGCCATAAATGCTCGTTAAAAAGCTCTCTGAGAAGTAGTAAATATTTTGCAAACTAGCTATATATTTAAGATCTCTGGACAACAAGGGAAGCAAAAACAATTTCTCTCCTATCTAAAGGTACCAATCAAACACACTACGCACATAAACATCGCAAGATGCTTGGTGGGAGAGTGTGTGTATGTGTTTGTGTGTGTTTTAATTAACTCCTTGAATGCATATGATGAGCCAGCCACCCAGAATCTAGCAATGCCAAACTCCTGATTTGATTCAAATGCAATGAACACAACAGGCGAACTGTGCAGTCTGATGTGTCACTCAGCAGCTCTCTCATTTGTGCTTTTGCGTCCCAAGTCTAGTTCACAATTTCTGCAACTGGTAAATTATTGAGATGTTCATTAAAATCTCTAATCTGTAACAGTCAACTTTGTCCTCACCACGCTTAAGCAAAACAAAAGAAATTGGTGCACACAGGGCATTAATGAGTAGGCTGCAAATGTAATAGCCCCTTCAGCCTTCTCTCAGACAAATAAAAAACGTGTCAATTTTTGTCACGGTAAAGAATCGCTACTTCAAACTTTTCACTGGAACTACATTCATTGTTCTGATCCCAAACTCCTAGACCTAAATATGTAAGCAATAAAGTCATTTGCTGAAAACATGTCAGTGGAATGTAAACGCCGCTCAGTCCAACGTTAAAGCAATCGCATCATTTTCTGTTAAATGAAGGAATAATCGTTCCTCTTACTTCTACAGGTAGATTTCAGGAGGGCAGGACATCGCTCTGAGCAAGCCGGTTAACAGAAAAGTGTTACTCGGTCTCCTTCTCTCAAATGCAGCAGAAGAGGAGAGCTTTTAGGGTAACTTTAGCTAAGAAAAGCACTTAGGAATACGCAAAGTTTCCTTTTAGGAAAATGATTTCTCCATTTGACAGTGTTGGTACAACCCCAAAATAAATTCAGTGGGAGTCTGAAATGACTCGTGCAGTGCAGCAGTGAGGCAGCTATGGTTATTTTTTTCCTCCAAGCAAAGCCTTACTGTACATCCTTGAGCCTTTCCTTGCTACAAGCTATTCACGAGCTCACAGAATTTTTCTAGTGCTCAGAAACGATGACTGTAAATGTTAAACTTGTTCTACCATCCCCATCCCCACTGCTTCTATGTATGCTTTTTGTCTTTTCCAGCTCTTCCCTCTTTTCCTATGGAAACACTAACCTAGCCTTCCTTCTTCCACAAACAGTGCATACTTTTTCGCTTTGAATTCGCACATAAAAGAGAAAGGGAGAGAGAGAAAGAGAAAGAAAAAAGATGTCATTCTGTCCTGATGCCTAGCTTAGTCCCTCTCAGTCTACAGAGAAATATAAATATGCAGTAATTAATTTGGGTTTAAGAACATTCCATACACTGGGGACATTGTTAAGCAGTCACTTATCTATTTTTCATTTACCAGATTTTATTAAGACATTAAAACTTTATGTGGGGCATTTCTGAGATCTTACCATTCAGTAAATTTTACAGCTTTCTGCAACGGTGCTGGCCGCATTATCGCTACCTTTTCCTCAAAGGAGTAAACTTTCTCTCTATTGGGATCATTCTTGTTATATTTAGATATATCTAAGTATAATCTTCCTTGTCTTAAAAAAAAAAAAAAAAAGTTATTCTTTTTGAGACCAAAGCCAGTTCAGAGTGCCACAGGTACATCCCAAAGTTATCCCTTCCTTTGTAACAAATGGAAGTGACTCCAGCTACGGTTCCTTCACAGAACCTTTTCTGAAACATCATCCCCTCCAGACGCACACTCTGATGCTCCTCTCGACAAAACAACTAAACCGCCACAAGCAGAACTAAAGAAGTGCCAGCAACTTCCCGGGAAAGCACGAAAACCCTCAGGTTTCTGGTATGATAATTAATTATACATGCTAACTCACCAAACCTAGTGCAATCTACTACTGATGCTGAATGCATTAATGAACATTCATTTGTCTGACACCAAGGATCATTTTCATTCTAAGTGTGAATCACAAATGCCCATGATAATGACCGTCGACAAACATGAGAAGCCCCCTTCGAATCTCATCTCTTTGCATCTTTAGAAAGTTGGGGTGACTCAAAGTTTCTGAAATGTTTGCAGTGCACTGGAATACACTGAAACATCATGGGAAAGACGATAGAAGGAAGAACAACCTTCTGAGACAAATACAAGCGCTCCTGAGATGTGAACGGCAAGCAGCTTTGCTTGATAAATCTTTGCCTCCTCACAACTCGCTGTTCAAGTTTAAAAAGCAGCAATAGGAGATGGCTCTTAACAGCAAAATTTAAAGTTGGTCATGAGGATATGACATGCGGGACCATGGGGAGTGCAGAAATGTGTTCGAGGCCCTGCGCTGGCTGAGAATCTAGGAAAATAACCTGCTGTAAGAGCCTAAAAAGCAGCCTTCTATATACTGTGCCTATACCCACATGCAAGCCCTGCAACCGCATGTGTCTGTGCATCTGAGAGACAGGGCGTCCTCATGCCTGGCTTTTGATAAATACAAATATATGACATGGACAGTATCTGCTCTGTGTATGTGTGTGTAACTATAGTTAAACACTCAGTGTAAACAAACGGTAATGATTAACAGAGATATTGGTTTGTATTACCAATTTCAACTGCAGAGGGGGAAAAAAAAAAATCCTAAGGTTCATTTTTATTGCTTCCCGTTTCTACTGCTTACTATTATCCATATAACAAAAGGAGAGCAGTTTATTGATTATTTAACTAGACTGTTTACAGGAGGGATCTCTAAAAATGAAATGTATGCCGAGAAATAAAAAAGAAAAAAAAAAAAAAAAAGAGAGAGAAAATGAATCTCTACTTCTTTTATTTCTAAGGGACATGTTTTGTCCGAAATTATTTACTTCCATATAAAATTTATATAAATCCATACTGTAGAGAGACTTCAGAGAAAATGCAAGTCCATCAACAGAAAAACTAAAGGGCTTCCATTCTGCTTAACTGACTTTATAAGCATTCAGTTCATCACAAAGTTCAAAGAATAATCTAAACAGCTTGCTTACAAATTTCTATATATAGCCTTTGTGAAGCAAATGAAATACTTCAGTCCATTAATTTTACGTACAAGACGACTATATTATTGTGATGCTAGATCAGGTTCAACACCAGAAACAGTAACAGTTTCCTCAGGTAGTTGAACTAACTTCATACAATACATGTGAACAAAAACAATTTTTTTCCTATTTTTGTAATAATAACAAAACCAAAGAAAAATGCCAAGTATTCTAAGCAAGCCTGGAAAATTAATTGTATTAAACAAGACCTTGGAACAGTTCAACGATGCCAATCCCACTTTCTAGTAAGGAAGTGTTTAGTTGCAGAAAGAGGAGGGCAGAAAGCATTGAAACAGCTCTTTTCCAAATTTCCCAACTATTTTTCTCCAATCTTTTACTTCCAACATTTTTGCCCGTCCTTTCTCCACAAGCACATTTCACAGCCCACTTAAAATGTTTTTATCTTGCCTTCTTTCCTATGCCTTTACTATCAAATGCAGTAGGTCTGAACGATGAACAGCTTGACTTAGCATATTTTTAACCAGCTGGTCTAGCACCTAGCTTGTATTGCATAGTCAGATACAACCAAATGTTTATACAGGAGGTAGCTTTCATGAAAATGAAAAAAAAAAAAAAAAAAAGCAACACGATGCATCCTGGCATTCTTTTATTTACCACTTCAAATGAAAAGTTTGGATCGTTTACTGCAGCTAAACAAGGGACTATTAATAATGTTTGAAAAATCAAGCCGGAGGGAAAGGATGCTGGATCATCAACGGACGGGTGCGCAGACGCCTGAGAAAAATGCTTCAAAACATGTCAGCAGCGCTGGGTCATATGAAAGGAGGACTAAACTCCTGGAGGTCACTGGCCCTTGCCAGTGGCAGAAAAAAAAAGAAAAGAAAAAAAGAAAAGAAAAAAGAAAAAAAGAGTGAGAAAAAAAAGGGAGAAAAAGCTCAGTCCCAAACATGCAAAAGGCTCCTGCATGGGGCAGAGGGAGATGAACACGTTGTACGTCATAAATCAAAATCTCTCTTGTGACACTTAGCGAGCAAGGCGGCAGCAGCAGCTCAAAACTTGGAAACAAGAGTTTCACTTTTTCCTTTTTTTTTTTTTTTGTTCTTCCCCTCCTCTCTCTTTTCTGCTCCCGAAGCCAAAAGGATGTTCCTTCCTTGACGGAGGGCTGGGATATTAACCTCGCCTAAAAATAATCCCTCGCGCTAGATCAGCGGCAAAGGTCATATGGCTCCGCCGGGCGCCTTCCAAAGTTTTACGAGGAGCACTGGGAAGAGGAAAGCGGCCGGAACCGCCGCTCCCCCCCGCCCGCCGCTCCCCGGGCATCATCCCCTGTCACCCTGGAAGCCACCGCCGGGGCGCCCAGGGGAGATGCCGGCCCTGGAGGCGCCGGCACCGCCTCCGCCGTTGCCCTGATCGCCGTGGCGGGATTGGGGACACGGCGGTGCCGCCACCGCAAAGCCGGGGGGCGCGGGGGGCAGCCCCGGGGGGCGCCGCCACGCGGGGAGCCCCCCCCCGACCCACCCCCCCGCCTCGGCCGCCGCGCGGCCGTTTAACTGACACGCGGTTTGAATGGCCAAGGTAACGCTCCGCGCCGGGGCGGGGGGCGGCGCGGGGAAGGGAGCATCTCCCGGAGTTGCGCGCCCCTCTCTCGCCCTCCGCGTGTCCGTGCGCCTGCCTGTCCGTGTGCGAACACGCGTGCTCAAATCAGAACCAAAACAGATATGAAAAATGTGTGCGTACGTATTTATAATATGTATAAAAGAAGGGGGGGGGAAACAAAACAAAAAAAACACAACCAACCACCCCCTCGCCCCCCCCCCAATATATACACACACACGCACGCTCTCGCAACTCGACTCACCTTTCAAACTCCTGAGGTAAATCAGGGTCAGTTAGCATGCTGGAAAAGCACAATTTCCCTTTGTCGCGGCAGCCACCTATGATCGCCTCCAACTGAACCTGTCAAGTGAGTCCAAACCTTCTAAACCGATTGATTTTCTCTCCCTCGCTCGCTCGCTCGCTCCCTCCCTCTGCCTCTCTCTGCGCGAGGGCTCCTTGACCAGGCTCTTAAAGGGGTAGCGCCCGCACTTGGCGGCAGCCTCCGCGCCGCGCTCCCCCCACGGCGGGGCCGCTCCGCGCGCCGCGCACGGGGCGAGTCCGCTCCGCGAGTGCCCTCACAACGCGCGGTCTGGAAATAAAACAAACGCAGCAAACCACGAGCGACTCCCCCCCGCACACACACCCCGCGCCTTCCTCCTCCTCCCTGCGCGCTGAGGAAGATCAGCGGGGAAAGGAGATAAAACAAGAGCAGACTGATTAAACCGACACAGTTATCAACTCTCTCCGAGTTGAAATAGGACGGGGGGAGAAGAGATTAGACACATAAAAATGTTACCAAAGGCATTTGTGCTCCGAAGAATTTTCATTCCTTCCCCTCTCTCCCCCCCCCCCTTTTTTTTTTTTTTTTTGTTATTATTATTAATTATTATTATCATCGTTACCACTCAGTTCCCCGCCCGGGGGAGCGCCAGGAGCCCCCGGCTCCGCCGCGGTCCCTTCCCGCGCAGGGTAACGAGGCGGGCAGGGGGCTGCCCCTGGTGCCCCCCAAGCCCGCGCAAGGCAAGCAGGGTGGGCACACGGCGACAGAGGACACGCACAGGCGACACGGGTGTGTGTGGGGGGACCCACGCGAGCGCGGCGGCGCGGACGCCCCTCCGCGCACACGC
>VZSV01000089.1:2816071-2848571 GCA_013398735.1 Nothocercus julius
AAAAAAAGAAAAACTAAGAGTCTGCCTGCTCTTTAGCACACACATGCATGCACACCCACACACAAGCGCGTATCTATACTCCATTCTTTCCAGTTCCCCAACCCTAATTCCTTTCTCTCTTTTTTCTTTTTTTCTTCTTAATTTGCAGCTGGATAACATTAAGGGCCTTTAAAAACCCACAAGGCTTTGACCCCACAGCAGCCTGATTAGGTCCACTGCCCCCCCTTCCTTGCACGGGGAAAGCAGGTTTACTTTTTGAAATACGCACAAGTGCCCGCGCACGGGATGATGTCCATAAAACGCTCAACATTTTCACGCCCGCTGTCTTAAAAAAAAAAAAAAAAAAAAAAAAGCTTACTATTTTCATTAATATCAAACAGCTATGCTGTTTAATTTGTTTCCATTTACTCTCAGCATAAAACATCAGGCTCACAGCGGGGCCATCAGCTCCGCATGGCATCAGGGCACTCTCAGCTACAGCTCCAGGTCGACCGTTTTCATCACGAACGGCAAAGACGCTGGCAAGTCGCACCCCTCATCCCCAAAGGGCGCTCCAGCGCTCACGGAAGGAAACACTGCAGCTAAGTTTGCGAAGGCGCCTTCGTTATGGGCCGTAAAAGCGGATCCATCAAGATTCGGTGTCCGCAGCCAACCTCGTCCTGGTGCTCGGAGCAGAGTCACGCAGGACGTGCGAGCGCCTGGCGCGGGGTAGACCTACTGGCTCCGCACTGTGGGGCAGGGTAAACCACTTTCCTTTGGTAGCCCCCAGCATGTCCTATTTGCCACAGAGGTTCATTCACAGCGAACTGACAAACCTAGTTAATATATGTACAAGGATTTCTCGTTATTTTTTTTAGTAGCTAGCTCTTTCGGGGTAGTTATGAAGTAGACATTGAAAAGGCAGCAGATGATTAAAAAGGACAAATGCAGATACTTTCTTTCAGCTGAGGGTCTCAAACCGTGTTAAGTCTCACATTACTCCTCTGCAGGTAATAAATATAATTAGGGCCTATTCCAAAACTTTATTTGTATTGAAAAGTATCTCACTCCACAGGGGCTCCATTCAAATCAGCAAGTCTGTATGGAGTAGGAGGCTACTTAGAGGGAGAATTTGGCCTCAAATACAGAAACTAAGATGCAGACAGGTTAAGTAGGTTGCCCACGCCGACACAGCTAGGCCACTGCAGTAAAAGGATGAGAAACAAACATCTGCGCCCTGCAGTCGGCAAGAGTCCTTACACTGCTGAAACATGCACTTCCCCTGGGTCTAACAACGTACTTCAGCTGTTTTTTTTTTCTTTTTTTTCCCCCCTTCTACAAAGGCACTGTTTTCACATCTAGCTGTTTGGTTACAATGCGCTTTGGAGATGTATTCGCAGTCGTCGGCGTTTGGGAAGCCTCCTTCTTGGGCTTTCGCTTTCCCTTAGATGCACCATTGCCCCTCAGCAGTCCTGTGTGCTCTTCCTCCCTGCCACTTTCCACCCTAATTTCCTCTGCCTCCTCATATAACACCTTGGCAGAGGTCTGCAAAGAGAAGCTAGGATGTAGCCCCAACAAGGGGAAAAATGAAGATGACCTCTTATTGAAAGAGCTGTCAACAAATTTTGGCAGAGCAGGACTCTCATATCTTCCTTTGTGATAGCGCCGTTCAGCTCCGTAACCTCAAAACTTCCGTTTTTCCCCCCATCTCATCTCTGCCCTGCAACTGCCCTTTTTCTTCCCGTTGTCTTTCCATGCTCTCTTCACACATATTTATCCCTTCCTCTGTCAATTCCTACGCGAGCCACAAGATCTTCAGGGCAATGACGATGTCTTCCTCGGAGCTTGTGTCATGCAGTGATACAACGGGGCGCTTTCTTGGCTACTACCATCATAAATACGAACAATCACCATCAGTATCAGGAAATATGGAATAAGGCTTTGACTGGACTAGAAAAATACAAAATAATAAAAGTGAGAAAAAAAAAGGCAAAGAAACGTGCAGGGGAGAAATCTTAAAGATAACTGAGGAAGAGCTGAGAAGGCGAGGAGAAATGGAAGGAAGCATAGGCCGATTTTTAACTCCTCACTTCAGTTTATAACTTACCCTTATCCCCTATTACTCTTTCTCCTGAGCTACCTTCTCCCTCGTTTCTTTAATCTTATGATTTTTGCAACTGCTGAGCTCCCTCCCCCAGCTCCGTAGGAGGAAACCGAGTTTGGTCCAAAAGAAGAGAGAAGAAAAAAAAGAAACTGTTGCCATTGTATTTCTATCTATAAAATTATGTTCTGGTAAGTATGTCGAACTGCAGTTGCAAGAGGGAGAAAAGAGAAAGCAGAACAAATGGTTTTGAGAATCTCTGAAACCTTCCTACAAATCATATTGCCTTAACTTTAAAGGCTTGCTTTTTAGACAAGGCAAGGACACGTAACAAAGGTTGCTATCTTATGAGAAAGTTGAAAAACAAATAAATGAAGACTGAGCAATGAGAATGTGAATGTAACGTGCAACTACCCAGATTTTAACATGCGAAGCTCTACCCTGTCTTGAAACTTTTCTCTGGTAATTGCGAGTCACAGAATCACAGAATGGTTGGGGTTGGAAGGGCCCTCTAGAGACCATCCAGTCCAGCCCCCCTGCTCCAGCAGGGACACCCAGAGCACGGGGCACAGGGTGGCAGCCAGGCGGGTTGGGAAGATCTCCAGAGAAGGAGCCTCCACAGCCTCTCCGGGCAGCCTCTTCCAGGGCTCTGGCACCCTCACAGGAAAGAGTGACCCGCACAATCTCATATGGAGATGGAGCTTCCTGTGTACCCATTACCCCAAACGCCCACTTCTACTGAGTAGGTCAGTAGCCAGAAAATTTGCTTGCAGTGCAGATCTATGCCCAGTTGCCTTTCAAATTCGAAGTTCTGGATATATAAATTCAAATATCTTCAAGTGATGAGAAAGTCTCCTTCCCCCCAAGGCAGTTGAGCACATCTCCATTTTTCCTGCTTTGCTTGCTTTAAATGTGCCCTACACAAAAAGGTCCAGGTAAAACAAGAAAATTTGTGTTGAATTAAACAAAAATCTCTGACCTTCATTTAGATGAGGGAAATAAATTATAAACTCCTACATGAATTTTTAAACTTGGCTGAATTTTTGTCGCTATTGTAGTTTTCCAGTTCAAGAGGTGAAGCAAAAGAAATCAATTAACCACCCCGCTCAAGTTAGATACACCATAACTCTGAAATACTAGACGTATCTAATCCACAGGTTTTTATACAAGCATATTGTCAGAAAGAAAACTTTAAACAAAACAAAAGTTCTTAAAGCCTTCAAATGATAACATTTCAGCCGAGTGCCTTTGGCAGTTGCTACAATACAGTAAGTGAAGGAAGTGATGAGGGGGGATTAAAAAAAAAGGGGGAGGGGGAGCTTTTTAGGTTTTGTTGTTTCCAGTGTAAGGTTTAATAATAGAGATCTACAAAGTCCAAGGAATTGTAAGATGTTCCACAGAATAATTTACTGGAAAATTCTCACAGAAAAATATGCAAAATTCTGAAGACCCTTTCTTTGTAAGGCATGCATCCAAAGCAACTACAGCATTAAAAAGGATCTGTAAAGTTTCTAAGAATGGATATTTTGGAACAGGTTGAGAGAGAATGCAGGGAGAATGGAGCAGGGTTGATGCATTTACTATGAAGAATATCTTGTAGATAATGAGTGCTTACTTCAGAGTATGGAAATGTTTAGCTACAATGCAGTTTGGATCATACGCTTAGGAACAGATTTTTCCTTTCAGTGTGCATGCCTAACTCCATTTCCATTAATGGGAATTAAGTACATGTGTCAAGAGGAGAAGTTAACTCTTAGAAAGATAACTAATTTATGCTTAAAAAAAAGGCCACATCAGGCATGTTTGGTGTTGGCACAACTGCGTGCTGAATATAGTACAGCAAAATCTGAGAAGAAGGCAGTCTGGACAACCGAAATTCCTGTGCTATTTAGAGTTTTTCAATTTACTACATTTCTTCAAGGAAAAATAAAACCATCTCATTTGCAAATGAGAAGCCCTAATTTAGCAGCTATTTGTGTGACACTTCAGCACTGGCCTATCATCTGCAACCCTCCCTGTAAAAGGGAATTGACAGTACTGTAAAGGAGAAATCTGAACCTTCAGCTAAAATTTGAATTCAAACTTCCCTAAGGGTCACTAAACTTTATAATAAAGATCATAATCATTTTCTAAAATCAAGTCAGTGCACTTTTATTCTGGCCACTCCACGTCCACCAGGATAACTATCCAGTCTCTTAGCTACTGAATAGGGTTAGAGCTGTCATATTTTGGTGCTGTATTTCTAATCTGACTCTTCTTCCCCCTATATTATAGTATTACTAACCTGTGCACCAAGGACACCTGATCTAAAAGAGATTTGCTTCCACTGATTGACTGTCTGATATAAAACGACCATCACATAATTTAAGGTACAAGGGTGTTTTGGAATAATCCCTGGCACCTAGTTGTATACATTTTGTGACGGTATTCCACATTTCCTTTTGTGATCCTGATCTTTACTCCGCTGTTTGCAATTAACATTTTCCAGGCTCACAGCTGTACATCTCCTATCTGCCTCTCTACAGTAGGAGCAGTTGTCTTTTTGTGCCGTTATGAAAATTTATGACACTTTTTCCGTAGGGCTGGCAGCCACCTTCAGCTTGAGCTCTTCTGCGGCGGGCATGGTACAAACACATAGATCTGAATTCATGATTGCTCTTCATTTTAAATGCTCGGACCAGAAAAAAAAGTAAGACTGTAAAATACTTCCAAACAAGATTAACATTTTCTGGTCACTTTGAACTTGAAGAGCAGTGAAGAATCAAGTCTTTGTTAGGAAATACCCTCTATCCAAACTAGTCTACAATTCAGAATGTAACTGTAAATACGTGAACCCTGAAAAGGCCATATTCATACAGCCTATAAATTCCCTTTTACTCTCTATAATCATAAGAATTTCTTTAAACACTATATTGAAAATGCGTGTTTCAAGAAATATGGAGACTGATGCATCCATTTTTAAAATTCACAAAAATTGGTAAATATATTCCCTTTCCACTCTACCACACATACAATTTGCCTGTATTATATATACACACACACACTTGATGATAAAGCTAATACAACCTAGTGTCTATTAAATGCACTGTGCTGATACTTAACTTGCTATACCTATCACTAGTAAGATCAAATGGTAAATTAGACAATGATCCTAATGACAGGATATCTCTGTAAGAGGAGCACTTAAAAAACATTTTGGTACTCAGAGTATTGAGAGGCATGTGGCAAAAGCACTAGTGCAACGAGGGCCCAGGGACTGCCTTCCTTGGCCAACTAGCTTGTGAGCAGGACGTATCTTTAGCAGCATACTTACTATATAAAAGAAGCAGAAAGGAAATATAAAAAACTATGGCCTACACAAAGCCCCACTGGATCGAAGCAAACATTCATTAAGATTACAACACAACCTCGTTTCTCAGGAATGTTTATCAAAGAAAAATTATGTCATAAATTTTCTTCTGTCTGGAGAAGCTCCAAAGCTGCGTGTCTCTTCTCTTGCCATATAACATTGTACTGAATCCAGACTGCACATTTGGTCACCCGCTTTTCCCCTTAAATAACAGTTTCTATTTCTGATGGGGCTTTTGTTTTGTTTTAAAAAGTTTAATTTCTCTCTCTTTGTTGATGCAGTTTTCCTTTTGTCATTATTTCAAAGCTCAGCACAAGTAACTAGTGACACCATGCCAAGGCCCAAATCTCACAAGCAACCTAAATATTTTGATTCACTGAGAACGCAGTCCATAATTTCCAAAGGACCTGACCTCTGTCCAATAAATAAAATAAAATAAATTAGGTAACTAACTTCTGCATGCTAACAACCTCAAGCATACACAGAAAAATGTCAAAATACAGAAACACTGAATGCCACCGCAACAGATATCAGAGATACTCTTTTGACACCTTTTCAAGAAACACAATCCAATTCTTACATACCTTTTTAGCATTTGACCCCACACAATCAATCCTGGCAGCCATCTCTCCTGGTATTTGCATACAGCCACTGCCCTTTCTTGAGAGCAATGTGGTTCAAAATCTGGGCAAAGATCTCACATGTGAGAATGTCACAGGTGAACCTTGTTTTCTAATGAATTCTGAGCTAGCAAGAAAAATGGCAGCAGGCGTCTCCAGGACTGCAAATTGCTTGGAAATATAATAGGAGACAGGAGCACCTTTTTTTTTTTTTTTTTTTTTTTTTTTTTTTTTTCTGGTAACTTGTCTTTCTTGAACTTCCCATAAATTTCTCAGAGGGGTTCCAGTACTGTTGTGAAAATTAACCTGGTGCATGGGGTCAGGACAGTCCCTCGGCCCCAAAGCAACTACACAGAGCTTCGCGACTACTCTCTCTAGGAAGGTCACAAATGCACAGTGATCTGTGGGCCACGACATGTTGGCTACTAAATCAATGTCCATGACATTACCAGGGTTTGGGACTTAATGGCATGAAAAAAAAAAGTGCATTGTGTAGTCAAAAAAACAAACAAACAAAAAAAAAAACACCACAGAATTTAAGAGAAACTCTGCCTCAAACACAGATGCTACAGAGTGGTTCACCGAGGAAAAAGTTCTCCCTTATATAATGTCTTGGCTGTCTCCAAGGGTAGGGATTCAGACTGGCTAAACAACCTATAACAAGAGAGGCAAGTTTATTCGTAGCCCTTGTTTTCTGGTAGCCAGCTTTGACTCTGAGGAATACTCTACTTAACACAAGTGGCCTCAACTATGAAGTAAAGCAAAATTTAGAAGATAGAAAAAAGTCACTACACAAAAGAGAAATGGGCAAGCACGGTAACGGAGACGTAGCAGGTCCTCGTGTCACCCCAGCAGTGTGGCTTGGTGACCGCAGCCGGCTGGCGCAGCTGCCCCGGCCCCAGCTGCAGCTCAGGGCTTCACGGGCCAGCGCGGGTGGACAGAGCCTGCAGCCTGTTAGAGTCCTACCTGTTAGAGACGGGGTCCCCAAAGACTGGGTAGGAACGAAGGTTTTTTCAGGGCTAACTCCAAAATCTCTCTCTTTTTTTTTCTCTTTTTTCCCCCCCGCCTCAGATATGGAGTTTGGAAAGTGGTACAAAAGTCAATTGTAAGTTGTATAAGCGTGTTTCCTATTTTGTCTTTTGTATTTGTTACCTTCCCACGTGACTGACTGACTTGTTTGTGTAATAGCTGAAGAAGTAAAAAGGAATAACGGATCTTCCTTTCTCATGCTACACATTATGTTGTAAGCCTGTTTTTATTGTTCATCTTTTCTCTAAACAGTCCCTTAGCTTTTTCGTCATATAGAAGTCTCTTTAAAGTGAAGTTGTGCACTGCTTCCTTGATGTTTTTCTATTTCTGCTATACGCCTTTTAGCATAACGCACATAGAAATTCGTGTTACAGGAAAGGCTTTACTGTTGACATATATCACTCTAGTATTTTCAGCATTATTTATTATTCCATTTTCAACAACTAAATCTCACGTTTGAATCATTCCATCTGCTTTGATTAAGTACTCCACAAAGAAACAAAAGCCTTCTTCCTTTTCACTCCCAAGTGATCCTAGTTACAACAGCCAAGTATCATCACGTCATTTTTTTCTGCCCAGGGTGCAATACTTTGCATTTGTCAACACCGCGCTTGCCACACAAGCAACCTGTCTGCCCTCCCACCTGCAAGAAGCCCCTGTGGAGACCTCCACAATCTTCTCCTTAATCACTCCACGTCAGCTGCGGAAGTTCCTGTACTACTGTTGTTCACCTCCATTTTCGGTTCATTTATATATTAATGAAACACCACCTATGACATTCAGACTTTGGATACCCCTTCTGTAATGTTTTCATACACTGAACACTGATCATACACTTCTGGTTTTGTCTTCTGTCCCTTGGTCACTATCTAATTTTTGAAAGTGCTCCTACCCCATCACCACTTTTCTAATAGTCCCTTGTGAAGATCTTCGTCAAAAGCTTTCTTAAAAGGTCAAATAAATAATATCTAATGGATGTCTTCTACCATTTGCTGACAAGTTCAAAGAATTACCATTAGATATCATTTTTCTTTACAAAAAATATGTTGATTGGTAGCTGCAGCATCACAATATTCATCCATATGTCCCTTAATTTTATTTTTTATTATTATTTCAACCAATTTATCAAGTAGGGAAAGAAAATTCATTAGACTAATTCTGAGCATCAATTCTACTGTTGCATTAAAGAGAGGCAGAAAAATTGCTTTCTCCACCCTTACAGGTTAGAAGCCAATGTTAAAAGAATGACTGAATATTAAGTTTGCAGCCATATCTGTGCTTGCCGCCAGTTGATGTTTATAGGTTAGATCTCCCTTTTCAGTCTTCTGTGATAGAGTTTGTCAAATAAATAATTTGGTTTCTAAGCAAAACCCTTACCCTCCTTAACTCTTATTCTATGTTACAATACCAAGAGAGGGAAAAATAAAAGGTGTTTCACAAACGTGATACAGTCATTTTTTTAGAAAACATTTGAATTTACTCTGTGTATTTTCAGCACACCAACCCCTTCCGCAGGGGGGACGCTGTTGTTCAGGATAGGGTCCTCTGCTCTTTCTAGCTAGCAATGAGCATGAGACCCTGCGTTTTTACGGCACCCCTATCCAAGAGCACACGTCCTCCTCTCATACGGCCTACTTGGCCATGCAAACCAAGTTTTCCAACCTCTTGGAACCAAATCTATCCCCCAGACTTGTTAATCCCTCAGGGGTTAGCAACCTTACATCATGCATCGATCTACGTGGCGGCAGCCAATAAAACCAGAGCCTCCCTTTTTCAATGAGGTATGAAAGAGCATCAGCTCTCGACAGCTGAGAGAGAACCATAGCTTCCTGTGTCAGGAAATTGCACCGAGGATTTTGTGAGATTAAGCCATCCTGCAAGGCTTGTGGTTGTCTCTGTTCTTGGTCGGACTAGCCCATGTAAGTAGAAATACAGTATTTTCTAGTAATAATCTAATGGCTAGTGCTTATGAATCTGACTGCAGAGCTTTGTGTGACTACCGCAAAAGCTTGTATGAGAGCGCATAAAATGAGGATGGAGACATTTCAACAGCAGACAAAACAGAAAGATTTTTTTCTTTTTAAAAATACCTACTTCTTATAAACCTTATGAAGCATTTGCTTGAGTTAGAACTTTGGGAGAATTGGTTAGTTAACACTTGCTAGAAGAACTAGTTTCATTAGTGGTTAATATAAACCGTGTCCCTGCCTCTTTCTCTGGTATCCACACAGAATCTGTAATATAACCTATCCCTAAAACACAGGCTATTTAGCAAAAGTTTCTGAATACTGTATTTTTAAAGGTTACTACAAATAAAATCTGTGTACTATTGTAGACCTTCATATATGGATATTCAATTATTAATACAACACAGTGAGTATCTCACATGAGGAGGACTACCGTCAGCAAACCTCCTAGGAACAATGTGATGGTCTATCTGGATTCAGAGGCCAGTGAAAAACAGGAAACCACAGAAAGCAGGATCACACCCCCCTACGTGGGCCACACAAAAACGATGTGCTCACCATATATGCTTAATGGGGTATTACACCATATTACCAAAAATCTCATAGATTGCACAAAGCAATAAGGCAGTAGATTATCACTAAAAGCCACAGTATGTTGCCCAGTTCTTTACAGTTTGCATCTCTAGAGAAGCTTTCAAACTTATGATGTTCGATCAGTCAGTTATGATACAGAAGATCCCAATCAGCAAAAAAAAAAAAAAAACAGGTCTTCTCATACCACTCTCAACTTGAAACTAATATTGACCATTTCCGATCCCATAGCATAGTGGCACTCCCATAGTGAGTAAGGCTATCTTCACAGGTAGGCAGCAAGTAAATCTTATAAATCTTATTTCTGGTGAAGTAAAATATGTCTAAAATATTTCAGGTCAGCTCCCTAACGATGTGACTGTATGTACTCAAGCCTTTATTCACATATAACTGCATTAAGTTTCATTTTCTTCTCAGGATTTAAATCCCTAGAGCTGAATGAAAAAAATATTCACAGGAAGTGTGCAGTTTGGCTACTGTGATCCATTTCAAACATCAAAAAAGACAAAACAAACAAAAATCCTGACGAGATAAGTGTGAAGTGTCTTTATGAATATAAAGAATCTATAAAGCCGTCACTAGGTGGGTCCATAGCAATGGATTAGACTTGAGAGATGTTACAAGCAAAATATTAATGCTTAAAACAGATGCAACACAGACCAAAAGAGACAGTCTGGAAACATAAAACTGGAAAACCAAGTGGGAGAGAGTGTTTTCTCCAGCTACACAGATATCAGGGTTTGAAAGCAAAGAGCTGGGTGGCTCTAATGGGCCCCGGCTCCCCGCTCCCGAAGACGCTCCAGTTAGGAAGACTATAGTGCAAAAGAAAAAGTTATTCGTGTTCTCTGGAAGGGCAATCCACCTGCTCATATAAAACTGCTATTTCTCCTTCTCCTGTAGGAATAACACTGAGGACAAAGGACGGTGTTTTGATAGCCCCAGATGTCGGCATTTTCAAGCCAAAGGAGTAGGGCTCCAAATTCATCCTTGAAAGTATTACTCTTGGGCAGGAAGCCGAAGTGTCATTTCTTGAAGTATTTTCCTCTCAAACTGTCATTAGAATAGGGTGTGGGTTCCAGTCAGAAAATTCACTAATTTTGGTCTCATTTCCTCAGATCTGACAACAATTTAGCCAAGAAGGAACTGCCCCAGTGTGACCCCAAGAAAGGAACAACAGGTTCTTTCTCGTTGCTGCTTAGCAGAAGCTCCTATCAGAATACAAAGATGATGGAAAATGTGGGTGGATTGTGGCTCCAGCTGGCTCCACATCACACAGCGAAGAAATGCCATGATCTTTGACAGGTTCACATTAGCAAAAATCAAGCAAAAGATTATGGGAAAGCTTCCCATTCCATTATCAAATAATTTGGGGGAGGGAGCAGGATGGAAGACTAGCAGTTTTTCTTTTTAAGCTCTTCAGGAACTGTCTGTTTTTATGACCCTTTTAGTGTTGAAAGCACTGTCTGAAATAAAGACTAATCTCAAAGGATGTGAAAGCAAACCTATCGTTAGACCAGACAGAGAGTGTAAAGCAGGAAGAAATGAACCGTTTTCATTCGGCGGAGCTGCTAAGCAGCAGGTCTCACTTACTGACTCCCCCAAACCCCAGGGATCCCCTGGCCCATACGGTGCCCTGGCAATAGGCCCTCCAACATAGCCCATCCATAACACAGCAGTGCCGAGGAACAAAACCTACTTGACAACCTAGCCAAATGCAGAAGATCTCACGTCCTACCTTAGAAGATGCTACAAGATACAGAAACCTTACTTTAGATGGAAAGGAAATGGCATGATGATGACCTGTTAACACATGCTAGGTAAGGTACCCGAACAAAAATATGATTTCTGGGATTCCAGACACTTTTCCATGGCCTTTTTCTTCATTTTATGTTAAATGGCCATGGATAAAATACTGGAACTATCTCATTACCTAACTCTTTAAGCTAAGAGAGGAATCACTTTCTGCAGACAAATTAATCTTTTATTTGTTCTGGCGATGTGAACAATTTCATTAACAGAGTAACAAATCTCAGTCAGTCCCACATTCTCCTGCTTCCTGGTGTTTGGGCCACTCTCCTAAGAAGTGGGAAATGAACCCCCATCAGAGAGAAGAGAGACTAACCTACCGAGAACAGCATTTTCTTTGTGCTTCCTGAGCCATTTCTGGGCGAGACAGATGCTATACTGTTCATTGCTACCGAGCCAACAGCACAGCAGCACTTCTGGATGTGCTTTATTTTAAGTTAAAAAAAAAAAAAAAAAAAANCTCACGCAACTGTGAAGTTTAGGCACAATCAGGGTAGACAGAAGCTGAGAAGAGGTTCTTGGAATCACAAGATTTCATTTAGGCACTTGAGCCCTGTCACTGTTCCACTTTCAAATACTTGCAGATCTGAGTCTAAGTGCAGTCCCAATTAAAGGGAACAAAATATTCCTGATGTAAAGACAATGCATGTGCTTAGAATAAAGCTCTCAGACTGGAAAAAGGCTGGAAATGCAAATAAACTCAGGAGTTTCAACTTGATATTTAGCAGTTTCTTAAAATTGTATCTTTTGCAAAAATACGTATTTTCTAGAGCTTTAATATGCCATCAGAGCCCCAATGCTATTAAAATGTTCAAGGTGTGGCAACAGTTAACTTTTGGTAAGTATTACTGTCAAACTGAACTAAAATATATTCAGAACTTGTCACTCAGTACAGTTAAACAACATACTCAGCCAAGACAACATAAGACAGAAGTACTATAGTATGAGCTAAGTATTATTTTATTATCAGGACACTCTTAAATGAACACTTTAAAGACACTTACTTAGCAATTTCTGAGCAATTTCAGCCATAAGATTAAGCCTTTTTTGATTTCAACATATATCACTGGAAAATGACAAAATACATCGAAGCTCTTGATTTAGAAACTGTAACTGAGATGACAACGAACTGCCTAAAAGTTTGAACAGGGAGCATAGGGAAGGAATTTCCCAATTTATAATCCCAGTGCTGATCTAGCTTTTTTGAGATCTTTAAGTAATGCCCTATTGAGTTCAGCATTAGTGTCCTAACCCTTAAAAAAAGTTGGTATCTATTTTGTGGGGTTTCCAAGAGAATCAGCTAGATACTGTTTTTAGAGTACTTTCAAGATACCGAACACTGTGTAAGAGTGCAGAATCATTAAAAAAACAGAATATAGATCTGGAGTTTTCCATATGGTAAAAAGCTTGTCTCAACATCCACAATTTCTCTCATTGAAGAACTCCATTTTCTTTAAATCTCTGCTAGCATTTTATTAACTTCTCTGAATAGAAGGCAAAGATTTGTAGAAACCAAGATACAAGTTGAGAATACAGGTGGATCTCATGGGGGCCATATCCTGCAACTTCCTCTGGAGTCCTGTCATAAATCTCCTGTTACTAAGAAGGCAGAGATGGTGGAAGGGATGGAATAGTACTTACTGGATGACCTGGAAGCATAGTGAACATTCACTTGAGGAAAATTCAATGTTTTCTCCTACTTAGTTTGTATTCTTTTGGATTTATGGCGGGGGTCACTGCACCTAGTCTACTGCTTGCTGTGGCACTTGGATGTAGGTCAGTTGAGGACTTTGTTTTCTATTAATGTCAAATAACCAAAATACTGAATAACGTGGATAAAGCAGGAAAAAAAAAAAGTTTGGTAACAAATTTCTTGTAGTCCATGTCAATAATGCTGAAAAAAGAAGCCTCTCATCTGGTACTGCATACCATTTGCTTCCAATTAGGCCTGATAAGAAAGAAAAGTAGAGGAAAGAAGAAAAAAGACCAAAAACACTCAGAACTTTCTCAAGTGCTTTAAAAAGGTTCTGTTCAAACAGCAGTTCAAAGTGTAGACTGGTTCTTATTTTATCCTGAGTTGGCTTATCTATGCACCATAAGGACTTCCTTAATTCCTGTAAAACAACTGTGTTCAGGAGAGTGTCTATTCCGAAAACGTTTCTATTCATAAAAACGGTCTTGCTGAATTCTAGCTCTCCAGTATGTTTGCAACTCAATGTGAGATTTACTGGCTGACAGATAAAAGATGTCTTTTTCAAGCACCAGTCCTGAACACTCAGTCAGGGATCATAAAATCAATCTGGTTACCTAGTGGCTCATGCAGCAACAATGGGAAGAGACAATTTGTTCACTGTCAACACGTGGACAACTCCATCGCCTTCGCGGTCTTCAGGGGGGCCGTGGAGCTTGGGCAAGAAGACAGCCTTGCGCAAGCACGGCGTTCAGGCGTCTGCTCCTGATGCACAAAACAAAGCAGGCTTCATACAACCGCTCTCGGGGGCTGCCGATCCTACAGCGTGGTGCAGGGGTCGGCAACCTTCCAACGGGGATGTGCCAGATTGCAATTTTCTTTCCCAAATTACAGTTTAAGAATGCTGGCAGGAACTTTGCAGGAGCCAACAGACGCTGCCTCTCAAGGAGACAACGTGCTGCCAATCAGCTGATTGGCAGGATCTTGCCTCCGTGTGAGCCGGGGGCTCTGCGTTCCCAGGGAATTAGGATCTCGGTAGGAGCCACTGCCTCTCAGAGGCACCTCCTGCACTGGCCTTCCTATGTGCCATCCAAAACCTGCCCTACGGTCCTGATGCCCTATGCGGCCAACCCCTAGCCCTAGGAATCTGTCCAGAATTCAAAGCCATAGCCCAGCTTGGGCACCGATTTCAGCAGAGAGGCAAAGGACCCAAAGAAAACAGAATTTAACTCCCCGCTGAAGGCTCCAACGGCACGGGACGTAATACACGCTTCCTCACTTGTGCAAATCTATTTGCAACTCTAAGTTTACATTCTGGGCCACGCGGGCAATTCCAAAGCCCAAACACACATTTTAGAGAAAATTTCACTTAAGATAACTACATGCACAATAACTTGCACTTGCTTTAAATTCATATACTTCTTTCACTGTCAGGAATCCCCAGACACATTTTCAAATACATTGAGAGGAAACACACGTAAATGCAATTCTCTCTGTTTAGGACAGAACAGATATCTGCAAGCAACTCTACACATTTTTTTCATAGGAAATATGTGAGAAGAGTAATTTTCTGAGGCAGTTTGGGGAACGGAAGGAATTATCTGAGCTTAATTGACACACAAAAGCTACGATCTCTACTTTTTCTTTCAGCAAGCCGCCAAGCAGACAAGAGCCTTCCCATCTCTTTCAGCTTTGCATTGAGATGTTGTCGTGCTCTGAGGACGTTCAAACTCGCTGTGTATCCAGCGGCACTGCCAGCGGCCACAGGGGAAGGGTATCTGCATGGAACTGTGGTGTCCCCGCTTTGACGCTAACCAGCCAAGCCGAGCAGAGCTGCCACTGCAGCCCCTTTCGGGGGGACATCCCTTCTTCCTACTCCCCTTTCTGGGTGGGCTGTAGGTCAAGGCCCTCCTTGGAGCGGCCTAGCTTCTGTGCAGCGGGCACCACGGTCCGGGGTTTCGTTCAGCGAACAGCCGAATTCTGCTGAGCTGGTAGCGACTGAGATTGTACATGATGTATTGTCTTAGCATTAGAAACACTGTCACCTGGCAGGATGATCGACTAGAGCCTGAATCTTGGCAGAATAGTGTTTTGCAGTTAGTTTGGCATTTCTTTATTAAGTTCAGGTTAGATTCACTTAAGGAATGTGCTTGCCAGCTATGCCATGTTCTAGACGTTATATCCATCATGATGATTAATGCCCTATTTACAAAGATATTCATAATGAAATTCTTACCTCCTTTTCCCAGAGCAACATAAAACACGCCTATCATTGTATTCTGTTAAAGCCAAATTCCATTACAAACATTTTCAGACCTTAGCACAGGATCTTTCCATACTCTACAAAAGCCCAAACCTTCTAACAGCAGATGTATGTTTTTAAGAGACTGGCATTGCTCAAAACCAGCGCACGTTTTACACAAGCATGGTTAGCTCTTGTTTTTCTATTGTTGTTTGCTTTTTTTCCTCTTCTTTTTGCCTCTATGGTCCCCCAATTCTGTAAGCCCTCTGAAAAGAGATGAAACTTTGAGCATACTTCTCTCTACCTACGTGATTATCACAATAGAATTATTAAAATATAACCGGAGTGCCTAGGAACATCAGCCAGGGACTAAAGGCCTCTAGTGGATGGTCGTTGCTACATAAACACAGAGAAAAACATAGTTCCTGCCCCAGGCAGTTTGCAGGTTACGAAACAGGAGGTAGCAGTTAGACTGGAGCAGTATGGAAGCAATGAAATATATTTACTCCAGGTAATTACTCACTGGTCGCAGGAGCTTATCAACATTTTTTTTTTTTAACATATTAAGACAAAGAAAAAATGTAAAGAAGGAGATTGCAGATATTTATGAGGAGCATCTCCCAAGCACTAGAGTCAGCATGGCATGCCCACAGTGGCCTGTCTGACGATTTAATTTAGCAAAAGGGCAAAGGGACTTTTCTTCACAGGCCAAAAAGAAGTGGAAGATCGTCCTTTGACTTTGAGAAAGAAATATTAGAAAGGATGAGCCCACACTGTGAAGTACATTTTTTTCCTTTCTGTTATGGTCAACTGCTTGTCTATCTTTCACTGCTTCACTTCTGCCAAACTGAGAGAGGAGACACTATTACGTAAAAATGCCCACCATTTCCTCATTGGATGGTTGCTGCTTCAAATCATCTCCTACTGCTTTAGCTTCCTTAAATTACCCCCAAGAGGGCTTCTACTATTTTTGCATGAAAGGTGATTGTAAAAATGGACAATAATTCTCAAAAGCTTTGAAAAGAACTCAAAGTCCAACAACCCAAAGTGATAAAGATTCTTAAAACATTTAAGCTTTCTATCTTTAACTTTTTTCTTGACTGTCAATACAAATTCTGCATATACACTTAATTACACCCTATTTCTCCAGCTACAACCATCTGTGTCACACTCTGTGTTAAACTTAGCTAAAAATTTTAGTAAGGATGGTATTTCAATTGTCAGACTAGCATTTTTTTCCCTCTTAAAACTAGGATAAACAAATTGAAATAGCAGCACTGCAACAGTAAGTCTCCCAGTAAAACTGTAATGCTGCAAATGCCAGTCTAAGAAGGTTGCTAAAAGGCCTCCTATGAGTGGCTCCCAAGAAGCTGGAAAGTGCCGAGTCCAAACATGCACCCCTGTCACTTCTGCGAACCACCAGCACGGCCACAGAGTCTACAGCATCACATCATGCATCCCCCACTTAAACTCTGCAGACTATTAACCATTGCTTTGTGATTTACTGTCCAGGAACGGCTCCACTCTACCATTTCTCCTTCGGCTTTCATGGATTTCCATACAGAACTGTCACTGCTCCTTGGAAAGCTGAGAGTGCAGGCTGAAAGACACAGCTGTGCTATGAAGCAGTTACAGAGTAAAGGCATTTTTAATCCCTACAAGCATATAAATCACCATGCCACAATGCAGTATAGTTTCTCTAGTATATTTTACTCCCACTCTGAAATATAAATTTCTCTTGCTCATCCTCCCTTATGATATCAGTAATTTTTTTTTTTCCATAAGGACAGATTCTCAAAAATGCCTTAAAATGCAACTAGAAGCTCATTCTACAGTATTCAAGGCTACTTATAGAAGTAGTGCTTAGGCGTCTTGGAAAACCCCTGCTGACACTTTTATGAACCTTCCAGTGCCTAAATATGGGCACTGGCCCATCATGCTGAAACAAAGAACATTTGCTCAAAAGTTCTCCCTCTCCCCATACACTGCTCAGCACTCTGTGACAATAATAGACCCTTCTGTCTTCCTGGGTTAAATCTGGCAGCAGCCAACTTTTCCCTTTCAGTATTTAATTAATCGTATTGCCAAAGTATTCTTCTTGAAACCTTGATAAAGAGCCACTTAGCACTCAGAATTAAGATTTGTGGGAACGAGAGCTTGGATGTGATTTATCTTACCTAACTTCACACATCTTCCGCCTAGCCATTAATATCCGAGAGAGGCCTATTTGCAGTCAGCGCAGAGAAATAGGATTCGCAGGATACAATTCATTTGACCCATTCCAAATATCTGCCAAAGGATTAGGTGAACCGTATCTCCGAGGTGCCTCTATCTCTGCATTGCCCAAAGAGGAAGAACAAGACAGCTAACCTGAGCATAGTATCTATGCTGAAGACATCTAAAGTTAGGTGAGATGAATTGCACTTGTGTGTCTGCAGGTTAAAATAAGATGCCGATAGCCCAGTTTTATGAATTCTTTCCTTTTTGTCACCGACTCTAAATATAACCACCAGCAAATCATTTAACTTCTCAATGTTTCTGTTTATATATCTATAAAAAAGGTGTATTAGAGTGCTATTACATGCTAGATACACTGCAGAGTCATAGAAAGGCAAAACTAGCTCTTGAAAGTGTGTTGAGATCCTCGGAGGGAATATATTAAATATGTGCAAACCATATTAAAGAGACTACTGAAGAAGGGGGAAAACAACTGACAAGTCTTGGAGCAAGAAATAAAAGAGATTAAATTCCACTCGCTGCACATAAACGTTGTGAATAGTCTATCTTACAAATGTTTAGCATGTTGCACATGCTCAAGAGATCTAGTATTTCAAGGTGGATTTCCGCCCCACCATGAAGAGAAGCAAAGGACTTGGTTAAACTGTCATCTAGAATTACGAAGCGTATGCAAGCTTGGAGAGTTTATTGTGCTGCTAAGCCTTGCTACAGTGTAAATGAAGCTCTTGTCGCAGGGTGCTAATCTTCTCAGAATTCCTATTAAAAATGGATGATTGCATGTACTTGCAAACAGCCGGGGCATCAGTTATTGATTTGCTAAGTCCACAAGCGCTGCGCCTGCCACATTCTTGCAGCCGTTTTATAAAAATGGAAGGAAAAAGTTTGACGGTTAAAGTGAGCATAAGAATGAATTTTTTTTTTCCTTTCCTTTCCCACCTAAAAAAGCCCAGAGAAGACATGCTAGTTCCCAACACAGTAAATTTTCTTTCTTGACCTGCACTTTCCCTGTCTGTCACTGGAAGCAAATGGTTAATGCTGCACAAGCAGCCAGAGGTGCATGAAAAGAGGGAGGAATTGAGCACCCGAGGTGATTATAGCTGAAAACATGACTCTAATGTAGGGAAATAATTCATATTTAAATAATTGATTATTATCTACAAAGTTATCATTATAATCATGTTTATAATGAATGCATGTTTTACCAATTTTAAATAACTAAGTATTCTAATCTTAGCAAGCTTAAAGAAAGCCTGTTAATGAGATAAGAATATTTTCCTTTCTGCATATATATTAACTGCTCTTTTTTTTTTTTTAGATCAGAAAAGATGCTTGCAAATGGATTACTTTTACTGCAGGACTGTGAGACACATTCTCACTAATTCACCAGTGTGAGCACAGGTAGAGTCAGGAGGGGACACTGCTGGAAAAATCCACAGAGCTGCAGGTTTTAATTGTCCCTACTTTCCTTCGGATACAGGCTTTTCCTTCGGACCCTTGTGCAAAGATATTTTCACTTCTTTATTTCATTAGTGGCAGAAGCAACTCTCTCTCCAGAATATCTGTGAATCAGAAGGGGGGTCTGTGGATCTCCCAGGTAGAGTACAACCTTCCAGTTCGGATGAAACCTGTACTATAAATATAAACAATGTCGTCACTTAGAAACTTGGGCTTATGCTGTGGAAGGTGTTACCTTTCACCAAAATCAATGGAATTCAGGAATTTAAATCTCTTGAAGCACTGGGCCCTTAGGCTAATGTAATGAAATCTGAAGGTATTATACTTTGAAATCACACGGCAGGCACAGTCACCAGAGAATGCTTCTGCTTGCTTTACAAACAGGGCTTCACACAGCTTAGACTTCACATGAAGCTGCGGAATCACTTAGGACTTAGGAACATCCACGGTTTTATGCCGCACAGTAAACACACAGCAGCAGACACTTTCCTCAGGTGCAGACTTTATGGTTGTGATCAACAGAGGGATCTGAATTCAACACTTACTTGTTTTGGAAAGGTGTAAGATTGGCAACAGGTATTTTCCAGATGTACACTCAGGTCTCTTCCATCTGATTCCCCAAGAGGTCATTGTCCTGCGTGGAATTATACCCTTCTGGTTGCAATGCAGAGGACACCTTTCCTTCCTCCTGAGTAACTTTCAGCTCAAAATTAGCACTAAGATGTGGAGATCAGTCTCTAGGCTACTAGGTATCTAATTACATGGACTATGATCCATTTTCTGTTGTGTACATTGAGAAATCTAATTTTTAGAATCTATAAAGTTTTGAAACTTTCTAAAAATAAAGGTTTTGGCTATATTTTCCAGATATGCAACTTAAAATACCATCTTTTTTTTCAACACAGCAAGACATTGATTACCAGTAATAAATGGACCCATAAGGAGAAGGACAAGTCTTCTTGTTACAATACAGCTGTTGCTGAGGCACAAGTTCCCTTGATAACTGTAATCAGCACTTGGTGTTCCAGTTAACACTATTGAACATCCTCTCTTCAGGAGTAGGTAAACTGAAGCAGAGACCTTTCACTATTTTTTTTTTTCCACTGTGTTTTTATTCATCTAGGTGAGTTGGCTCAAAATAAGAACTTGGAGTAACCTTATACTTGTCAAAAAAACTGGAGTTCTGCTCTGGTTGCCGATTACACATAACATGTCCCCATGTCTGAGAGAGAGAGAACGGAAAAGCAATGGGAAGGTGGGAAGCAGAGCCATTTCTAGAGTCACATCCATTCTTCCTCTCCTCCTGCTTTCCTCTCCCCTCTTTTACAAGCTCCTGGAAAGGACAGAACGACAGACAGGCCTGCTCGAGCAGCTGGGCTGCTGTGGAGTCCACAAATACGAGGAACTAAAAGAGAAGCCCTGCGGTCTAATAAACAACATGCAGTCCCTGTGGACTTTTATCCACTTAGCATGATTATTTTAACAGCATCCACAAGCCCAGTACACACTCCGCTATGGGCTGCAGTGCCTGCAGGGGCTTTGCCTCCACAGTGAAGCTGCGGAGACGCGGTGGCCTTCGCTACATCCTGGGCAGGCAAGGGGAAGACACACATCCGGAATGTCTCGGGCCCGGGGCCATCCCCTCTTCCAGCTGCTGGGCACAGCAGCTCCCCTCTGCTTTCTTTGATTTCAGAGTAGTGAACTTCTACTGTCCAGTATAGACACGGCACTGTACAAAGTAGATGCTGACACGAAGAGCAGCATAATATCAGTGTCCTGCAATCTCAGGCCAAATATATATCTTAGTGGCTGCTAATTGGAGCTTGTCATCCCAGCCCTTTCCCTAAACAGTAATGCCCACCTTCAAATATCCTTAAAATTGTCTTTGAAAACGAGTTCACATTGCTGCCATTGTTAGTTCAGAAGATCTATCCAATTTCAGGCTTTTCATGTTTATTAATTAAAAGGTGACTGAAAATGACATTATCAAAGCCTGCATTAAATTGCTCTCTTTGTTTTATGATGGTTAGAGGTGCCCAAATGGAATTGAAAAGGCCACATGTGTTACAATTATTTTTTTTAAGCAGACACCACTTTGTCATCATATACTAGATTCAAAGCGAGAGGCCACAGTCAAACACACAAAAGAATAGCTGGCTTTTTTGTCTTTCAAATTATTGATATGTAAGAGAGAGGACAGAGTAATTGTTTAATCACTGGCACATTGCTTTAAATCTAATTCTCAGCACACACAGGGAAAACACAAATGGATGGAAAGGGCACTGAGGCATTTGAGTTGATTGATGGCAGGTCAGTGGCCAATGCACAATAGTTTAGATATAAAACCTAGCAAATTAAGAGCATCACGTCCCAAAAGCATTATATGATCTCAAACAGAGATGGTCAATATTAATAAAATGTGGAAACACTAGCAAATTTTCTCTGCCTCGTCCCAGCTTAACTGTGTAATGTTACATAACGGATCACGCTGGGAACGAAGAGGTAGGAAAGCGAGGATGGGATGATGTATTTTGTTACTCTTCAGAGCACTCAGTTTGAAGCAGTATTTGCTTCACTGAATTCTGGAGCATTAAGCCCCAGAAGTTGACCCCTTCCACTGCAGAAAGTGATACTGTTACTCATCGAAAGTAGTCCCACTGATCTCAAAGAGGACACGCAACCATCCAGCTTTCACGATAAATTCATGTCATCCTAGAAGCACAGGATAATCCCACCTACACAGCAGCTATTATTTTTTACATAGCCAACGTTTTTATATCTACTTGACATGTGCAGCGCTGCTCTCATCCAGCCAAACCACTTGGTCTCCATTAAAAAGCAAGAAGAAAGACTCTATGGTTATTATACATTGTCAGATTTTCTAACCGCTTCAGGTAATTATTTCTGAGGAGTTTCAAAATGCATCTTTCTCTCCTATTCCTGTGATATGCATTAGATTTTTAATGTAAATATTTCAGGCTTGCAAATCACTGGAGATCATATAGGTGAACAGAGTATAAAACATGGTACAGTTTAGCACAAAATGTAGTAAACAAGCAGCAGGTGCTCCTGGATGTTTGAGGCTCCGGATTTTCTGATCATCGTCTGTGGATTTCTGTGCCAGCGTAGCACAAAATAACATTTTTGAAGTTCTGAAAAAGTATTATTAGGTTCTGGTTTGCATAGGTAATAGCGGAGAAAGTTGCTGTCAACAGATGGAGAGCTAGGGACTGGCAGAAGAATCAACAGATTCTCTGGAAAACCTCTGGAAGTGCAGCTGAAATCTGGATCACTTACAGAGTCGCACAAGTTAATTGTGGGAACTTGGGGGATAATTTTTTTACATCATAAAAATAAGGTGCTACCGCTCGTGGCTACAATCCTGGCTACTTTTTATATCCACATGAAACACTGTGCCAGAACTTGAGTACTGTTCCAGTACTCAGACTTGAGAAATCATGTTTTCAGTCAACTACAGGTTTTCATGCATGGATAAAACATATGTTAATTTTTTTTTTTTTCAAATTAAACCTCTTGTAAATCTATGTGTATATGCAACCAATTTGGCTACTTAACCAAAGGTTGACCAGAATGTACTCTTTGGTTGCCAGACAGCTCACTGCATGATCCAATAGTTTGTTATAACCTAATTGTATATTTTGAAGTAAGTGTTGCCTTTGGATTTGCTCCTGGGGACTCATTTTGACCATTTGTTTTTCTTCAAGCTGAAATGGTGTTACACCTAAGTAATACATCCAAATAATGTAGGAACTTGCAAATGGCACCACTTAAGGGTTAGTATTATCTACTGAGAGAAGTTCAGTCAGATATACCTCTTGTTAAAATCATTTAAAATCATTTTTTGCTTTACAGAGGAAAAAGTAACACTGGACTTCTACTGGAAAGCAGGATGGATGTAACCCAGCCTCCAGCAGCAGCTTTACTGAGGACTGTCATACAGCAACTCTGTGAACAAACAGGATCTCTAGCACCTGAATCACTAGTCAGCACAAACATTGTTTCCCTGAAACAGACTAAGAATGGGAGCATTTCACAAGTATTAGTGACTGCATATCCATGTGCAACATAAGAGAGCATTTATATGGTCCAGTTGAAGACACCCAGCTATTAGCACAAAAAGTTTAAGATTACAAATACATTTCTCTCCCCCAAAACATTCCGGCTTAGCAAGTGGAGACTGGTTTCATGATGCCTAGAAGTTCAAGAGCCATGGCCAAATGACCTCAGATCAATAAAATGTTTTCTTCTATAACGGCTAACCACTTCACTACCCGTTTTTTAAATAATGCTCTTCTTAAGAGCATTAGGTCCAAGGTACACTTTGCAGATCTACTCCCTAGATGCCGCATTTTTCTTTGCAACCAAAAATGCAGAGAAAGTAAATATTGTCAAATCAGACAGTGCTCCAAGCTGCCATCATGACAACTTCATCTTAGTATGTCAACATACCAAGTCTTTCTCCTGGATACCTCTGTGGACCAGATTCACTGACCCCAGGGCCAAGGGAACTTTCACCACTAGAAGCAGCTCATCCTGTTGGCTCGATAACAATAACAACAACAACAACAAAGGTTGTTCCTTAGAGAAAATAAGGAAGACTGAAAGAATCAAAGGACGAGAAAGAAGAATGGACATGCAGTGGGGAGGGGGGAGCTGAGAGGAGGCAAAATGGAAAAGCAGAGAGGAAGAGGGTAAAGAAAACCACAGAATACGCAGATAACAAGGGAAGACGGGGGAAGAACTGAGCTGCAGGTGAACGAGATATATCCAAAGCCCTCAAGTTCTCAGTCAGTTTCTTTTTAGTCCCAGTCTTAAAGACGTACAGCTCGGTCTGCCCTTCTGCTGTTTGGCAGCACTGGCTCTTCCCAAAGAGATCCCCCCACACTCCATCCAGAGAGAGTGAGGCCATGCAAGACCATCTTTTGCTGCAGGCTCAACCCTCTCTGAGCAGTTTTCTTATGCATTGTGTCCTTGCCTTCCTCGGGTTTGCATTTTTTGTCATACAAATAGATGGCTACAGCCAATAACTCAATTAACTTTCCAGGCCCATTGGTGGTACGGAGGAAGGAAGGAAAGAGCACATCAGAAAGGAGTCATGTAGAACTGCTACCCTTTTCCTGACACATCTTCAGAGATGCAACACCAGGTAACTGCCCCCATTGCTAGTCAAGAAAGACCTTAGCAGACAACTCCTGCCAATGAAAGCTACTGGAATCATTTTTAAACTGCTACAGATATAGAGAGGCCCAAAAGATCAGAAAGCATTTTTGTTTTTCTGTTTGCTTGATCCAAGGAGACAAGCTGTTATTTTACTACTCTGTGTAGATGCTCCTACTTTGATGGACAAAATGTCTAGAACAATTGGACCACAAAGTGACATAAATCCCAACAGAACAAAAATATATCCATTAAATACGGTATGTCCAGAATCAATCTCTGTGAGGGATGATTATGGTATTGACCTGAGATCTGTCAGTACATTTTCCTCTGAGAAGTCCCTAGCGCTTGTAGATGCAGCCCCTGTGGGGGTTATCTTTCATGTACGTCAATATGAACTGAATACTAAAAACTAGCCTTGTGCTTTTCTTATCCATATTATAGCAATTAATGTCTATTGAATTGTTAGCTGGATACAGTTGAACTAGAAGGAGGGCATGAAGGAAATGAACACATATAGTGGAAAGAATATATGTCATCAAGTACTTGGCAACTGAGACACTCTGCCAATTATTGCACAAAATAAACCTCCTCACCTCAGTGCTCAGTCTACCTGGACAAATTCCAGTCAATATCTGAGCAAATATGGTTATTAGGATGGCAGCAGAAAGAAACCAAAAGCGGAAGAGGGAATAATCAACAAAAGGAAACCCTTCTTGCTTATTTCTTTTAACTCTATTTCTAATTCTTAGAAAGATCCTTGTGTTCATCTGGAATTAATATCAGTCTAACTCAGACAATCCTTTGGTCTAAGGTAAACTTGGTTATTGTATCTCCTCTGGCAAAGGAAGACGCTTCCTGTCTGCGCGAAATAATTACAAATAAACTAACCATACAGAACTTAGTTCAAACTTCACACCACCACCTAGTCCCAAATAACCTATCCAAAAGCAAAGAAATAATTCTTGTACAAAAGCAGAGTTTTGCTGGAGGGAAAAATAGAAAATAAAAAAACCCAAAAGCCCTCAAAACACAAAGCTTGTCACATAACCCAGCACAGTGTAGTCAGAAGCATAATTCACCTTGTTCTCCTGGACACTAGCCAAAATAAAGTCAGGAATTTTAATACCCTACTAATAGGATTAAAACCAGGTACATGAAATTTGAGAATGTCTCCCAACACTTAAGGCTGCCTTGGCAATCTGCTCATCGCACACAAGCTAACCCACGATATGAGAAGCCAGGTAACAAGCTGAAGGCTGCAGCCCAAGCCATCCATGCTGCCAGAATACTTCCATCATAGGAAAACTCAAATCAACTGAGCAGTCCGCATCAAAATACTCACAGGAAATACATTACACTGCTTCATTCTTTAAAGAATTAAAATTCTAACTCTCCTTGAGAATAAATGGGAAATTCAAAGCGAGCTACTGCATTGTTGAAGCACATTATTGCAAGGGTGGCTACTATCTTGCCCTGGAAACGACTAAGCACCAAAAATCCTTCTCTGATGCTTCTTCAGTGCTTCTAAACTGTTTCTCTGGCCAAGGCTCCCAACAAGGTTCCAATCAGTGTCAGGACAGGGTTAAGTGTGTGTTAGAGCTCCAAAGAAACTTGGTAATGCCAGCGCCTGGCTCAGCTCCTCCCATAACAGGAGTTTTCAGCTGCCTTCAGACCTTGTGGTAGTACATCCTTGTGGCTGATCTCGTGCCAAAGTTCAGGCACTGAGCTCACACACCAGCTTTCCAAGAACCACTGGTTAGCCTGTGTTGGGGGACACCAAGTTCCTGTGTAACTGTTTCTTTTGGACAGTTTAAGTAAGCCTGTCACTCAAGGTTTAACACTTGCTGCAGAGCAGATCAGGGCATACCTGCCACCCTCCTAAAATCCTGAAACGTGGTGTAAAAGGATTGTTATCTGGCATTCTGCAGTCATTCCGAGCTCTAACACCACAGGATATGTTTAGCTTATGGGATGGGGCATGGATTTGCATTATATCTGCTGGAGACAACTTGAAAGCTGGGACGATGACTACAACAAATTGGAATAAATACTTACTTTGCATGCTTATAAACACACATACACAGAGCACAGATATGTGTATGGGATACTCTGTAGGAACTCAAAGAATTTTTCAGGCATCAGCTGATCAGCCAAAGAAGATCCCAGAAATGTACAGCGACGTCCCCACACCCATTTTACAGGGGAGTAAAGTGAGGTAAATCCCCGGCAACATCTGACACCCTGGTTCCAGACTGCCAGGAATCACAGGGAATGCCGAGTGCCAGCCCTCAGTGCATCCGGACTCCTCTGGAGGGCTTTTGCTTCTGCCCGGCACTCTAGCTGAAGATCCTGCCGAGCACTTACTTGTCTTTAATCACGTAAGCACTCCGGACTTTGCAAGATCAAGCCTCTATGAAATATTTAACAGACAGGCACACCAAAGGTAACCGACATCAGGAATAGCCAGGGAGTCTAAGGAATTACTTAAAAAGAAAAGTAATCTTTGTAACTACATGAAGAGAAAAATGAGGATGTGCAATTAGGAAAGAAATAGTCCAGCATTTTTATTTTTTCATCCACGATAGAAAATGTGTGCTCAAAACTTGAAATTCTCTGTGATAAACATCACTGGAGGGGATGTATGGACAGCAGAAATAATAATTATTTGAAAGCACCAGCTACAGTGGGAAGTGCTAAGGTAACTTCAGCTACTGTGGCACTAACGTTCCTCCTGTTTACAAAGTCCCGTACAGATCTCATCAAGACACTGTTAATTTCAAGAGTGTTTTATCACAGCTGGGAAGAACTCATGCCATAGAAACCTTGGCTTTAAAAAATAGTGTTTTCTGAAGTATGCTAATTATTTTATAAGTATACTATGACTGAAAATACTTTAAAGGTAAACAGAAACAAGAGTGGATTGAGGCTGTGGTTTAAAATTGAGGTGGGAGACCTTTCAGTAGAAGCATGCAAACATTTTCAGCATAGCTCTTTATGGATTAACACATTACGTTGCCTCTTCTTTTTCCCCATAGAGCAACATCAAAATTTAATGAGCAAGAAAATGAAAGAAAAGGGGAAAAGCTATGGAATCACTTAGACAACAAAGATTTACCAGTCATAAACAGCTGAAGTTGTCATTATTCCTATTTATATCACACTAGTATTCAAAATACAATGCATACTCTACAGCCACAGAGAAAGATATCATCTCTGGCCTAAAAAAATACTCTAAATCAAAGACAAATGAGGACCTTGCAGGATGTATCGTGCCAGTCTGGGCATCTAGTCCCCAGCCATGGCTTTATTCACTGGCCACTTGTGGAGTCACGCAAACAAACTCAGTAATTGTACGTGGCCATCGTTTTAGAGCATGGTTGTTTCTGTCCCGGAAATACATTAATTCAGACAGGAGACACCAATTTGTAAATATTTTTGAGCCGGTTTGTTTTTCTTGTTTCTCCAAGCTCTTGAAAGAGAAGGAAGCTCCCGAAGCATTTCTCTAGACTATGTATGGGAATGGAAATAAACTAATTCTAAAGCAAAGGCAGACTTCTTAAGACCACAGATTGCCTGCAGAGCTGAGGCTCATTAGTTGCTGCTACCAGCCTTCTGCTCAGCCCCTGAAGTGGCGGGCAGGACAAGCCACCTGCCTAAGCAGAGACCTGGCCCATGCAGACTGCCCTTGCCTTTGCCTCGTGGCCCAAGCCTTGTCCTATCTCGGTGGGTTTGAGAGAGATGATGGGAGAGCTGATAATTTTATCCCTTGGCTCATGTTGACTTTTCTCGGCCAGTTTTCATTTCACGTGCGTAGTCTGGAGCAAGGTGCTTCTTCAGTAAGCTGGAAACCCAGCAGGAGCATGGTTTGGGAAAAGAAAGGTGCAGCAGGAGTGGTTCCACGAGCCCACACATGAAATATCTTACTCATCCAGCAGCTCTGATGAACGCAGCTACAGGCATGCCGTGCAACTACGACATGTGGAGAGACTCCAGCCTGACCAGTCATAATGTATATAAACACTTGACAGACCAGATCTGCTCAGAGATGGCACTTTGGGGTGAAGACAGAAGTATCCGTTGCTGCTGAAATGCACAAAAAGAGACAGAGAGCACGGATCGGGCACATCTTTGTCGCTATCCATCCCCTGCTGCAGCCCCAGCTCTTCAGCAACACCTGGAGGAAACTGGAACTGGGGCCGCTGCTCAGACACGATGATCTTCAATGTCCAAACAACAGCCAACAAACAATTTAATTCAAGCAACACTACAGGGCATGTTTGCAGCATTTTTTTTTTTTTTTTTTTTGACGGTGCTTAGGGATTTAACTGCAAAACTCCCTTTATTAATAGAAGCCATTCAGCTAAATCTCCCCATACTGTACTGAAAATATTGCCATACATTTCTCTCTGGTACCCCTCCTGATCCGTCCTGACAGCTCTCTCATCATGAATAACATTATGTCAGGCTGCCCAATGATTCCTCAAACTGTCAACAGTGCTTAAAGTCAAGTTCTCTAAACTTTTTAAAACTTAATCATCTTCACTCTGGAAGCATAAAAGTTGAATGCAATAGAAAATGTGCAGCTACACAGTAAGTTTTATTGACTTGCTGGCCAAAGGCATCATCTAACTGCTGAAACATTCACATGGTACAAAGCACTGTCTAGAGGAAGACTGTCCTTCAAGGCCAGAATATACTTGAGACAGCAGAAAGAATTCCAAAAGGAGGAAGAATGGTGTATAAGATACTTGATTTCTACAATAATTATCCAAGCCTTCAGTCATCCTATGCACGCAGCCAAGCCATTTGGGGGAATTTTGTAACACTATATACAAACACAGCTGAGGAAGAAACTGACTTGCAAAATCTTAATTTCCTTGTCTTTTTTTGCTTAAATCTGATTTACAATATCCATCTTCAGAGTGTGGAAGACCTTCACTAATCCCATTTCCCTCATTTATTACATATTTTTAATTATTAATCATCAGTGTGATGAAAAGTTTCAGAGTGAAAGCTTGAGGAAAGAGTAAGTGATATATACAGGTCCGCAGGGGGTACTAGTAAAGAAAATACCACCAAACAATCTCTTGAAAGGGAGCCAATCAACTTGACATTTTTAAACTGCTCAATTAAAAATAAATACATATATAAAATGTTTAAAATCGAGTGCCTGGTAAATGTTGTATACACTTTAAATGTCTGTGTTTTACATTCCTTTTTGTTACTTTCGCATTCCCCTTTTGTCATCTGTAATGGCCTTTTCAGCGAGAATGACATTAACTGGTACCCTAGACCTGAAAACTATTGACCTACATACAGCCAAGCACACATTTAAGTATTAGCATATCAGAGGGAGAATTAAACCTCTCAAAAGAGTATGCAACAAACAAACACACAGCAACCAGTAGAGAAAACTATTCTTTTCCTGCTCACTCAGTTATTCTTCTACATGAATTATGGCAGGTATACTATTCTGAAATAAATTAAGGAAAAAAAAAAAAAAGGAAAAAAAAGAATTTTTTTGAACTCTTTAAACCTGCTGAAGGAGAACCACTGTTGAAAGGGATCAAAACAGAGCACCACAGAAGATGGACAGCAACAAATTCAATTAACGACCAGTTTTTCACCAACCTTACTCCTACAATTTTTGGGGGGGAGAAAGGTGATAATCATGGTACTTCCATGAGAATAAACTCTCTCCTGTCTTGATGTATTCCAGGATGTGTGCGTGCTGGTAAACACTAATCTGAAGATACAATCCTGGCAAGCTCATAGGAAAACCTGCTCAACTCTGGATAGTAGAGTCACTCAAGATTAAGGGACTTGGTCCCAACTGAACTGAATTTCTGAGTCTTCTAAGATTCCTCCTTCATTACTCACAAATCTTGCAATGTCTGTGATTCTCCCAAAGCTGCAACTCCTGTAATCAAGTGATCACATTAGAATTTGAGGCTTCTTCAAATTGGAGTTTTCATTTTAATGCCTGCAATGCACCATTTGAACACAGTAAGAAGGTTCAAAAATAAAAAGACAAAGAAGAAGGGATGCAAGGTATATTAGTTTTCAATACTATGATTATTATGCCTAGTTTACGTTTTAGGATTTCATTTATGGCTTTTGAATAATAAATAATGGCAGCAGTTTGATTTAATTCTATGGATTGATAAACCAAATGGGATTAACTAAGCAGACAAAAAAAAAAAAAAATGTGCATGGTATTGAATTCCTCTTCAAAGATCTGACATATGTTTCATGAAGGTGTACCTGTCAGCTTCTCTCAGGATCTAATAGAGAACAATTTCATTTGCAGAGGAAGGAGGAGAGTTGTTCTGCTGATTCTGTATTAACCTGCGAAACCCTCTACATCAAGGATATTTCCTGAAAATCTGTTTACTGGTCTTTTTCACTTTTGAAGGAGCAGAAAGGGGTTGAAGTGGAATGGTCAGCCTCAACGAATGCCCACGCGAAAGAGTGCCTGTTTTGAGGAAAGTTCTTATCTGCAGGAAGTTTATTCAGCCATGAGAATCTAAACATAGTTCTGTCTTCTCAGAAGAAATAAAAATGATATACAAAAGAAGAAGTCCTCTCATTTTTGGCACTGGATAAGCATGGATGAAAATAAAGTAAGGAAGAAGTAAAAGTGATTTGTGACTGTTTACTTTAACTCCTTTTCATTTTAGTACCTCCACACAAGCCACTGACATGCAGTGCTAGAAAGGGAGGAACCAAATGAGTGTCTACAGCTTATATGTATTTAGCACACTGGTGTTTTCTGCTGTATTTGCTAGCTAGGTAATAGAGGATGAATAGCCAACATGTACCAACAATTCTGCTGTCTCAGAGCGTCCCTCCCTAGTCTCTTCCATGGCACAGATAACTGCACTAGTACTCAGTCCTGTACCATGTAAATACGGGATATATGGAGCAAACAGATATAGAGATTTAACATTGTCCTGAAGTATCGCTGAAAGGATTTTAGATCCAGACAACATCAATAAGTAGAACTAATAACAATGAAAATTCCAATTAAATACATGGAAAAAATACTTGGTGGTAGAGCACCACGGTGTCCAGAAATCAAATAAAGCCTTGAACAATCTAATCTAATTTTAGAGTTGGCCCTGCTATTAGCAAAAAGTTGGACCAAATACCTTTCAGAGGTTCTTTCTAACCTTGATTATTCTATGACTTTACCTATGGTTTAAATAGCCAAATTGTCCATTGCTAGCAGTGAGTTGTGGAGATGCCACTGTGCTAGACTGGCACACACTTGCAGGCGACACATCCTGTTCTCTGAGGGAAACTTCTCATTAAGTGAAAAGGGAAGGTAAATTTGTCTAAAGAAGTGCAAGACTAAGAAGCACAAACTACTGTATCTTGCCTCTCTGTGTTCCTCACATCTTCTCAGTTTTCCATATGAAAAATAACTACTGATTCTTTACTGGAGAACAGTGCAGAAATAACATAGACCTTATCCTTGGAATGTTTATGCAGGAAGTGATTTGGCAAAGGAATGGGTTTGCCAGGACAAAACTCATTGCGGGGCTGCTCCAAGCTCTGCTGAATGTTTGTATCAGTTCTTACGCAATCTGACTTCTCCAGAAAGAACTGTCAGTAATGCAGTGGAAAGGCAGGGAAATCATTACACAGCACAGGAGAAAAAAAACAGAGTTTCAAAGGAAAAGGGATTTATGAGCTAAATTTCTTAAATTGGCTGTGATAAGGGACTGGTGTCATCCTGGTTCTCTCTATTAACAGGTGAAGAACTTGTTTTCTGCAGTTTGGAAAGTTCTTTATGATTCCTTCGGAATGAGCACTGCTACTGAAATATAAGATGCTATTTAAACAAACATGTAAAATATCCCTGTTCCTTCTTTCACACAGCTAACAGTCTGTATGCACTATTTTATTCCTCAAATCTTTCCTTCAAATAGTACCCAATTGTGTACTGAAGAGTAGGGCCCCTTTTCTCTTCCTCATACACACAGTTTGCATATGCCCATCTTTCCTTCTCCACCTTATCTGGTCACATTCAGCCAGTGCAAAACTGCTGAGGAAATTCTCTTCAGAACTTGTGAAATGATGACTTGTGGTAATTGTCTGTGAGGTGACAACTGTTCCATCCCAATTTCTGCAAAACGGCTCAAAATATGACTGATTTATATTTACTTTGAGAGTTCATCTCAGAGGAACTGGTTCTAGTACGCCCAACAAGTCATTTATGGGCATAGAATTGATAAGGATTAAATCTT
>VZSV01000089.1:2853571-2863497 GCA_013398735.1 Nothocercus julius
CCTTGTCTCCCTCCCCTTGCCCCGCTCCCCGCCCAGGGGAGGCAGGAGGAATGGTTTAAATCAATAACCAAAGGCTTCACTTTTACAAACCCTTTCGCCATTAGAGCCCTGTGTCCTCACTGCAACCGTCCTAACCTCCCCCACCCCGGCACGCACACGAATACACAACACACATATAACAGCGATGCTCCCAGCCTGGCATTAACAGCGTTCACTCATTGCTCTTTACTTAAAGGAAGAAAACAATTAAGTGAAACCTTGAAGTAATCTCATTCTGCCTATTTAGCCTCTTCATCCCTCAATGTGTGGTTAGTAAGTGTTGCAATCAGGGGCTAAGGCCTGCTATCATTCGGCCTTAATTAAAAAAGACACAAGCGGTGGAGCTGTGAATTAGAAATGTAACAACACACTACCCCTGATTAATTCGAGGCTCATGTTGGATTAATAACTCCAAACAAAGAACAAAAGGAAATTGTTATGCGAATTGCAGCCCTCCCAGGCCAGACAAAGGTCAAATCACAGGATTTCAATTTCATCCGGAGTCGCTTAATCAACTCCCTCGGAAGGAAGACCATATGCAGCTCTGAAAGCTGCCCATTGTAGTGCTGTTGTCACTGGACCTGAGAGACAGCACAGAGATAATCCCAACTAGTCGCAATCTTCCCTTCCCTTTTTTTGCTGTTTCTTTTCCCCACACTTTTTTTTTTTTTTTTCAAATATGATGTAAACCCCTCTCATGTCTAATAATTAAGGAACAAGGACACCGTGGGGCAGAAGGCAGCTCCTGCGGCTGCTGCCCACGGAAGCTGCTGCACCTCCCTGCCCACAAGCTGCAGAGGCAGCTCCTGACTTTGAGGGGGGGTCTCCTCTGGCAGCAGCAGAAGCACTTGGAAGGGTGAGGGGAGGCAGACTGGGCACGTTCAATATACAGCCGCTGTCTTAATACGGATGTCCTGAGGGTAAGTTATCTGGAGAAGGATATCATTGCCCTGAAGACAGCCCTATCTCTGGTTGAGATTAAGCCACGGGGAATAAGGTCTCTTAACTTTCTTGCTGTTCACCCTCAATAAAGTGATGACGGCGCAGAGGAGTCCTCGGTGGTCTAAGAGATGTTGCCCTTGCAGTGAGCAGACAGCACGCCCCCCACTCCTACCGAACACCGCTCATCAAGTAACTAGAATGTGACAAACCCACATAATTTATCCTACATAAAGAATAAGGAAAGCCGATAGCCTGGGACCCTGGCACCTCATCTTGAAGAACAAGTATAAAAGCTTACATGGATTGAAAAGGAGCAGGTGAGGAGCTGTTGGTGCTGGGGGTTGATGCTCAGAGTTCACTACAGCCCTTATGCCCTTCCCGAAAGGGTCTGCCCATCCCTCCAGTAAATCCACACCGCTGCCTGCAGCTGGCCCAGGTGTGAATGGGGCAGGTAGCCAGATTCCTACTGCCCAACCACAGCCACTGAAAGAACACGCTGGCATTTCCCACATTTTTTTCTTCTGTAACAGCAGCACAGTTCAAAACCAAAACATCCCTGATTCCATGCACTGGTGCCAGCAAGGGGGCAAAAGCCAGCTACATCTTCCACCTTGATGTAGACCTCTTTCTTACCTCAGCCAAGCTTCTGATTTTCATGTCAATTAGATATGAAGATTTAAGAAACCGTTCTGTTTTATTCTTGGATGTGCTTCTGGGTTTCTGACTGAGGATAAATCAGTGCGAAGTCTCAAATTCTGGCCCCAGTAGTACTCTACGTACACATTCATGACTATAGATAGGACTGCTGATACCCGTAGCAAAGCGCTCTGACGCAGTTATGAGAAAAGAGATATGTTAGGTCCCAAGGAGACTACCAAAAACACGGCAGTGATCCCAGAGTCTGTGCTGGTAATTTCAAAATCTGTAACAACCAGTGGATAAGATTTAGGATTCACATATTCTAACACTTTTGGAAATTTAGGTTTAGATTCCGTAGAAGCTCTTTACCTATACTAGGTACCTATCTGGAATAGAATTCCAGATCACCTGGGTAGCTTCAAAGAAGGTCCTGTTTTTACTTTCAGCTTGGGACCATCTTCACTCAATTCTGTCACAAAATGTGCTTGGTCTTTCTTTGCAAGGGGCTGCTTACACATCTGCTGTCACTGAATTAGCTGTTGAAGTGGTTGGTGAACTGCCCCAGCTCTGAAGCCCTTTCTCACTCATAAATATAAGCCAGCTTTCAGTAATAACCAAGTAATCACTATTCAACTTCTGTGATGCTTTTCTTTTCAATATCTGTTCACTTTTGCTTTCCACATTCATTCCTTAGTATGCAACTAAAAATTAAGATGAAATACCTACTGTGCCATGGAAATGGAGAGTCACACACTCCGAAAACCTTTTAACTGTATAACACTGACTCATTAAATAGAAATTACATAGAATGCAAATTCTGCTAGGCATAAATCCCTCAAACATTCCACCAGCTCCAAAACGTATGCATAATTTTTGAAATCTTGCTAGTATTAGAAACTCAGATAACAAATGATTTAACGAGCATTACCAGTTATTGTGGATACTCCTGCTCTTCGGGGCAAAAACAAGACGTAAGCTTTAAATGTGCAGCTCCAAAACTTTAGTGCATTTATTAGCCTGTGAAAGATGGCAACTAGTGTAAGAAGAAATATGAGGGCAGTATTGTCCTTTTCAGCTATTTTTATTACAACATTGCAAGTTCTCTTGTACAGTTCTTCACCTCCTTGTTACTAAACAGAGACAGGGGCCTGCTTTCCTCCCACTTTCCTCCCTCCTAATTTACTGTAAATTCTGAAGCTGAAGTTGTTATCATTCTTTGATGTAAAACAATAATTCACTACCATATAAAAATAACTGTATTTTTAGAGTACAGTGCTTAATTTCACTGTGAAACTTTACAGGGAAAAATATGGTAGCGCCTTTTGTTAAAATGACTGTCAGCTGTTGGGGTCCATTTGTGTTATTTCTTCATGGCAGGCAAAGGCCAATGTCCAAATGGACACTCCTCTGGCTTATGCTGGCACTTGTAAAACCATTCCATGTCAAGCCTCAACTCCTTGAGTCAGGTGTGTATGTAAGAAAATCATCTTTTCTGTTTCAAACAAGTCCACGTTCTCCCAGTGCTTTCAAACCCAGCAGACACAGGCATACCAGATGACAGATTTTTCTTGATGGCTAGGACATCCTCATGGATATTAGGACCTAATTTCCTAGTCCTGGCCCCCAGGCTCATCCTCACTCTGCGACATGATGTGCAAAAAAGAGAGGTCAACCTCTTGCTGGTACCAGCCAGGCATCTCTCACTGGTCGGACTCATATTTCACACCCACGTCTGAGTGCTGATGACAGAGCTCAGTGTAGTGACCGAATACATCCAATACTTCTGTGATACAAACAAGACACTTAACTTTTATTGCACTTCCCACTGTATAACACAAAGAACAGGTAGCTACTGGGGCACCTGATGTTCCCCCAAACTGGAGGCCAGGGCAGCTCTGGTAGATGTCAGATCCTGTAATTTTCACATGAAAAGCAGCTACAAATTTGCTGAAGAGGGAAAGGAAAAAAAAAAAAAAAAGATTTAAATGGCCACAAATCAGATCAGCCATCACCATCAAGCCTGGCACATGCATCCTGGCCCACTGCAAAGCTCCCAAACATGTTGATGAGGAAAAGAAAAACCCAGAAACTACCTCTCAGCATGGGTAAGAGCAGCCTAAAACCCTCCCCAGACGACTTCCAGGACAAGTGTCTCCTTCTGACCCAACTATCCCAAGGCATCTGGGCAGGCCCCAGCAGTGCACCCAGCAGCCCCTCCAAAAGCAGGCGTTTTAGTGCCCACCCTCTTCGCTTGGCTTCTCTGGGCCACCACCACAACTCGAAAGGGCCAAGAAAGCTTCCCCAAACCCAAAGCACCCAGAGAAGGGAAACGTTTAAAGCTGCCGTCAGACAGCTGGACTCGCTTTCTTCTTCTCCATAACCATTTCAAAAGTGTGTTCAGGTTTCTTTATGAAGAAAAAAAACCCTGCAAATTTGCCTGATTTCACTTGACATTTTTTTCCAATAGTCTCCCTTCACCTTGAAGCTGCCTCTTTCTCTTTTCTTCCATCCAAATGAGCTGCAGTGAGAGATGCTCCTCCCTCTGCAGCTCCCGCTGGGTGGGCAGGAGCTTTCTAGCGCTCTTCCTCCCTGACCCTTCAGTTCTTCTCAAATCACAGATCAGAAACATTTTCTTATCTTGCCAGAAATTAGAAATCCTTTTCACTTCTATTGTGATACTACCTACCTACATATTTTAAAAGACCACCTGGAAACATTGTATAAATATGGTAGTTTGCTGACAAAGAAATCTCTGGCCAGATTGCAAGTGACAATTAGCACTATGTTTTTTCAGGTGAGTAGCCAACGCACTCCAAACCATACTACAAACAGGTAGCCATGTCAAAGGATTAAATATGATGGGGCACCCAGAGAAGGCACCTCAGGCCCATTTGCTTCCCTCCAAAAAACCCCAAGCAACCAAGCAAATGTAATGTGGGTGCACTCGCAACTGCTGCTTATTCACCTTAGCAAAATGCCCCTTAGTACAGAAAGATAAAATCAGAATGCAGCAAATTATGTTTCACTGCTCAACCTCTCTTCCAGAGAAGACCGGTGTCTTTGTTTAAGAGAAATCTTAAAGGACTGCACACCGTTTTGGAGAGTTGTTCGGCAGCTGCCGTGTCCTGTTACGGAGGTGGTTGCTTTTCAATAAAGCAAGCAGGGCAGCAGAAGCCACATTAGTCTCATAAGCAGTTTAATATATTTAATTGGTCCCATTGATATCGATAGGAAAATATGTTCTATAAAAACTAGTAGAGGAGAACATTTCTCTTTCTGCAATAAAACCATACACCATAAGCACACTAGGAGTTCCTTATGAAAAAGCCCCAAAATAATGATAACACAACTGAATTACTCTTAGTTACCGGGAAAACTGGGGTAATGCCCAATATATTTATTTGGCTAATATGTCTAGAGGCTGATGTGTTGAGGTTTTCTTTTTTTTTCTTTTAATGAGAATAATTGAGAAAATGAGAAAATAAATGAGTAAATCAAGAAAAATTTGCAAAAAAATCCTGCTTAAAAGAATTAGAATGTAGCAGAACGAAAGTTATCACCAAAGTACCTCAGTTTCGGCAAAATTTTCCCAAAGAAACAGAGGAGAATTCAACAGCAGCTAGAGCCTGGGCTTCTAAAACAGGCAGACTAGAAATGCAACATCTCTCTACCACATCACCATGGAGCACTCTAGTTCTTGGACTTTTTTGGCTGCTTTTGAGAATTTTCACAATTTCTTTGAAAGATTGGATTTTCATCCCAAGACCTAAAAATATTTCATAAAACAAACTGTTGGTTTCACGCCAGTTTTAGGAGTAACTACACAGGAGAGCCAATTACTGCTATGAATCCCGAAACGCAAGTTTTTTGTTTTTTTTTTAAGGTCACTAAATGCAAGTTCTTATTTAAAAAAAAAATCTGTAACAAAAATCTGGAAAGAGGTTGATCAGGAATCTTAACTAATTCTTCATTTCTACGATGAGAAATCACACAGAGCAGTAAGGCAAGGAGTCCGCTAATGTGACTTACAGAGGAGAAGTCCGGATGGAGGTTCCAAGTGCTTGACGGAATTGGATCCCACTTATTTCACCTTTGCCTTAGCCTTATTTCACCGCTGCTTTTTATTTTTATTTTTCCCTTTTGAAACCTGCCTCCTTTGCTGTGCTGCACCGGACTGAGAGGTATTGTGCGAGTGGCTCGCGTTTGCGCAGCGCAGAAACATTAGTGCCGACAAAAGCCAAAACATACAATTTGGTGTATTTGCTTGCTGACTAAACACTTTTTCTTCCATCTTTCTCCGCTCGGAGGGTAAATTGTTAGTTTCAAAGCTGAGCGACTGCTTCGGTGTGCGGGTAACACTCTATTGGTACAGTGTGATAATTAAGGGATCTTAGTTCTCCAACAATGCTGATAAAACAGAAATCCCTCTCCTTTTTTGTCTGGGTTACCTTTAGAACTGAAATCAGAGCACACTAAATGAATAATAATTTGCACCTTCTGTGAAAGATAGAAGATTGAATCAAATTTTAACTAGACTCTATTTGTAAATCCCTCAGGATGACATAATTACTATTCAACACATACCTTAATTAGCTGTACACATCTATTTCATAGTATTTAACTGGTTTAAAACAGCATTTATTGTCTATTGAACTAATGTTCCTTTCTTGTTAATAAGAAAATAATCCTAAATTCCTCAACTGTAAAGAATTTGCTTACAGAAGTCAGGAAATTCCATATGAGTTACTGTCTCTATAGTCAAAAAAACTCACTCTTCCTGACGCCAAACCCAAAAGAAGCAGGAGCAGTGAAGGCTAAGCCTCTGTGACAAGACCTCTCCAGCCTCCCAGTTGTGGATGGAAGGAGAAAACCCTTGGCCTGAAGAATATTTTAGGTTCCACCAGCCCCAACCACTCAAAAATCACCAGAATGGTACTTAAAGTCATCAATTTCCCCATAAATAGTGCTGCGAAAATACAAAGCAACAAAGCATAGCTTCCTTCCAGAAGCAGCTAAGATCCGTAACTTTCTCTTACTCCTTCAGGGTGTCCACGTGCCACATTTTCCACCTTTTCTCTGCAAATCATTGAAGTAGAAATGTACTTTTATGGAAATGGAGATTGAGATTCTCACACGGTCATGTAACTCCCAGATGGGGTCTTACGAGACGCGTCAGGTACGGCAAGCTCTGTGGTAGACTGGCAAGCACAGTATTCAGCTCCCACCACACAGAGAGCTCATTCCCGAGCCTTCCCGGGAGCTGCCAGCCTCTCCAGCTCCCCAGCACCTCCTGGAAGCTCCTTGGAAGTCGCTGCAGGCAGGGAGCACGGGGTGGTGCACACGAAACCGCTGGCAATGGCTCGTGCCGGCGACGGTGCCGAGCAGCCCTTGGGGTCCTCCCGGGCCGTGCGCCGCAGGGACCTCCTCTGGAGGGGAGAAAAGATGGACCTCACGTTGCTGCGCATCTATCTAAAGTCATTACCCCGGGGAAAGGGAAAAGCTATTTGTGCTCTCCCCGGTAAACTCGCTCCTCGAGCTTCGCCTAGCATCGCAATGAAACTTTCATGCCCGCCGATTCGGTCGCGGGCTTGCTAGCCGAGCTGCTGCCAATCACCGAGAGCAAAAGAGCTGCCATAGGTAACAGCTGCACAGCATTAAAACAGTGCTGGGTACTCCCTAACTGCACCGGGTACTCTTGGCACGCGTATCCCAAAAGATAAATCGCATCGATTACTTATACATCACGCTGGAAAGAGAAGTAGCTGGGACTCAGTCGGCTACCTGGGAAAAACTACGGGAGGCCAAAGAAGGATTTACAGCTCTTTTCCGCTTAAATGCCTTCCCCTGTGAAGAAACATGCACTTTGGGGGAATACATTATGGAGCAGCGCGAGGCGACGCGCAGCGATACAGGCAGCACGAGCAGGCGACCCTGCGTGCTGCCAAAGGGACCCCGCGCCCGTTCCTGTGGACTGCGCACTCCCTTCGGTCCCTACGTGAATCCCGCTGCCTTGCAATATTCATGCCGTGCTGTTTGCGTCGTGGTGTTCACAGCAAGGCATCTAAGAAACCTAGCAGGAATATTTTCATGTTTGGCTGATGGGTTTTGCACCTGAATAAAAGGACTTGCCTTGCTGCCTGAAACCTTGACTTCAGCGTGGAAATGCATGAAAAGTTTAAGGAAGTTTACCTGATCACGCTGCTTCCACCTCAGAATAAATACAATTTTTAATTAATTTATATGAATTAAAAATGAAGGCAGTAATAAGAAGAAAGTCTTAAAAACACAGTCAGTGTATCACATTTCCCTAGGCCCTTCTGCTTAAGTCCTACTCTAGCCCCATGTCACCAAAATCCTGTTGACCTGAGAGCACAGGCACCTGAGCCATACACAGCCATTTAACATTTTACTTAAAATCTCTGTGGAATACATTATAATAAAAATCAGATCATATCTATTGTGCAGGACTGCGATTTCCCCATGAACACCACAGCACATTTTTGGGAAACATTCTGTGGGTTTCACTAGAAAAAAAAAAAAAAAAAAAAGTACATATATCTCCAGAGGAAAGAAAATTTGACAAAAAAATGTCAAACTTGAAGGGTTGGTTTTCTAATCATGAATTATTTTAAGTGGAGACAGTGACTCCACATACTGCATGTTGGCACGAGCACAGTTCAAACAGAGCATTCTTGTGTAAATAATGTGCGATAGCATCACACAAAATGCAAATATGGCACTTAATATTATTAAAGAGAACAACCGATGGAAGAGTAGCCACAGCAAAACTAGGATTAATTAGGATTAAAATAATTAGTTTAATTCTATTACATTTGCTTGTTCTTGGGCCTTTTGGGCAGTTAATAAAGATAATTTAAGACAGCCATATTCTGTATATGTTAGTTATGTCAACCCAGCCAGGTTCATTAGAGCAGGAGACACTACAATCCTATAGCAGGAAAGGTGGATACAGCTAACTAAGCAATTTGGCTTTGTTACCTCCTTCAAGGGACTTTGAGAAGAATTCTTGGACTTTGATTCCTATAGACCTGGAATACCAAGATGTTTGGTGACAGGAATCATCCCTTGTTAGAAAGTTTTTTTTTTTTTTTTTTTTTAAGCGGGAGATGCAATGCAGTAGTGAACTTGGCATTTGGTAGGCAGAATTATATTTGGGAAAAAAAATTGGCCCTAACTCCCAAAGTACAGCAGATCTGTGCCATGATTAGCTTATATTCACCCAAACCATTTTCTGTGCAGTCTATGCCCCATGCTTACACACAACCTATTTTCTATTTACGTGACATCTGCTCTGCTTTGAGATTGCAAGCAAGAACGTTTCCAGGCTCCAAAGCAAGACTGGCAAACTGAGCTGTAAAAATATGGTTGGAGCCACAAGAGAGATTCAACCGAGATTATTTAAGAATCAAAAAATATCATTATTTCCCCTTACCATCAATGCTTTTCCATGTTTATACCTCCTTGCAGTTTAGAGAAGAAAGGGAACCAGAGAGCTTGATTAGTCAAAGTTCATCTACTACTGTTGTTTTACACAGCCAAAGTGAGAAATCTCATGATTCTCATGAGTTTAATTAAACTTTCAGTCCTGCTTACTCAGAACTTGCAGAATCACCTAAGCTTTCTCACCCAACCATTCTAAAGCCCCACCATCTCCTGGATGTCACAAGACCAAAGGAAAGGAACGAGCTCTTTTCTTCTAAGGAGCAACTAGCCATCTTTGTGATAGGGCCGCGTGGAAATGAAGGCTTTTTCCTGTGAAAATCCCCTCTGTGAGCCACAAGACCACAAGCTGGTCTGCAGCAGCCGCCGCTGTGTGCGGAAGGTTTTTGCTTTAAGCAGCGCCACGCTGAAGGCGAGACATCTGACCAAGACGCCAAGCTCGGGGCCGACGGACGTGACCACAGAGCCCTTCTCACCTTCCGCTGGACTGGGCTGCTTCCCTGTTCTCAGCTCGCGCTCCGCAGCGCAGCCGACGCGAACGAGGGAGATGCTGCTTCTCCTTGAACTAACAGCTCGAGAGCCCTGTCAAACTCTGCGAGCCCAACAAGCTCACCAGGAAAATGAACTCAGCTCCATGAGTTAGCCCAGGAGGCAGCGGCTTCGCAGTTTGATCAGCCACATACGTTCAGCTGGGTTCGGAGGAAGAATAGTTCACTGATAGCCTTAAAAAAAAAAAAAAAAGAAGAAGAAGAAAGAAATCCCTCTCTACTTGGCTATGATTGAGGGTTTTTTCCCTTCCTTGGAGGAGGCTGCGAGACAAGGAATCCCATTCAGCTAATGGGGAC
>VZSV01000089.1:2863562-2894720 GCA_013398735.1 Nothocercus julius
CCCTTCCCCCCTACTCCCACCCCTTCCCCGGCACATCTGGTAACCATGTGTGGCAAGTGCTAATGAAGACTTTCCTGCGCGAGCTACAATTAGTTCCGACTGCCGTTCGGCTCCCTTGGCTGCGCCGAGGACGAGGAATAAAAACAAAGCAAAACAAAACAAAACCTTCCCTGCTCTGTTACCGAAACCTCCTCCTGCCCCTGGGATTCCCCCTGCTCATCATGCTGCTGAAATTAAAACAAAACAAAAAAAGTGTAAGCAAATACTTTAAGGCTCTCTTCCGCCTGATTTTTTTTTTTTTTTTAAATCAGCATTTTATTCATTTTGATTGAACACGACAGGCAGGCAACAGTGTTCCTATGATCCTGTCTACAATAGAGAATTGTTAAACAGATGTCCATTTTCCCCCCCCTTTCTAGCCTGGCAATATTATACACATAGCAGTTTTATCTGCTCGAGCAGATCAAATTTGTCCGCGTGTGTGTGTGTGTGTGTTGCCATTTGGAGTGATTAGAATAAGCCGCGCGGAGGCAGGACGCGCTGTGTACAATTAAGCCCAGCTCTAGACCGCACATCTCTGTTTACTCTCCAGCTCTTCTCCTCTCCCCAATCAAGCTCCTAATAGAGCTGTTTTAAGTTTCGACAAGGACCACATTAACTGCTGGTCTCCACATGAAACAGAATGCTAAACCCCGGCGTCTTCCGAAGATCTAAGCCCAAACCTCCCCAAACTGCTTTACATTTCTCTCTGAAATCACTGTGGCCCTCACCTTCACAATTCCTAATGACTCCTCCTCATAGACTGTCTCAGCAGAGCGTAACATTTCCCAGTGTGAGATTTTACATATTCTTTGCCATTTCTCTCGTCTCCGGCACGCGACGCGATTGCCACTGACCAAACCCTGCTTGGAAATATGTTCCCGCTAAACAAACAACGTGGATAATTACCGGAGAAGTGATGATATCTGCATACATCATATTTCAATTATACCTTATTCACATAAAAAATGGGCACGACCCTCCTACTCTTTTTGAGCAGTGCCGCATATTGAAATGCAAAAAACTAAGTTCTGAAAACAGAACAAAAGCAAAACTGATTCTTTAGAGGACTTATTCTCTTAAAATATACACGTATCTGCTTGCCAAATGATTTCTCGGAGACGGTGATAGGCTGGAGCAGTGCAGGGAGGGAGGAACAAAAGGGGTTTTAATCATGGTTGGGATTAAAGAGTTGTATAACAATTGCTCTCCCTCCGGGCACCAATACTGTACATGCTCACTGTAAACGAGCAGCATTTAAAGAAACAAAGTGCACCATGAAGCATTTAACATAAAGACAGCTGCATATACATTAGCACTTTATCAATCAAATAAAGTGCATCTTCCCCCCCTCGCAATACGAGGAAAGGGCACCCGTAGGGCTGACAGGCAAAGCCAGGCGGGATTGGGACTCCTCCTAATGCCCTTTCTACATGCATTTAGAAAAATTGTGTCTTCGCTTCCACACACCTTTATCTTCATCTTCATCTGCACCATGCAGGGAGTGCAGCAAAAACACTGCACTCCTAACGGGACCTTTTTTTTTTTTCTGTAAAGTATAAATTTTACACTTTGAAAAAAGGCTAATTTTACCGGTAATGAATCCCGGCAATAACTTAATGAGTCACGGCGGCACCCACTTTCAGGAGGAGCTGGTGCTAATGCGAGAATAATTATTGCCACAATTAAGTGCCCAACGCCGGGCCTGTTAAACCGCTCCTGGCACGTGAGGCCTCCCTAATGCTTCTAGAGCGTCGCGCAGTGACCCTAAGGAGGTTTTAATGCAGACACGGAGCTCCTCTTCGCTCCCACGAGCGATGCCCAGCTCTGCAACCTGCTCGCCGCTGGATTGCCTTGCACTGCCGCAGGTTTGGGTCCCTCGCGGGCTTTCGCCCCGCTGCCGGGCTGAATAATTAGCTATTTGCAGATTCAGTAAACAGTAAGTTCACCCTGTGACCTTCCTTGGTGTCGACTGTCTGGCTCGTAACCCTTGCGAGGGACATCCGCCTGCCTAATGGTCTCCTGGTGACCACGGGGGGCTGCTGCGAACCAGGCTGCTCCTTTCCCATCCGCGCTTCCGAAATGCTGGAACGCCCAGAGTTGCACTAGCAAAACACGCCTGAAATTTAGGAAGAGCAGCGGCTGCCCCTCTTGACCAGAAGCTGCGGAGCGGCACGTTTCCGAGCTGCTCCGCTAGGTCGTGCATCTCGTGGAGCCCGCGGCCGGTCCTGCGCCGCGCGCCAAGGTGCGGATGCTCCCACGAGGCATGGAGGCGGCGCCGGAGCCCTCCGCACATCCCCGGCTTATCGCAGGGAACCCCCGCGGATGCGTGCGAGGCTGCGCTGTCATCGGAGAAGCCGTAAAAAAGCCACCGCCGGTGAGTAACTCCTCGCTGCGCTGCACGAGACGGGCACTCGCAGCCTCCCAGCGCATGGGGCTGTCTCTTTAAAAGGAGATGCTGTGCCAAGACGCCTCATCAGTTAGCTTGGGAAACGCAAGCACGCACACAAAAATTGACCTTTTTTCTGCCATCCTGAACTCCCCCTGACCTTCCCCGAGCTATTCCAGCGCACGCGCAGGTCAATTAGATAGATGGACAGATGCACAGAAGGGCTAGCAGACAGCCAAGTCGTAATATTTTATGCTAAGATCTGCTACAACCCAAGTACTGGGTCTGCAGTGTTATCGCTAATGGGGTCCCCAGTTCAGGGATAACAACAGGACTTTGGACTTTGTACCTCAGTGGCTGTAGGCTGGCTGAAAGGCGGCTATTACGTCTGAGGGATGCTGCCTGCAAAAGGAAAAGAGCATAACCCTTTTGATAGCATAACCCTCTTGGTCCTTCAGATATAAGAACATTGTTAATAGGGGAGGAGGCAGCAAGGAAGTTCACAATTAAGTTATAATCAAATTCTGTCTGCAGTTATCCTGAGAAACCCACTGTATGCCAAAGAGACAGCCAACGGCCAAAGCACAGGGGAGCTCAGAGCTATTCCTGCAGGCCATGGTGGGACACGGCATAGCCAAAGGAAGGACAGACCCTGGGAACAGACAATGTCCATAGTGGGTCCTAAGAGAATCCTTCCTCCTGCTGCCACAGTTTTCCTGGGTGGCCTTAGTCAATCACTTGATTATTCTATGAAATGCAAAGAAAGACACTTCCTTCTTTAGGAGGGTCTTCAAAAGGTCTTGACACAACTTTTGAAGCACATGTTCACTTTGTAACAGGCTGCTGTACTGTACATAATGACCAAGAACACCCTGACTGCACTGAAAAATACACACCCTGAGTTAGAAACTACCAAACAGCTTATTAAGTCTTGAGAGTGAGCTGTTTCTACAAAAGAATAAATAGCTTAATTCACTTTCATTTAAATAATCAGAGCTATAAATCTCAGATCTTGATGCCATAGTGTCAGATACCATGAGCCACCAGACAGCTTACCAGGGACCTAGATTACCTGGTGGGCCCTCGTCTAGATAATGGGCAATGCAGCTCCACACCTTCCTCATCTCAGTGCTGTATCCAAACCACCAGGAAAGGGCAGAATTGGGGCAGAAGTTTGGCAGTGCATATGAGGAAGCTCTGGCATCATGCAGAAGAGGAGTCAGGATTTATTGGGCCACAAGAGGGTCAGGATGGCCTTGACAACAGCTTCACAGTTAGCAAATCCACCACGAGAGGAGCCGTCCGCTTCCTGCTCCCATGGCTGTTCATCATCACGCAGGCACCGGGCATCCCATGTCTTGGGGCAGTGACCGGGGAAGAGGTCCCACTTCTCCTCAACCTAAAAGCCAGACACCCTGAGGTCTGGCACAGATGGACATCAAAATCCTTCCATGGATTTGGTATCAATTTAACAATAGTCAAAAAGCAAGTCTGTGCCTAAATCCGAACTTAATCTAAACCTCCTCAGTACCTACTCAGGAGAGGGCTATGAATCTTCTTCCTACCCAAACAGGTCCTGCAAATCACAGAGCAGCAGCAATGCAGTGCCTCTTCAAAAGTATTTCGGTTTTCCCCCAAAAGCTCCATGAGTTATTTGAGGGGGAAAAAAAGTTGTTTTCAGTTCAAACAACAAAAGCTACCAAAAGCAGGGAATCTGTAGTGGGCTTTGGAATTTGGAAATCAATGATTCGCCGGTGAGTCTCATAAGCAGCTCTCCCAGGTTGGTGGTAGGAGACCCTTCACAAAGCACCCTTGGCCTCTGGCCCTAACTCACCGCAGAAGACAGGGGCTCTTACAAGAGCAGCCCTCCAAACCAAGCTTGACAGGGTTTGTGTAACCCTATCAGGGCAGGATTTCACCACAGCCCTCCGGTTGTCAAACCCTGGGGTTGTCAGCACTGCCAAGACCCAGACCTGGGCAGCTTCCAGGATCTCCTTTCTTTTCTGTAACAAATCAACTGTGCGACAAAATATTTCCACATCCCCATGAGTATGTAGACACAATTGGGACTTCAACCCCAATTTTGCTTTGTGTTTTTCAAATGGCTTTGTTTATCTTAGGATAAAGCACGTGTACTTTACCAATATGCTTAGGGCCTCATCCAGGGGCCAGCCGTGTCAGGGAAGCGGAGCCAGGGAAGAGACTGGGCACTGGGTCGTGTGAGGACAGGACCCCCTTCAGAGGTGCTGAACCTTTGCTAAGCTGCAACAGGAGCTACAGAACCCTAAGATACTTGCAGAACTAGTCCCCTAAAAAAAAAGAGAGAGAGATGATGAATTTTTTTATTGCTTGCAACACTAAATGAATGTTTTAAAGTCAGCTGGTGTGAAAACTGCAGGGAAAATGAATCAAACTTTAAGCTGTTGGTCATAGGTTTTTATAAAGTGAAACGGAAAAAACAGACATTGTGTTTGCAATCTATTTCTGGGCCTTTTAAGCTGTAACAGCATGAGTGGTATTTGCATCAGGAGTTACCATATATCATTGCAAGCAACATATGCATAGATGGAAAAAAGATGACGGCAGCAGCAGGTTCAGTGAAATCTCAGGATCTCTCTGTGATAGGGACCTGCTAAAGGTTTGGTTTTATTTAGCGTAGCTTAAAATGTCATTGGCATATGTGTTTCTCAATTAACACCCATTTAATACACTCCAGAAGTGTTCTATTCTGAGAATAGTCTTTGGAGTTTACAAAGGAGCTAACCTGACATTTCGGCACAGGATATCCAGCCCCACTTACAATCGGGAAAGCACATTATGAGGACTGTGTTTTTCACTTTGGCATTGTGCAACGTTGCCTCTAATGATAAATACAAAAGTCACAAAATCCTAGCAAACAGTGCTGTAGCATGGAAATTATGAGTTGTTCCAATCTCTGTGAGTCACTCGTACCCCCAGATGAAACGGTGCCTCTCAGCTCATGCAGGGGGTCAGCAAGTGGATGGTTGCTTTGCCTTCTTCTCGCTGCCCCACCGATGCTGCACAGCTTGCTAAACAGCTTCTCTACAATAAGCTGCAACTCACCAACGGAACAGGCAACGTGAAGAAAAGAAGTAAGCGAGATGTAGCCAATAACCCTGAAAACCCCGAGCCTTCTTTCAAAAATCTCAAAAGAGAAAGATTTACCGGTGGTGGCTTCCTAAATGATAAATACAGATGTCCAACAGGATCCCAGAAAACAGCTACCGAGAAGCTAAAGGATTATTTATTAACCAAATGGATGAATAAAGAATAGGAGAGTAACATTTCGCATGAACTTTACACAGGCTATATGAATGCCTACAATGTATTTAAAAAGAGCACCTGGCATTATTAATATTGATTTTGGAACATACAACTCGTTCACTATAATGGGCCAAATTCAAGTCTGATGAAACTCTGGTAACTTCATAGCAGCTGTATTAGAGATTAATATATCTCTTCAGACCTAGCAAAGTATTTATTCTGAAATCAATAACAACAGAGTGCACACTCAAAAAATATTGAAAAAAAAAAAGGTTAAAGTCAAGCATTCCAAAGTTAGGAAACACCAGCATTCAGCTTGCCCATTAATTCTGTCCTGTGGTGGGTCCATTCTCTGCACTAAAGAGAGAAAAATAGTCTGGTTTCTTGCAAATGAAAAGTGTATCACAGGGCATTCACACAAGAGGGCAGAAGTGTGATTGGAGGGATAACCTTAATCTGGCCTTAATTGTAAATGTTTGGCTTTGCAATTTGCTTTAAACATTGTTTTTGCATGAACTTTCCTCCTTTTCCAAAAAAAAAAAAAAAAAAGATAAAAACTAAATGCATTACATGCGACTGCTGAAGCTTTCCAAATCACTCCTCCCTGGCAAAGTTTAACCTCTGAACCTCCACAGAGAACTCTATTATTTGAGTATATTTGAGGATACTTTTAGGGGCATCTACAGAAAATTTTTCTATGCATAAAGGGAATAAAGGTACAATCTGGTCCGCAGCCAGGACAGCTCAATGCTGTCTCTTTTCCTATCTATGTTTCTATGTTCTGTATACTTTTGTGATTTTTTTTTCACTAAAAAATATTAAAGCATGCTGCAAATAGAGCAAACTAACACTTCTCAATTAAACAGAATCTTTCACAATGCAGTATCAGAGGCAGGGGACTACTGCTGCCTCTGGTGACAAACAACTTGGATGTCCTTCCTTTGCAGCCGCACACTCACCTACACACTCTGAGAAGCACATGTGTGTGTATTTATATATACCCATATACATATAAACATGGCCTTGCTCACACACAGTTGCAACGACTTCAGCCTGAGCAATACTTGCCGGGGAATCTGGAGAGTGCTAGTTTATGAGGTTAATATTTTAACAGATATTCCATGCACATTCAGAATGAGGATTTAATCCTTAATATGAAGGGAGGCATATTGACCTTGGCTATACGGAGCACAGAAATTCAGGATGACTATCCAAGATCTCTCTCGTTCTTTAAATCAGAGGAAATCTTGTGCTTCAGAGCTCCAGATGCTTCCCTGGTTTAGGGGCAAGACTAGATTCTGGCATGGTGTGCTGCTCCATGGAAAACTCTGCACTCAAACGGCATAGCTCGCTCACTAGGCACCCAAGGGACTATTCCTGCTACCTTCTGGCATCTATCTGGGCTGCGGATACAGTCAATGGAAGCCCCTGGCTTTGCTGCTCTGAATCCTCTTCTGGAGAAGCCTGTCCCTCTTCACTAACTGTACGGAGGGTTCTGGCTCCTAGTTTAGGTACTTAAATTAGAGGAGGATAAATGGAGCCCAAATGAGTGGGGTCTGAGACAAATCGAGGTTTTGGCTAAATATGGGCCTGAATGAGAACAGATCCAGATGTTCTCAAGTTCTGGGAATCTAAGATCATCTAGATGCAAATTTCTCTGGCCTACCTCTAGCTGGAAATGTGGATTTTTCCCCCAAAAAGAAGCTGTAAAGCCAAATATCTTTTATGTGTTTGTTCCACTGACACTGTAATGTTAATATATCCACACCCACTTTCAGGAGGTGTAACTACAATTACTGAACAGTTTTACACTGTAGTTTATAGAACCTTACAGAAGTAGAGATACCATGCCCAATAATGGCATATCACTCCCCTTCAAATAGTTATCTCCCTTTCTTCTTTCCACCTTTTTTTCCGGCAGTGGGAAATGCATTAGGCTACTATGTACTATCAAAGCTGCAAAGAAAATCCAGCCAGCACAACGCAGTTCTCCTGTGGATACCAGAAGAAGGACATGCCTAAGTACAAGTTCTCCCCGTCTGTGCTGGATTGGCAGCACATGGAAGGGTTAGTACATTAAGGAGAGCTTATAGATGTACCTAGAAACACGGGTACCTGCAGAGCGTTTGCTCTGAAGTCGTGTTTTTTGAACACGGTGTTTCCCTGGTTCACTGTATTGCTATCTGATACCCTGCTAGACGGCTCCGCGGCTGGAGTTTTGTGTAAGACCAGACCAGCTTTCCTCCAGGATGCTCACTTTGGCACTAGTGTGCGACATATTCAGGCACTGCTTACCCTTATTTCTAGCCTAAACTAGTACTTCTAGAGCTCTGGACGGCCCCTTCCTTTTAGGTATTTTCATGTCTTTTTGGGGGCGGCTTTGTTTTTTTTTTTTTTAAACAGAAAATGGGTGCATAAGATGCACCCTCCTCAGGCCAATGCTTAGTCTGCCTCCTAGGAGAAAAGCAAAAGGAGTCAGATCCCGCCAGTTCCCCTCTGTAACCGTTCGACTCAGCTTAGCAGCAATGTTCCCCCTCCATTCCTGAGAATGGAGCTGAAGGACAAACTCAGCTACAGTGCTTCACACATCTCCCTCCCCACTACTGAAGTCATCCAAACGTATTTCACGATGGAAAATTTTGCCTCTCAAATACGTTGTCAAGACCTGCTCTAAACCCTCAGATTTATAACTGAGATACTCAAATATTATCTTTGCCCCTACTAAAATGCATTGTTCTTTGCTTCCCATCTCTTCACCACGGAGGACCTTTCTACACATCCTAGAGCAACTGCCTTCTCTGAGCAGCCTCCAGTGAGAAACTTCATACAAAGCATTTCAGCACTTAAATAAATCATATCCACAGCTGTTCCCCAGCCACTATTTTGCTAACTCTTCCTAAGGAGGAGGAAAACCAGCCTAATTAGTTAGTATTTGTGCCAAGCTTTGATGACAAAACGCGTTCTGCGTGTTTCACCGTTACCGCAACACCCAGTGCGTTGCCTTCAGCCCACTGCCCCAAACTAAGAGTGACCCAACAGCAGCGCAGCTGGGAGCCGCCTCGGAGTCCTGGGTCTCTCTGCGCCTTCCAGCTCGTCGGGATACTGCTCAGATGCCGCTGCGCTCCACACGTGCATCCGTACCCTTTCCACAGAGATAACCCCCAAAGCTGCAACTCCCAAACTTGTCAGTGTGGCTGCTTACCATGGAGCTTGTTAAACAGATAAATAAGCACACACTCAAACTCTTATTTGCCCAGGGACTGATCCTGAACTCCTTACGTAGAAAAGCACTAATAATCCCCACTTTTAACAGTGCCGGCGTAACGCCTTGCTGCTGCGACAACGGATTCGCGGTCTAAAAGCCAAATAATTTTGGAACTGCCACCACTCTGCAAACCAGAGGTTAAAACCAAACCTAACAAAACCAGCAACAGCTTCTAATCAGCGAGTCTCCCTTCTGCAAGGGAGCTTGGCGAGGACAGAAGGCAGAATGAGATCAGCTCCCCGACTTGCAACCCCAAAGAGCAATCCGAGCCAATTACTGAGGCCGACAGTTCCCATCGCGCACAGTAGCGGCGACGCGGAGCCCTCTCGCGCCGCACACGCAGCGGGTTCGGGAGCCGGCTGGGCCCCACGCCGCGCAGTTTTTGTTGTGGGGTAGCTGGTATTGCTGCTCTTTCATCCGACGCTTTGCTTTTTTGTTTTCTGTTTTTCAGGGAGGCTTGTGGTTGCTCCTAACCCATATGTCTCTGGTTTTGAGCCGCGTGGTTTGCCCCCTCTGTCTCTCATCATTGCTTTTGGCCCCGTTTCTTGACAGGAAATGCGAGATTTATTTTATCTGGCCTGAACTACATTGTTCCTTCCTGACTACTGGTGTTACTTCACTCCACATAACACGACTTTGTGCTTACTGCCTGCACAAGGTCAGAGCCTGAGGGTAACAGGCACATTTAAGAGCATGGGGGAGAGCCGGGGATACGGCTGGTGGGGAAGAAAAGCGAGTAAAAGGCAGAGGAGCAGGGGAGAAATTTAAAAAAAAGTGATCCACGAGGTAACAAGTTTGCTTTGGAGGAGATTCCCCTTTTTCCTAAACTGCTGCTGCAGAATAACTGTTCTAGATACTGACTCAAAAACAAGTTAGTAACTTTAATAGTTAACAGTTAAAGCAGAACATTATCAAGTAACTTGGACTGCAAGGGAAGAGAGCTACCATACTTGATACGAGATTTTCAGAAATGTTGCTGAAAAACATTTAACCTTTCTACAGTCACGTATGAGAACGGTGCAGAAGCGTGAAGTGTGTCAGCGCTTAAGAGGAAAGCAAGCTGGAAGCATTCAAACACGGCAACGCTGAAACCCAAGCACTGGTTTTTAAGCGCCATCCGCCCGAGCGCGAGCGGCTGCAGCAGGTGGGCCGGGGTCCGAGCGGGGCGATTCGGCCCTGCGGACGCCGGCGCGCTCCAGCTAGCCAAGAGCACAACACCGCGCGGCGCCCGCCAAGCCGCTCTCTGCCTCATCGAGGAGCTAAAACAAAATCTCTCCCCACACACCTGACCTAAAACGAATCGGAGGCTACAAACAGAGCTCTTCTCGTGCCGGCAGAGGACCGTGCCTTGCCAGCACCCGGCCAGCAAGGCGCTTGCTCTGCGCCTGGAGCGCGACCGCCGCGTTCGACCCCATTGCCATAGGACTGGAGCAGGATGGTCACAGCTTCGTATGAGCACTTTGGCCCCCCAAACCCAAACACCAGGCTAAGTGGCTTTTCTTTTTCTTCAGTTCTTCATCTTAAGTCAATCAAGAATTTTGCACCGTAAAAGACTTGTGAAAGACAGCGTTTTTACCAGGACGGCCCAGAAGGATCTCAAATCCCCGAGGAAAACCCATTGTCACAAATCAGCTACTACCTACCATGTCTGCGGGGCTCAGAAATCTTTGGGTGGACAGCTCACACTGGCACTACTACGACTGCAAGCCAACGGCAAGTAGTGATCCCATCTTAACCTCTGGTGGCCTTTTGCCACCTCAGACACTAAAGACACATGAACAGGTCAATATTGCACCCCTCCAACAAGCACCTCAAACAAGCGTGGCAGCGAGAGGCAGCGATTTGGCACCTCTCATGTTCTGATATGCACTAAGAGACCCTGAGCAGGCAAAGGCCGGGACCTCTGCCCCATGACCCTGAGGCATCACATCACGCTCCCATCTGCATCCACCTTCCATCACCCCTGCGGGAAAGAGAGTTTTTGCAACTGGAGCAGCTGGAAAGTGATGTCTGAAGGTATGGTTTTTGCTCCTTCTGCCAGCAACACAAGGAGGGGCAGGGCAGAGATTCAAGTATCTCATGTACTTGGTCACAGCTCAGAAGAGGTCTGACAAACGTAGGAACTGATACAAAGAAGAGGATGGGAGCAGACGGCTGCCAGCGGGGAGGATCAAGGCCTCCGCTTTCGGGAGCTGGGAGTTGCTGCAGTGGCTCAGCTGCATGTTGAGCCATACCCTTCCATAATGAGCCGGGTGGCGCCGAGATGGTCCTGTGCTGTCTGGGAATAACAGTTAATTAAGTGCGGTCCAAATCTCTACTTGAGGTGCCAGGATATTATTTTACTGTAGTAAATGACATGAACAGCAGCTCGACTTCCTGAAGATTCTCTCCTTTTCTGCACCATTCTTGCCCCAAATTGCTCATCCTTGTGCAACCGTGAGTCTCGGGGCGTCCTGGCTTGAAAACACACCATCAAGCCTTATGGCCTAGTTGCGTTCCCATTTCACTGAGGTCTGAAGACTGAAAAGCTTATCAAATTAGAATGGCCATTTAGTAAAAATGGAATTAAAAATGGGATTAATGTTGGCAGGAGCTCTACAGCAGTGTGGCAAGGCAAACACACACAACGTCGTGCTCCTGAAGCTCACCCCTGCCATTCCTAGAGGCAGAGACTAAAACCTGTGGGTTGTCTTCAGCCATGTTTTGTACCCTTCAGAGCCTATTTATTGCATTGCAATTAGGTTTTAGTGGTGTTTAACATTCCACAATTACCCTACTTTACAGTCCCCTCATTTTCCTAGCTTAAAAAATAGCGATGTTGCAACACTGTAGTGTTTCTGTTGTGATTGTCATGATGGAAGCAGAGCCAATGCAATTTGCCCGTGTTTTAGTAACCGCCATCTGGCAGGGATATGGTGACATGCGAATCTTCACAGGACTCTTGTTTTTCAACTATCTGCTGGACAACTAAGGAGATCACCAGGCTGCTGGGATGAATGCCAGATGGGAGGCAGGTATGTTTATGAGTTTAAGATTCTTATTTTCTTTCAGTGCTTTCACATGCTGTTCATGGAGTGGCAGGAAAAGTGGAAAGGGGGAGGAGGGGATGAGTCAGTGACTAGACTACAACTGTTCAAAATCACTTTGAAGTCCTGCAAAACGCGACTGTTTCACAAACCACCTCTTATTTGCTATTTCCTCCCTTGGCCTCAAGGTTTGGGTGGAATTTTGGGGGTTCTTGTCAGCGCTTTGCCCAACGGCCCCGGACTTTGAAAAGTGAATGTGCTGTTGGGCGTGCATGCCACATGCACAGCCAGGCAAGCGGCCACGCTGGCCTCTCTGCCGACTCCGTAGAGGGGTGACAGTCATACGCTGTCTCCCCAGTAATTTCAGGCAGCTGACACGGTCATAGCATAGCGATCTTCATCCAAAACCACGGGAGCGCAGAGACGGAGTAGCTTTGTATTAGAAGGAGGGTGATCTCTCCCTCCTCCGTTGACTTCAGGGCTGCTACCATGGGAAAACTGTTGTGGCGAAATGGAGATTGAGTCTTTTGGATCATAAGCCCAAAAGATCATATTGATGTCAAAAATGCATATTTCCAAGTTTACTTAAAATTTCTATGAGGAAAAAAATAAAAAAAGCAAAAACCCCAGCAACTTCTGAATGTTGAAAGTGCAACAACTGAGGACAGAGGTCCAAGGTAGGTAGGTCAAGTGAAGGACCTCTCAGCCAGACCGTAAGTCAGCTTTGCCTAGCATTTGCTGCTTTCAGCATTGCAATGCCTCTAACCCTCACCCTCCTTGTGGGGTGTCTTAAAGAGCTGCGGACAGTCACAGCTGGGAGATGGTGGCAGACCTGGCAGGTCACCACAGCCAGGGCCAATGCTTCTCCTGTTGACATGTTGGAAAAAAAAGAAGGAGCTTCGGTAAGTTCATCTAACAGACCCCAGTATGAAATAATTCAGTGGCCTTGCAGAAAACATTAAACCCTGTCACATCAGGCCTACCTGTACCTAAGTCTTCCCCTGACTCACCTTCTCGCAGCAGAGGCAGAAACAGCCTCGTTTCAGCCACTGTAATGACTAACATCTTTAACGCAGACCTTCGGTAGCTAAAAACACAATCTGCTTTAGCTCAAACTAAACAGCCATGGCTCACCAGCTAGGGCTGCGAGATTCATATTCAGATCAAACGCAGGGGAGGAACTCCAGCACGCACTCACCAGCCTGCTACATTAGCACAACTATATGCAATAAATCCTTATTACAGGAGGCTTCTCATAACAAAGATTTCTGATGAGGGGGCTGGCTTGGAAGAACCCTGTGTTGCATCAATTAAGCAAAACAAACAACTCTTCACAAATTTCCCCCTCTAAAAAAAATACTAAAAAAAAGGAGTAAAAACACATAACAATTTTTTCGCTTCTCACACTCCGGTTGGAAAGCAACATGTGGTTACTGCTGAGGGTACAGTCCTGCAACAGATATAGCTTAAATACAAGCATAGCTTTTTTCCCCCTCACCCTAGGTAGGGCAATTACTCTGGAAATTATGTGCTCAATTATTAATTAAATATCTATAAATTCACACACTCACAGACAGTCTCTCAATAGGTCTTGGCATAAGGGAGCGCACAGAAATTTGGCAACAGGCTGACAGTGGAAGAGGCTGCAGAACCTAGACATGCCCAAGCCTTCTTGACACAGGAACAGCTTCTCTTTCCTATGCCAGTGGTTCGCTCGGTGCCAGCTCCAATGCACACCCCCTTCCAGGAATGGCTCTCATCCATACTGGCAAACAAAATGATAGAGAAGAAAATATGAAATTACTCTTCAAAATGTAAGTGGAAGGATGAGCGCCGAGCCAAGTGAGAAGTATCCAAATGTGAGATCCCACACTGCTACATGTCAGTTGGAAATATGACACACATACAGAAAGTCAAGCAAACAGGTTTGTCCACGAAGGGAAGCTAAAGGAGATCATTTGCATTTTGGATAATAAAATATTTAAAGCAGCACTGCACAAATTATAAATAAAAACAGTAACTGCAGTCACCAAGAATGTGAGCACCCTACGTGGAAGCTGGCCAGCAAACCCCTTCATTAAATACAATATGATCAGAAGGAAATAGAAAAGTGGCTGCAGACCTCTGAAGGCCAAGAGGTAATGCAAGCCAATTGGTTATTCACTTCTAATTAAAGGATCCAATACTTATTTTGGACTACTCATGGAAGAATAAAGCAAGAGTTCAGGGTGAAGGAAAGTCTACTTTATTCAACAGTCTGTAACTGATTATAAGGGAGCAGCAAGTTCCAGATGGGTGGGAGTGCTTACAAAAAAACCCTCTATTTTGCTACAACTTCAAATCAGCGCTTTTCCTTTCCACACACTGTAACATCGCCACTTAACACTACAAGAACAGCAGAACAAAGAAACGTGAAGCCAACTTTGCACCAAAATTTGTGGACTACACAGGGCACACTCTCCCACTCAACAGAAAATGTAGAGCAGGCTTCTAATTTTAGCATCTTATTCAAGTCAATAGCTGATTTAGATTGCTCCTTGGTCCGAGCCTTAGCTCTGACCTAGCACTAAGAAACTGTTTAATTCTGTTGTGTAAATTATGCATGCTTTTTGGGGCAGGGATCATGCCTGCTTCTGCGCTGCAGAAAAATATCACTGTAATTTAAAATTATATTCACTCCAGCTATTATTTAACTGCTCTTAAGAGCTACGATCATTTTGAAATGAACAATTGTTTTGCTTTTTAATTTCATCTTATTCATGTAGTTGTAACCACTCAGATTCATTACGGCTGTTGTGCAAATGGTACCGAAGCCCAGACATCCCAACAGTCTGTGAAAAACATACAGACTCTTTGCTGTTGCAACAGCAAGTTCAAGAAACTCTTCACTTTCACGTTTGGAAAAAGCAACCCGCTCCAGCCCTGCCATTCCCCTTGTGCGCCTTTGCCCGCCCCACACCTATTCCCCGCCGGCTTGGCACGGCAGTGGAAAAGCAGCAGGACTAGGGAGAAGAGCGAAAGCCTGGAACTGAGCAGCCTCACTTGGTTCATATTCTCTGAAAAGCAAAAGGAGGGGCGTATGTTGGTCTCCCTGCAGAGCTCCCGAGGAAACCCTGCCAGGCGGAGCACGTGCGTTGGACCCGCCGTCCTGCCGCGGCTCCGCAGAGCCAGGTGAGACAACCCAATACAACTGGCAGCCACAAGGCCTTCCCCTGGCAGCCTCTCTAAAAGGGTTAATGACTGATATTTCCATTAAGTCTGACCCACCTCTCAGTTTTGCAGGAGCCCGATATAATCTGTGCTCTGCGCCCATTTGCATGGACAAATGGAGTCACTCCACAACAAGTAACACGCAGCCCTTGCTCCAACAAAAGGTCAATTCATCTTAAATGGACGCACGCAGTATTATTTCTAGTTGCAGCTAAAACAAACAGAACAGAGTAAAGCCTTCCTACACACCATGCTGCTATTTACTAAGAATTAAAAGCTCTGCATTCAGAGCCTAATGGACACCGACTGCATCTGTAGGCATCCCTGTGTACTTTGAACAGAAATCAATCCTATCACCTCGCAGCTGCCAGCCTGAGCGATCCTCGGCCTCTCCGAGCTCTCCCATCCAAAATGACATTCGCCTCAATTCTAAACTTTCAAGGGACACCTATAGTCTCCTTTACCAGGAATTCATTGTCTGGTAACAACAACAGCAACAATAAAACCCCCTCAAAACCTGCTTAGAGGAGGTTATTCCTTTTTCTGCGTGCTTTTAAATCTCATTGCTCCCAACACAGTAAGATTGAGGCTAGCCACCCCCAAGGATTGATTATGGGACGTGGCTGACTTCGGCCAGCTGTTTGAACATCCCGAAGGTCAGAACAGGCTGACTGATGGGACATGAGCTGATAATGGCAACACAAAACTGCGAGGAACAGAATTAACACCGCAAAAATCGTTGTGATTAATAGGAGTTGACCCTAACTCTGAAAGCCTCTGCAGAGAGACCAAATAAAGATAATAGTCTGCTGGTTTCACCAGTTTAGGTCTGTAGTAAGGCTTGTGAAAAAGCACCTTTGAGAGAAGGCACTACTTGGGGAAGATGCATGCCAAGATGCTGATATTGAACAGCACAGTTTAATACTCCAGCATGTATTTACTAAATATGTTTCACCAGGAGACTTCAACCTTCTCATGAATATCAGAATTAATTATTATAGATACAAAACACAAATAGCTCAGAGGCTGAAATTACCATAAGTTCCTTATTCTTTAGTTATGGATGTTCAGAAACTTGCTGTAATGCTTTCTTTGACAGAAAAATAGTTTTCACAAAATCAAACTGCTCTGCAAAAAAACCCCAAGATTGTGGCAAAATATTTTGATGAAATTCAATATTTTGGGGCAAGATCAACTCAATGTGTATCACTTCAGTATATTTAAACTGCATGCAAGTGGCTATACCCAAGAAAATTCATCCCAAGATACTTCACTTCTACAGGAATTTGAAATAATCACAGAGAAATCAGTGTTGAACTTATGGAGGACAAGAAAGGTATGAATAGAAAAGAACAAAAGTAGTACCTGGCTTTAAAGACATGAAAATCAGGGGAATTAAAATTTTCAGTTTGCTTCCAATTCCCAGAATATCTGAAACAAATTTAACTTTTTGTAAGCACGTGGACAGTAAAAAGAAGATTAATAACACATAACCACATCAATCTGTCAAGAAAACATACAGTCATATGAATCCTATTTCTTTCTGTAACTTAGAGTCCTTTTTGAGGTAGTAGCTGCCATACTTTGATTTTGGTTAGGTTTTAAAAACTGTCTGATACAGACTTCACATAAATAAACTATGTGAGCTTCCAGAAAGATAGTCTTGATTGAACTATTGTGGGGTAGATGATTGGGAAACAATACACTACCATAATTCTATTATATAAAAATAATACACTATCATAATTATACACTATTGTTGTCTCACTGAATAAAAGAAAAGAATGTATTAAGCAGGGTTTTGCAAGGGTTTGTCCTGGGTCTGGAACTGCTCAGTATCTTCACTAACAACTTGGATGATGAGATAGAGAGCATTCTTACTAAATCTGCAGATAACACTGAACTGACAGAGACCGCGAGTAGAAAGACAGAGGAGGGATTCAAAATCATCTCGACAAATTGGAGGAACGGACTCAAAAGGATGCCGCCGGGACAAGAAGATGTTACTGTAATAGGTAGGAACAAACACATATATACATGCATACATATATGACTGGGAACAACTGATTAAGGAGCATTTCTCTGGGAGAGGATCTGGGTGTTAGAGGCAATTTCAAGTCAACAATGTAATGTGTTTCAGGGGATACATGAAGAAAATCTTCTACTCTATCCAGCACTGGACCTCTGTTATACACCTATTTTGAGGCACATCTGTTTAAAGAGATGTGGCCAATCGGTAGAAAACTTCTAATTTCCACCCTAAATTTAATGAATACTGCACAAACACTTCTTTTTTTTCTCCCTTATACCTTATATTGCTCTTCTCTCTTTTGATGCATTTACAACAGATAAATCATATAAGTACTTGATCTTTGCTAGGTTAAATGAACCCAACCTTTCAGTATTTTTCCACCAGACCAATCCCTACCTCATCTTTTTAGCCATTTTTTACCTACTTCAAGTCTAAATTAATCTGTTTAAACACAAATAAACAAGGCTGTAAGCAATATTCTAGACGCTTTGTACAACAAAATTCTTTCCTCCTTTTGCTGGAAACACCAAACTTGATACATCCTGGACTCATTTCCTTTTTCATGTTGTCACATTTGATATTTCAGAGTAATCCTATGATCACCTAAACATCTAGGTCTTTCCCCTCACTCTTTTGAACTGAGGAGATGACAAGGTATGGCAAACATTTGTGTCATTAGTCCTTAACCAAATGACCTTGTTGTTTATGCTGTAAAATTTTATCTGATTGTTAATCCTCCGTTCCTCAAAGTCGTCTAATATTTCATTATGGTATTTTGATCCTCTCTAAATTGATAGCGCCTCTCAAATTTGTACTGCTGCTTTCTGTTTAAAAAACTGTACGAGCAATCAAAGTTGCCTCTGTGTGTTGCTCTTTCTCCCTTTTATTTAGATATATAATAGAATGATGAAAATCATGGTGTAAATCATAGATTGTTTTTTTATAAACAGGAAGCAACCATAAGAAGTTGTGAGCCATTAATTCCATAACTGTCATGACCCAACCCTCTTACTGCTGAAAGATTGGTAGGTTGTTTATTCCTTTTAACCCCCATGATAGGTTTATATTGATTGAACATTTTCAAAGCTGACATTGCAAGGGAAAAAAAAAAAAAAAGAAAGAAAGAAAATTGCAGTTCCAAATCAGGCAACAGGCTTTGCCAAAGGTCAGCTGTGTAGTAGGGTTCAACAGTCTTATAACATATATTATTTTCTGTCTAAATAACATGCAAGATATTATTCATGAACTACAATGGCTGTGCTTTTCAGAAAGCTATAACTAAAATAAACTCTTTTCTAAAAATGTATTTCTCAAATACATATGGGACCTGGGAGAACAGTCCTGTTTGAGGTTTGACCATAAAGCTATCATTTGAAATTTTATGGCCTGCCCTACAGAGGAGATGAGGCTAGAAGAATGTACAGTCTAGATGCTGGTTCTTTCTGGCTATCAAAAATTTCTAGAGTTCCCTGTTTTCACTGATGAACAAGAACAAATGCATCATCCAAAATAGATTAAACAATATTTGAAACATTATCATCAATATTAAAATATGTTCTGAATGTTAAGCTACTTTTAAAAACAAATTAGGCAATATATTTTTTACGAATATTTCAATAAAGAGCAAGTGTGTGTGTGTGTGTGTGTGTGTGTGTGTGTGTGTGTGTGTGTGTGTGTGAAGGGACAGGCTAGGGAAGGCTGGGGTTGATTTGTTCTATATAGATGCTCTTTTACGGTCTTGTGATTCAAGGTCTTCCACGGTCTTCTGAAGCAAGTATTTTAGCACATGCCCAGTGCCCGGTTCTCATCACAAGTTTCCTGTGGACTCTCAGCAGACAGATGGAAACGATACACATGCGCAAGAGCCTCTCCCACACAATGGGACCTCTGTGTCCCTAATGTGGGAATTATAGCATCCCTCCATCCTTGAGCAGGCTTTAATGCAACGGATTACAACAGCTCCAAAGAAGCGTTTGTGGTCTACTGAGTCAATCGTCTGTACATTAAAAAGCTATAGTTGGCACTACCATCTTCTTGGCGCAACACTTAAAAATTCAGTTAAAAAGGAAAACAGAAAAAGGATCACACCAAAGCCACACAAAACTTAGTGTGATGTAGTTACTTGTGCACATAAATAACCGCCTAGGCTGATGCTGGTGCACGTGAAGAACAGGCTAACGTTTCTCGCTGAGTCAGGATCTTATGGCTGAGCATCACCTAAAACTGCCCTTCTGCTGAACACACTCAGGCCTTTCTTAATTTAAAATTGATACCACACCAGGTATCTCACAAGTGGCAGTAACAGAGTAATATCCTCTCCACAAACTAGGATGCACTTTCCTGCACTCAGTGGCATATTTCTTAGAGAATACCACGTATTTTGACATTACAGGCTGACATTACAAGTAGTTGTTTCTTGCACCTGGGCAAATTGCTGTTAGCAAAACGTAGATGAGACCATGTCCGAGCATGGCTTGGCCAGCTAGTGTGGCAAAACTATGCAAAACTGGACTCTGAGTAGAACTGCAACATCCATCACATAATGACCAAAACCAGACTTCCACTGGACAGCTGGGTTGGATACCCTTCCTGCCCGCATTATCCCCGGCATCCGTGCAGGCCTTGGATGGGCTGGACAGGAGGACAAACAAGAAGCGCTGTCCCACAGACAGCTGCTGTTCCAGCGGCATTGCTTCCGCCACCAGAAGGGCTGGGCGAGGACACAGGAGTGACCATTCGCCAACGTGTTCTCTTTAGAAGTGATCTCTTTAAAATATTGACATCAGTTTACTTCAAGGATGTGGAATTCTTCCAGAGGTTTGCCGACACCTTCCCCAGCTCACAAGTGATGCTTTGCGGCTACGGAAATGGATGGGGGCAGCATCTTCAGCATCTTCTAGGCTACAAGCTGACTGTGTCCAAGCATCGTGTGTCCGAAGCTTTTTTTTTTTTTTTTTTTTTAAAGACCACCTACACTCAAAAACAGCAGGAAAGAAAAAAAGAAAAGGAAAAAAAGCCAGAAGCTGTCAGAGCAGACAGGGTGAGGGGCTCAAGAATATTCCAAACTGGTTGTCTGCTTTCCATATATACAACGTTGAAAGAGATTTTGAAAACAAATGATCAAATATTAGAGTTGACCTTGTCCTTGCTTGAGTATAGGTGACATATAACTTCAAAGGCATGTGCTCTACTATTATAAATAGAAGTGGTGGTCTTTCATTGAACTGAGCTGTTTCAGAGCCTTAAGAGTCAAAGACAGCAGATCACGAATTAATGGCACTGACACTGGTGCAAAAATACCAGCCATCAAACTTTGAGCAGAACCTGGGTCATACTTGGACATTTTATAGGCCTGTAATGAGACTGATTGACTCTCTTAGTCCCTGGCCAGAGAGGGTACTTCAGGACATGCTTAAATATAACTGTATCTATGAACATACTCAAACACGTACTCATACAAAAGAGTGTTTCTCTGAACTGAGGTCTTAGTTTATCAGAGCTGCTGCAACTGCAGCCTATGAAAAACTAGGATTCCCATATAAGTCTTGATGTTATTACAAATGATTTATGAATACCAAACCTTGAAGAACTGTAATCTGGCCAATTTTTGGATTATATATTTACATACACAGACACAGAGAAGCAGAGTAACAAACACTTAAAATTTGTGTGCAATGAATGAAAAAAACACTCATGCTGAGAATAAAGAGTCAAAACATTCACTGTTTTTAAATAAAGAATGGTATACAGAAGCATCTCTGGATGCTTTTACGTTTTCCACAGAAAGTGCATTAGATAATTAGCAAAATTTGTACAGCTAATTTTGCTCAGAAAATATTAGGGGCCAGCAATCTATCCCGTTTAACGTATCAAGACATTACTGCTAACCCCTTCCCCCACTGAAAAACTTCAGCAGCTCGAAAATGTGATGGTTGTTTTAAGGGAAAACAAAATGATCTGAGAAAGAAGCTCTCCTGGAGACGGGAGCATTTGGCCCACTGCTGCTGGTGAAGGCAGAGCAGCACTGCATGCCCACACCTCTGCAAAGGGGCCATACTACCGCAAAAGCCCGGCCGGCCAGCGAAGCTGTGGAGAACTTTCTTGAGATGCCCTCTTTGCCAGGGCTCAAGTATCACCTCAACGACTACAAGAAAAAAAAAAAAGGGGGAGTATTTTTATTTTATTTTTACACCTCTATCCTGCCTCAAATGGGTCAGACAGGGAACTGTGCTCAGGGCAGTGAACAGGGCTTTCTTTGGAATCCAGGTCCCAGATCGCTGCGTACTTGCCGTCGAGCAGCTGAACTGTACCGTGAAACTAGAGAGGAGCTGCGGAGGATCACAGCGCAGCAAAGGCGGATTGCGCTCCAGATGTGGCACCGAGGTTATTAAAGTCCTCTCTATCAGGCTGCTCAAACCCATGGCCACATATAATTGTTTACAGCTCTGTCTAAGATACCTGAGGCTCAGGGTCCTGCAAAACACTGAGGAAGAAAGGTTCTTTATTGACCGAACAAGTGGCGACCTGTTACCGCGTGTGTTTGTTAGCACTTCCAACGTGATCATGTGTCTTGAGCCATGAGAGGAAATAAAGGAGCCTTTCTGCTAAAGAAAACTCTTCTCTGTCCCGGAATTTGTAATAACACTTTTTTTCCCTAACAGTTAGGATTCATTACATCTGGCTGTTCTTTTTTCTAACCCTTCTGCCTAACATACTTATAAGCCTATATTCAGAGTACTTTTGTTTCCTAGAGGGATTTGAGTTTTCCTTTAAATTTTGAAATAAGAACCAGTGAATTCTGTCTGTTTTCAGTGTTGCCACCATACCTAGGTCCATAGTGTTTTGTTCTGGTTTGTGGACTTGGAGTTTTTTAGGTGTTGTAATGCTATTAAAGTACAAATTACTGTAGATGTTATTTGCTAACATTGCAAGCTGCGATCTGGCACTGAAAGCAACTTGACTGAGCTGCGGTAGCGGCAGGTACTCTGTGACAGATTAGTGCGCCCTCCTGTTTAGGCAACCCAGCAGGGCTCTGCCGTCATACTACATGTTAATGCAGTGAACCAAAGCTCTGGAAGATTCCCTCGCAGCTCACGTGAATCGCTAGCATCCCAGTGCTTTTAGAGTGCCAACCTCTCCTTTCCAGTATCCTTCACCCTCTCTTTTTCCTAACTCAATACTTGGCCTCCCCAGTCCTCGCAGGCTGCTTAAACAAACACTGCGACTGCAATTTAGGGCAACGTGGAGTCCATTCAGCATTAAATCCCCCTGCCCGCCTACAAGCGGCCAAACAAGCAGAGGATTCCCGCAGCACTTTGCATTGTCATTGACCAAGGAAGCCATTGTCCGCGGACAACCAAGAGGAGGAGCCGGCGGGGTCCCGCGCTGCCCCCATCTGTCAACAAGACGATGGAGAGCTCCGCTGAGCAAACAGGCTTGATCCCTGCTTACACAGGCTCCCTTTGTGCGGCTCCAGCGCTGCCGCTCCTAATCCACCCGGCCCATCTCCAGCCGCGCGACGGAGAAGCGCCGCTCGAGCCGGGCGCACAAGAGCCGCCTTTCTTCACCGCGGGCTGCGCCTGGGTTGGAAGTTTGCGCCACTCCAAAGCCTGTCCCTTCATCCCGTGCGGTTCCCACCCGCAGCACTGCTGGAACGAACACAGTCACACTATATAATACTTTGGAACAGCAAATGATACTTATTGTCACGTCAGAGGGAACAACAAATCACCAAATGAGATTACTATCAAAACAAAAGCTTTGAAGGTCTGGGGTTGATCTGCACGGCACATTTTACTTTCCCTTGGTTGCAATTTGTTTCAGTCACTTATTCTGAAGTGGCACATATAGATCGGCATCAAAGATCAAGCTCCCATGGTGCTGCTGCCCATCAGGACAAAGCCGTTTGTTTAGGAGCCTCTCATTTTCCTCCTGTAGAAATCCATTGCCATTAGGAATATTCACCACCTCCAAAAATCGAATCCACCTGGAGACATCTAGGTGAAAGCTTTCATGGCACCTTACTCTAGACATGCAGGTTGGAAAATACTAGTCTTAAAAGTCCAGCACCTTTTTCCACAGCCAGCCATTTGAAATAAATAGTACATAAGAAGTGTCATCAGGTAAGCCCACAGGACACACTTCATCTCAAGGAAAACAAGTGAAGGCAAGATTTCCAGCTGTCTCAGCATCAGGAACTGCAATATTTATTCTGGAAGGAGCAAACAACAGATGCAGTTGGATAGCAAGAGTTCATCAACCACACTTGAAAAAGAAAAAATCAATTTGCCATCATCATGTCAAAAACAGTTGATAAATTTCAGGCATTTGGGGGAAATCCTAATGTGTAAACCTTATCCTCCAATTGCTTACTCAGGTCAGAGGGAACGTCAAAGGGCAAAATCAGTTATCAAAATCTGTGAAAATAACTATTAAGAGAAACTTGGTGAAGTGGTTTCTTCAACTTGTGAAATTCACATAAACTGATTTTGTGATTTTTTTCTTCATTCAGTTATGAATCTTCTCAGTCTGGCTGCCTTTAACAGATCTTAATAGCAACGTGCTCCTGCACTGCTTTGGGCAGGATCCCAGCTGATGCAAGGTTGGGCTGCAGAGCCCAGCTTGGCGTTGGCAGGGCTACTGCTACTGTGGTGATCACTTCATGAAAACTGGAGGGAAAGATTTTCATAAATAAAGCACAGAAACCCCTTCCAGTGACGCCACCTCTAACCGCCCACCTGCCCGTGCCAGGGGCCAAGAGGAGCCGACCGCACGGAGCACAAGCTGGAGAGGCAGGTGCCCAACCTACCGCAGGAGACGGTGGCCACCACGCAGAGCAGTATCCTCTGCAGAGCAGAGCAGAGCAGAGCAGAGCAGAGCAGAGGATACTGCTGCTCAAGGTGCCACTCTTAACACAGGCAAATAAACCAGGGTCTTCAACACGTTCTGTCCAAAAACGAAGCTGTTTGGAGCATTTCCTTCAAAAATGTAATGGATTGCAGCCAACGCATAACCCAAAGTTGGATGACTTTGCTAACTATCCACTGGTACTCCACCTCTTGGGGAATTACTGTTTTCTCCCCACAGACATAATTGAATCTAGTTAGCAATCACACAGGTACACTATATCGGACCCAACAGGCACCAAAATCAGTAAGTACACAAAGGCAAAAAAAGAGAAGTAAACACCAGGTAAAATCTAACGTAAACGGGCCTGCACCCAGAGTGAATCTGGCTCGTTAAATATACATTAAAATCTGAATATCTCATTCAATCTCTCATTCATCCTTCCACAGAAAGGAAGCAAGAAATTCCATTATCTCAATGGTATTTGGTGTCAGGGGCATTATTCTCAAGTAGTATAGCAGCCACGCAGCTACCCTTTTCCTCATTATGAAGTATACTAGGAACTCTATAACCACTTCTGTTCAGCTGCATTTGGATTAGAGTGTCTCTGCAAGAGCAACTGAAGCATTTTTTCTTCTTTGCATGTGAATATATATCCCATAACACAAATGGATTTGATCCTTGATTGTGCCCAAGCCTAATTTTGTAACAAATAAATAATTCAGAATAACAATTTACCTCCATTTCCCTAGTGCTGGCACTCTCACTTTTTAATCCTGTAGATTTAACACCATCAGAAATAACAAATTTTCAAAGCCAAGGCTACAATTTATACATATTAAGGACGAAATTCCACATTCATTCTAAGCTTTTTGCCTCTCCTGCTCTTTGGTGTCCTGTCCCTCATTTGAGGTATTTGTCACACATTTTTAAAGGCCTGTGTCATGCATTGGGGTCTTGGAAGGTTGTGAGTTACAACCAGCAGACTCTGTGACCTGTACAACCCCACTTCAACCCCCCCATCTGATTCCTCTTCTTGCTGCTCTCCAAATATCATCTTGTCTGCTCCTGCTGAGATATCACAGAAATGTTCTTCATCAACATACAGTGTCATCTAACACATGGAGCCTGCCAAGTTTTCCTGTTGTTATATCAAGAAAATATCCCTCAGGGGCAAGGGGAGAGGAAGAGGTCATTTTTCATCTATGGAAGAGTGAGTAACCCTTCTCCTTTGGGACAAAGAGGCTCTTAATTTAACAAACCTTCTCTCCTGTCACAAAGCTGCGGCGCGCTTGCGGCTCACAAGGAGCAGCGGAGCCGGCGCATGCCGAATACTCGCGGAAATGCAAGTAGCAGTTAAACTTGGCTTGCTGTGCTGGATTCCAAAATAATTAAATGCAGGATGGGAGAGAAGCCAAAAGTATAGGAGTTTCCAGCTCAGGGGAGGGAAGTTTGTCTGTTTTCCAGGTGCGATGTGCGATCCTCAGAAGGCTCTCATCAGTTCAAAGAAGGAAGCCCAAAAAGTGGATTCTTAGGTGAACTTTAGTCAAGCTATATAAATCTTCCGAATCTTCAAAAAGGACCTGGGAATAGCTCAGAAACAGGCTTCTGGAGAGACAGGGGTTTTTTGTTTGTTTGTTTGTTTGTTTTTGTTTTGTTTTGTTTTGTTTTTGTTTTTTGCGCTTCTTTAGTATTTTTAATTTTTTGTGAGTCAGTGGACAATACCACAGGGAAGCTCTCCATGATATCCCAACCCTCTTTTGTTTTTTTTCCCTTCATGGCAGCAGCCAGAAAAGGAAGGAAGGCAAATGAAAGCTCATTTTACCTACAGACATTCAGACTGGGACTGGGACTTACTGTGCCTTAAGGCTTAGTTTCTCCTATTCCTAGCTGAAAACAAGGTAAGCTAAGCTGCAATCGGAAGGGCTTACGCAAAAAAAAATATATATATATGCTTGATGAGAAGTGACTGCTGGTTGGTTTAATTTTCAGAGGCATCTCTGATGACATTTTAAGCAGCATTTTAAGTGAAACGGTACCTGGCTGGTTTTTGGAATGAAGCGGTTGAAAACCATCATCTCACTTGCACAGGCAGAATAGTCAGAGTCAGACAGAGAGTTAAGTCAGGATTCACAGTTTAGACTTCACAGGATTAAAGCGGGTTTACACTAACAGCCCACAATACGAACTTTTGCTACTATATTGAATGTCGATTATATTCAAGGTTGGACTAAGTTCTTTTTTTTCCAGCACTGGTACAGACACAGACAGAATTTTCCTCTCATAAACGCTCATCCCAGAACTCCACAACTTGCATTGAAATTGCTAGTCCTGAAGACTTTCAGTCAGAGTCAAAAATTCTGCCTTTTTCATCTCCAAACCAGTTCCGTGTTCAAGGCACTATTGACCTCTTATCTAAACCAAACCTTTAACTGATTTAAAATTGTCCTCCTAGCTCATTTCTGTAACGCAGAATCTGTTTGATTTAGAAATATCAGGCAACAACATCCTGTCAATACTTGCCACTAGCGACCTGTCTATAAAGATGGTAAGATACGGTATGCAAAACTCCACAGACACTGTTTTTTTCCCCCTCTTTCATGTAAGCTACACGACAGCTACTAGCGATGGTGAACATGGTATTCCTTTAAACATCGACGGATATTTTGGGCTGCTTCATTTTTCATATCCCATGGACAGGAACCAAAATGTTCCAACAGTTCTAAATATGCCTGAAAATCTTGTATAAAAAGCTGAAAAGCTTTCAAGACTTTTTGCTTTCCCATTTTGAATCATCTTTTTTTAAGTCTCAGAGAGGGAGAAAAAAAAATCTACACTAGAAAGGGACTCAAATTCCTTAGAAACAAGCTGTGTTTTGTGCTTCTTTAACTATACCTGAATTACCCCTTGGGAAACAGCCTGGCCTGCCTCCTTCTCTGAGTGGTGCAACCTGCGTTTTGCTGACTATTGGACTGAGTTTCTGGGCATTACTCTGCTGTTTCCCAGGAATGTTTATATGGCAAATCCACTTCATTTTGATGCCTGTTTACCACGTGGCAAGGGTTGGTGTGGCTGGTAAACAGCGTATGAGCATAATTTCTTTCTTTTTATCAAAAATCTTCCCCTCACTCTTCTGCCAAATTTTTGGATTGTGGCAAACAGGACGGAAAGCCACTAAGAGGGAGGAAATACTCAATGCGAGTTTTCCGGAGACAGAACAGCAGTCAGGTTCAGGGTGTGCTGCACCTGCAGGTCTCCTTCCTTGCAGTGCTGTTCATTTAAAAGCTCAGCAGAATAGAGACCCTTGTTTCTGAGCTCAACATTATCTGTCCTTAAAACAATTTCACCTTCACTCCTCAGACTGTTATCCAAATATCCAAACTGGGCTCCAGACAGAGCAATAATGCCCCCTGCTTTCATTCACATTCTGTTCGCATCAACTGACTTTGCCTTCATCACCATCATCTCTACATGGGGAGTGATTTCATGGGTAGTCTCACACACTGTCAGTTCTTCTCACTTTTTCGGTGTAACAGTCCCCTCCATAGAGGCATTTGAGAAATGCAGACACCCATTAACCCAAAGCTTCACTCAAAGTTTGAATCCCAGTCCTCAAACGGGTTCTACTGCCTCTCCACACAGAACTCATCATAAACGTTGCAATGCACTAAGAGAAAAACACCAACAAATATCCTATTACTTCTCTGATACTTGCCAGGTAGACTCACCTGATAAACACAGGGAACGAGGCAGGGTAAAGGGATTGAGCAGTCTGGCACCTCCACCAAGGGAGCCACAAAATCAGCGCAGAGCTTTGGACACAATCGTTAACAATCCTCAGCCCTGTTCTTACCACTGAAAGCCTGACCGATACATTCTTATAAATGACTTTTTTTGCATTATTTCCACTTTGCATGCAATCAACAGATAGCAGGCATTTGTTAAAAACACCTCCCAAGAGTAACAGTTATGTTCTCACGGCATCAGATCAGAACAGGCTGAGACTGAAAGATTCTTTTGGATTCTCTTTTGCTAAGTAATCACCAAAACCTTGAGATTTTCTGCTGTATCTAAATTTGCAATCTGTGTAGAAAGTGTTTGTCACTATAGGATGGACTTGCACACTTTGGGGGAAAAACTGAAACAGTTTCCCCAATCTCTTTTAAATAAAGGATCCCCTCACCTTTAACTTGCATTGAATTAACCCTTCTGGAAAATGAATTAAACATCAAGCGTTAAAACTAATATACAGACACTGAAAAAACAGCCCCAAAATAGATTGCTTGGAGTATTGATAATAGGAAAGAAATCATCATGTTCCTTGTACACAAAATACAATATGCACGCTTAATTCTCAGAAAGTCCCACCTTTTAAAAAATACTTAATAAAACATCAAAGCCTCCCATTACTTCAAAATCCACATCAGATTCAAGCACTGATATGCAATTAAAAGAAAGAGCTAATTTCTGTAAGGAAGTGCTCTACTTTTAAAGACATTTTTATGTAAGTTATATTTTTTCCTTCCAAATCTGAACCTTAACTCTATGTTAAGTGAACAGTAAAATCTCTAGGTTGGCTTCAAAATGGCAATTTTAAGTCTTAATGACCTTCACATAGCACTTTTGAACATTACATTAAAAAGATAAGCCTCTGAAAACTTTAAAATATGGATAAGTAGGAAATATTTGAATAAGGAATTACGAAAGCTAAGGAGAAGAATGATACATATCATCACTAGGCCACATTCTTAGAAATATCTTAGAACTTGGAGAATTTTTTGTTGTTGTTTGTTTAAGAAAATTTCCATTAGTGTAAGTGTGCGTTGCAGGTAATCGGCATCTCTGTATTATAATTCCTAAAATTCCTGCAAGGATAACGTTTGCAAAACAGTAGCATTAATACTCCTGATTCAGCAAAGCACTTCTGTTTTGGTATAATCAACCATATGAAGGCCTGCTTAAATCAACTCACTCAAGCACTTCTATCTAAAATAACTACACATATGCCAAAAACAAATGACAATGGGGTCATTTTTTATAAATATATTTTTTATATATCAGCGTAAGTTTTAACATGCTACTTCTAAGGATTCAAGACCTAGCTCATAAGAAGTATTTTGGAAAGAAGAAAATCATCCTTCACTGCTTGAATATGAAAAGCTGAGCTTTTCAGAGTTGCCTGGGGAATTTTATATCTAAATTCCCTTTTAATTTAAAGAGGGCTGTGACTTCATATTCCCTGGGTGACTCTTGAAATTTCAGCCACAATTCCTGGGAAGTTAAAGTCAACACAGCTACAGTTTATTTTAAGGCACTGGGTGCGCTCTGATTTGTTAGACTTGCAGCCTCTCTAAAAGTAATTGAGGTATCTGCGTAAGACGGATTTTAAAAAAAAGTCCCTCCTGAACAGCATTGCTAGTAATAATTTAAGGGTGAAAAAGAAAGCAAAGTTCAAAGCAAGAGCAAATATTTGTTTCAATCCACAAGCTACTGTGCCACCACAACAGAGTGCAGCAAAAAGTGCACACAAAATCTTCCACATTTTGCAGTGAGGGGGTCCTCTGTATAACAGGGTCGGCTTGGTAACAGTAGAGCTTTAACAGGGTTAGCTAAATAAGGTTTTAATCACGACCTCCAGGAATGTCTAACCCATGCCACCTATCCATGTTTCCTGTACGTGCTCTTTTTTTTCTTTCTACAAACTTAAAAGTGTTCACAAAATAAGGACTAGATACAGAAAAAAAAAAAAAAAAGAAGAAGAAAGAACCTTGCAGTTATGGTTAATCAATACCTCCCACATGGGAAACAACGACTTCCTATAATGTTTATTTTGGGATGCAAAAGCAAATCTAAACTCCTGAATGAAAGGTAGTCTATTATCAGCTCTTACGTTAAACCTTATGCCTAAAAATCATGTAGTTCTCTGGGTCATAAAAAAAGAAAAACAACAAGCAGACAGGATTTCTCCAGCAACCTTAACAAGTCTTGAATGTCTTTACACTGTGGGCTTAACTCTCCTATATAAGGTCTGCACTTTATTTAAAGTTCGGCTACTTTTTGGCAGTAGAGATATAGCTATACTGAGAAAACCTCGGAAACCTTGACCAAGCCCAAATTTTGCAGCGGGACTTAGTAATTAGCCTATCAGCTCGTTTTAGCATTCACTGCAAACACGGTGGCACTGCTGAAAATCCTAATTATAGAAGCGACCCCAACTGCCGCACAATAGTTGTCTCCTTCTGGCCGCAGCCGAGTCACTGAGGGCTTCTCCCACCCAATCCTGGTGGATCTCCCAGGCCTCCCCTCTGCCTCCTCTCCTAAATATCTGGAGGTGAGGTCATTTCATCACTTTTACAGGGGGGGAGAAAAGAAAAGAAAAAAGGGAGGGGGGGGGAAAGAAAAGCAAAGCGCCTGCTAAAATCTGACCTCATTTGATTTATTCTCCAAGACTGTTTTTTATTAAATATGTTTGACTGCTATCCCTAATTAAATGTAGAATTAATTTTGGCAAACTAACCACAGATGCAGTTTATGTTCAATTTTATCAGACAGATTTATTTATAAGCTGTCAACTTCTTGAAAGACTTCATTTCGGGGCCGTTTTAAATTGCCAACAGTAGCTGTAAATGGGGCTACTGTTCTCTCAAAGACTAAAGAAGAAGTATGCTATAAATGTCCGTTCCATCTGCGAGGAATCATAAAACAATCGCATTCCTTTATTTTATTTTTTTGCTCTCCCCCCGCTCCACACACACACACACACACCCCTTCCCCTCCTCCCCCTTTCCTTCTTAGGGCCTTTATTAAATTAGTTCGACTCAATTAAAAAATAACTTCAAAACCGTCGCGGGCCCCCTTTGTTTCGGGGCGTACTTGGGAGGCTCGGCACGGAGCGGCACCCTTTTCCACTAATCCCCCGCGCGCCCGCCCGGGAGAATGGCGCCATTGTCGCCGGAGACGCCGCGTCCAAGGGTCCCTACGGCACCGAATCGAGGTCAGGCGCGCACAATGCCCGGCCCCCCGGCGCCATTCAGCCCGTCGCCGCGGCTCCCTCAAGCGCGCCGCT
>VZSV01000089.1:2899881-3038941 GCA_013398735.1 Nothocercus julius
AAGGAAGGAAGGAAGGAAGGAAGGAAGGAAGGAAGGAAGGAAGGAAGGAAGGAAGGAAGGAGGGCAGTCAAGCAGAGTGCACAGATCCTCTCCCAGGCACAGTCAGCCATGTAAACAAAACTTTCACGGTACTCCCAGCTCTACATTCCTTATTTTCTGGATGTGGGACTTGAAACCGAAACACTTGATCACTCACAGCTGCCTCCTGAGGCACTTGACGCGTTATTCTGAAGACAGAAGTGCTCAATAAGCTTTACTGCTGAAAACAAATGAACAAACCCAGATGATTTTTAGTCTCTTAAATTGCCTAGATGCACCACGTTGATAAAACTCTGCTCCCTAGTTTCCTCTCTGCAAGGTGGAGCCATCCCCCTTCCTCAGCCTCCCAGCACACCACTTGTGCAGATAAATGCAACGTTTGTGATGTACTCAGGTATTCTCTCGGACAGAGCCACACAAAAGGCTAGGAAAAAATAAGTAATCCTGTCCTCAGCAAGAATGATAGGTGAGTGAATGGCCTGGTGCTACGCACCATTCCTACGGTAAGGAATAATGCAGCGCTGAACAGTTGCTCATCAATTGACCATCTTCATCCCACGTGCTGAATGAGGCTCTGCGTAGGAAAAACATCGTACATGATCATGTAATTGTAGACTGTATCGTATGTGCAGACAGAAGAATCCTCAAATGAAATTACCCAAACAACACAGTATCGAGCAATGTAATTAGCGTTTGACTTCGGAAATAATGTTATTTTAAAACAGCTTTTGTGCACATAATTTCCTGTGCTTTTCAGAAGGGCAAAGAAGAGAAAGCAATGGTTTTGTTGTATTTATCACACTGATAACCATATATTCGCCATGTGGCTTTGAACCTGCGGGTCCATCTCCTGTACCTCTGCTCTTCTGCAACTGGAAGTAATCAAGAGCAAAAAGAGATGGCTAGCGGTACCTTCACATGTGTAGCTTTACCCGCACAGTACATTTACCCAAGTTTCAGGGGTATTTGACAGTAGCAAAAGGGACTCCCCTTCCAGATAACAGCACGCTTGTTCTGCCTTTTTCCCTCAGCCCTTCCAGCTTTATCTAATTCTATCTTCTCTCCACTATCTTTCAGGTCACTCGGGGTCTCCTTGTCTATCCGTACTGCCTGGGAGAGGGGCTATCACTGAGAAGAAGAAATAAGCAGCTCACCTTCAGGTCCAGTATTTTTTCAGCAATGGCCTGGAGATAAGACCCTCTGCCTCGTACCTCCAGCCCTGCTCTACGAATAGCTCCACATGTGAGATATTTTTGCACATGCAAAGCAGTCTGCACATGCACAGCTTCAAGACTAACTGAATCCATTTTTTTTTGAATGGGCAGAACAGGATTTTTCTCCCATATCGTTCAACATAAAAATACTAAGCACACACAAACGGCTATACAAGTTCAGACCAAAGCTCCACCTTGCCCCAGATCTGCTCTACAAGAGTGACCAAAGCACATGCTTAGGAAACAATAAATTTAAATAAGCCAATAAACCTGCCTGAGGCAGATATTCAGCACTTTACAGTCTTACAACAAGAAGCGTTTCTCAACTTCATTAATATTTTTCTTTTATAGCTCCTATAAACCTAAACTGCATTCCTGAAATTTAACTGGGGATACTATAATTGCTGACAACAAATAATAACCTGTGTTAGGAGGTAATGGACAATTCCTCAAGAAATATGAGCAAAAATGCTATTGGCACCTCACCTTTCTACCATGAGTCTGTCTCCATTTTTCCGTTGGTTCAGAACACTGGTAGGAAGTTCATTGTTACCAGAATATTATAATATTCTTCCTCCTCAACATACACTAACCATCTCCTATCTCCTCTTTGGGAACTCCCATGCACCTAATGAAGACTTGGGTTTAATGAAAAAAAGGTTTGTTTGTCAAAGATTGAGGCCATCTTGTGGTTTTATATTTTCTGTTCTTGCACTGAAGAGGCATGCTCGCCTGCACTATGAAGTGTTATAACTGCAAGCTTGAGCTGCCTCCATCAAGCGGTTCCCTTAGGTCCTGGGTTCTTGGTTAACTTGGAGTGGTTTCTGCTGACCCGAAATTTTGTAAAAACAGCCATTTTTTTCCAAGTTGCCAATTTGGTTGCATAATGAAATTATATGTAATTTTTTTTCAACATTTACTATGATCTACTGAACGTTCCTTATGGTTGTCAGAAATAAGAGAAGTAAGAAATAAGAAAAAAAAATACCAAAGAGGAAGAAGGAGGAGGGGGAAAAGAAGAGCCACAGCCGAAACAAGACCAGCACAGCGAGAAGACAAATGAAGCACACGTTTTCTCAGCCGCGCTGCGGACTCGCTCCCTGTGGCCGCGTCCCCCTAGCCCCGCACACAAAGCCGCTGACCTGCGGGCCACGGATTGCAGCGGCCTTTGATTCTGCACAGGCCGGCGGCAGCCACGCTGTCGTGGGGCTTCAGAAGAGAGCAGGGCGAGGAGTATTCGGAGAGAGAGGAGGAGAAGCTAAGGGCGCAGAAAACGCGCGGACGGAAGGCGAGTTTCTCCACATCTCTTGCGCTGGAGACCCAACGTTTTATAAAGACTGTGACCAACCTTAAAGAGAAAAATTGGAGAAACATCCCATGAATAAGCAACCTGACTTCGTGCCTTCTCTTCCTGTCCTCCCCAAAGGAGCCTCATGGTATAAAGCCCCGGGTTTTTGCTTCTCATACAGGCCCTAGCTATGGCCATAGTTCTTCAACTGTGACACCCCCCTGGCTCCTGAGCAAGCACCAGATGTGAGTCCAAATAAGAGAATGATTACATATATCAGCAGATGAAGAACAGACCAAAAACCTAGCCTTCATACTTTGAGCGGTTCCCTCAAACTTCTCCATATATTGGTCTGTATTTCAAGAAGCCAATATTGTCATGGTGCTTTCACTGTCAGATTGCATCACATCCACTCTTGCGAACAGCTGAGATGCTCTGTTTTATAAGGTCTTACTCAAGAAAAGTCTGAATATCAGCTTCTGTTAATTTCTTTTTGTTTAGAACTGGAAAAATTTATGGATCAGGCTCTTCTTTCAAGAGCTGAACATATGTCTCCAGGGAGTCCAGGTGTTTTGAGTCTGTGGTCTGCAGGGCATTTTATGAAAGAAGGAGAAAATTCACGTTACCTTTTATGAACTTATGTAGATCACAGTGTCACTATTTATTGTTATGCTGCCTAACTGCAAACAGTTAAACCAAAGGAAACTAACAGGGGGAAATACAGGAAATGAAGCAATAGTAAAGATTATTTGTTAAAAAAAAAAACAGTGTCCTGGAGGAAACAATAGAAAAGTTATTAATTGGAGAAACCCTGCTCACTTGTCTGAATCTAAGCTCACAAAGTTTATTCTTTCCAGGACTGAACACAGGATCAAAGGGGATACTAAAAGTCCACAGCCTTAAGAGAAAGGGCAGTCAAGCAGATACTGGAAGAAGACAGAGAAAAATGCTACTAAGGGGCTCTCTGTTTCTCTTGGGCAAAGAACAGAGATTCTAGGCTGAGCGGGATTTATCCCAAATTTTCCCTTTTTGCCTTAACATTTCTGTCTGCTCGATTTTTACCTTTCTGCACAAAAATAATGTTTTGCTTTAAAAAAGCTGTTCTGAGTCACTTTAAACAGAAATTAAACATATGCTGCAGTTGGAAATGAAAGAAATAGAGGAACATGTAAACATGATAGTTCCTTGTTTAAAAAAAGTTTCTGGATCTGTTAATAAGGATGGATGTACTGAAGAAAAACAAGTACAGCTCTTTTCACTAAAGAAAAATAAGAAAGAATAAGAAATAAGAAAATAAAAAAACTTCATTTTAAAAGTGTTCAAGGAGCCTACATATCCCTCCGCACATTTACATGCACAACAACAAAAACCCTGAGCAAATTTAAAACCCATATTGACCCTTGTGGTTTTGTTCCACCCTTAAATTAAAATAAAGCAGGGTGATACAAAACCTGAATAACTTCCACTTTCGTCAGCACCAAGCCCTGGGCTTGAGCTCTGCGATGTGAAACCAGGTCCGCCCGGGCTCAGCTGGGCACCCGAGCGGAGGCGTCTGCTCAGGGCCGCTCTTCTGCGCTCTCCCACACTCCTGCTTGATATTTCACAACCATCAGTCTGTGAGATATTATCTGTGTAACAGCGGTTGTGGCCACCAACTTGCTTTTCCATAATCTCTTTTTTTTTTTTTTCCCTATGTAAGAGCCTTAAATGAAGTTTGTTCCAGACTATTAACCTATGACAGAAGACTGCAGAGATAAGATTTCACTGACATATAGAACAAAGAGAAAGAAAGGGTGTGAAAATTGCGATGACAAGGTTGCCTTGGTAGTCTGGGATGTATGAAATGAAATGAAATAAAATATCTGACAAATGTCTGGATAACTCAGGTAGGGCACTATAAGCAAATCACTTTGGCTGAGTGAGTCAGAACCGGATTTAATAGAAAGCGCAAGAGGCTTCATTTAGACACCCAGTTCCTTAACTATACCATCTACAATTTTTCCAATACTGTGCTGCTTTAAAGCATAAACTGTATCAGTCCTGCCACAAAGAGATACGTTTTCAAACTGCAACACTTCTAAAACAGGCAGAATAAATACTAAATTGTACTGAAACCTTTTCAGATTCTATCTACCATAGGAAAAGCTGTGGCTTTGGGAAAGCTACCAGTGTAACATTTAAACTGCTCAAACTAGTCTCACGGGTTAGAGAGGATCAAGCCCTGTTTTAATTGAGTGCCAAAACTAAACTTTTGTCTTTGGCTGGGCAAAAAGTTTTAGCACATTCTGGAGCAAGGACAGCTTAAAGCCACAATTCTGCAGGAAAAGGAGGAGGACTCAAATTCCATCACGACTGAAGGGAGTTATTTTCATGCTCACTGTTGTTGGGCAGAAGCAAAGCACCAAAAGTGAAACCAAGGAAAAAAAGAAACTGTGAAGGCTTGCATGCAAATCCCGTCCTCCGTGGAGAGTTCTACTGAAGGGCCTGTGGTAGCGCCTAGGTTGACATCGACTTGGCAACATGCTCAAGCTGTAGCTCCTTCTGTGCAGTTTAGCCTACCACAAGCACCCAGCACAAAGGCATCAAAGGCGCTCACTTTTTCCCTGCATTTTTCCTCGTACTTCTGGCTAAGTACATCCTTCCTCCTTTCTGCTAAGCAGGTTTAGGTTAAAATTGTCCAGCCGGCATCTTTCAACCCCAGCTGGAAGCACACTGCACTACTGCCTACCTCAACGGGAGCTCCCGAGGAGCACCGGGAGTGCTGGGATGTATCAGGGATTCGCAATTCCCTCCAGCGGGCGCCAAAACACCGGCACCCCCCTTGCACCACAGAGTTTCCACGCACCCAGCTCCACACTGTGTTTCAGACTGCGTCTTCCAAGCCTTACCATATAGTAAATGTATGTTTGGAACGCCCATGAATCAACAAGGAAAGCGCAGCACAAACAGGGTAGGGAAACACAGCACTGTTTGTTTTTGCTAGAGTCCCAAATTCAATCTTCCACTTGGGACAAAAAAAAGGGAAAAATCTAAATGAACGGGTCTTTTTTTTTCCCCTGATGTTGTTTATAACCATAATTTAGCAATGCATTTACTAGCCATTGTAATCATCAAATAAGCCCTGACAATTGACAATAGAGACCATGAAAATGAAAGTAGTGAAATGGAAATGAATCACTGCTTCGCCACAGCAGAAAACATCTTTCCGAAGAAAGACAGACTAGAATGAACACTACTGCAAGTAAATTACATATTAATTAAATGAATTAGCAGTGTTACTATTGTCCTACTTGGCTACTTGCATGCATATTACAAAAGGACCTTTGCAGCTTTATGAGCATCTGCCTTTTCACCACATACTTGTGGAATGCCTACTTCCTAATGGGGAGTTCCGAAATCGACAGAGGAGAGTAAATCCCTATATGTATATCCCACAACAAATCAATCCCCAGCAGCTACTTCAAAGCCCCAATGTCCTTCCATCCTGTCAGGCTGCTTTTGCCATGGGATCTGTCTAGTACTGCTTCCATCTGACAACAAACAGGATAATATTTTAAGACAGAGAATGAATGTATTATGTTTCTGTTCCTCCTCTTCACAGATTCCCTTTTAGACACTAGAAGTTAGTTGGACTGATTGCACTTAATGTCCAGCATTTTCAAAGGCATGACATAGAGGGAAGCTCCCAATTGCATACTCCAACATAATTCTCAAAGCTGAAAAGTGTCCAACAACTTCCAAGGAAGAAGAGCTAACAATTCAAACAGCTACATATGGATGCATAGGAGGACCTACTTGCCCAGCAATTAAAAAGAAAACTCTCAGGTTGGGAAAAACCAAAGGAGGACTCCTAAATTTCTTTCCTGTCTCTGAACCATGTGGTGAGCTCCTAGAGCATGAGCCTAGCACGACGGGCACACGTTGCGTGCAGATTGCATGCTAGGGAAGACGACTGGTTACTCTGGCTCGTAAGATGGGGCAGGGCCACAGAGTCCAGACATTTGGGAGCAGGCTCCCATGAGAAGTCACAGTGCTCCTTCCAGCTCCAGGCCTCAAAACTATGGATGCGGCTGGTCAGTAAATGAGGAACCAAGGACAGGTCAGTGCACCTGAGATGTCTGAAACTGAACAGTAGCTGTGGGTGAGCAGGAGGTGACTGCAGAATCTAATGCTTGGTGTATGAAACCTGATTGCATGAAAAAAAAAAATGGATGTAGAGTTTTAGCTCCACATGCTTTTGTTGGGAACCTACATTATATAGGACAAAAGGTATATAAACTCAATTTTAAGTGCTTAAAAGTGCAGTGTGCTCACAAGATCTTTCTGCTAAGACTAATATATGGTCACATTTATGTTAACTAAAAGGTGGCAAATGACCCTCTGAAATCAACTGATATGTTCCTTTGTATGACTTTTAAATACCTTTTTTTTGAATTACAAAGAAGGAAAAGGCAGGATTTCAAACTCTGCAAACAAGTCTAGAAGCAGAACTTCAGTGTCCTGAACTGGCACTGTGGTTTTTGAGCACTGGGATGCATTATGTTAAAGAAGGTGACTTAAGGACCTTTGCAGCAGCTGACAAAAATCAGATGCTTAACAGGAATGACCTTAAAGAAAACGTAATAACAACCCTGGGACCCCAGTACTAGGCTGGGGCACTATCCCCTTAGCATATATATATATTGTCAACTACAAAGTGAATGTCAAGCAGTGTTTGGAGGAAAGGGAAATAAAGGTATAAATTGAATATGTAACTTCAGATGAAATTTTCAAGCATTGTGGCTTAGCAGCTGACAATTCGCACAGGGAAATTGGCCTCCTGATGCTGAGGAAATGGGTGGTCAAATTACTAACCTATTCAAATTATTTTCATCCCAAAATATTGGAATAATCACTGTCATAATGGAGTAAGCATCCAACACCAAATCACTTGCAATAAAAACCCCAGAAGCACATAGATTCTTCACAGAAGAGGTGTGAGAAGTCTTGCCCTTTCTGATACAAAATCCTACCAAAAAGACTCAGTGTGGATGAGCTCAGATGAAGAAAAAATGTATTTAGTACAAAATTAAGCTGAGCCTTCTGTTTTGCACTTTATTTCAGCACACACCACTACTCTCTGTGCTTTTGTTCTTGAAATAAAGAAAGTCACAAACCATTATTGTTTGCAATTATTAAAGTCTGTCTGCATCAGTATTATTACTACGGCTTTGGTTTAAATGAATAGTCTTCCATTTTTCAGCTACAGTCAAATAAATGAGATTCCAAATTCTGCTGGGAAAGGAAACCCCACACTGTCTCACTTGAATAGAAGGCCAACATGCATTTTTGGCTGTGCTTGTCAGTTCTCCCTGACTTGACAGAGAAAATCCAAATGCCTACAGAAAAACTAAAGGGGGAGCAGAATGCATCAAAAGATTGCTTGTGGGATGTTGACATCCGGATATGGACTTCACACTTTCACTTTATCCTCACGATGCAGCAAAACACAGTGCCACATCTTGAAAGCCAACAAACTCTTGGCAAGTTCACTAAGGCTTTTATTGTGCAGCTCAGGATGACTATGATATAGATATCATAAAATCACAAAATAGCTGGAGTTGGAAGGCACCTCTGGAGATTACCTAGCCCAACCCTTGCTCAGGCAGGGTCACCTAGACCAGGCTGCTCAAGTCCATGGCTCTCTCCAAGGAGAGAGACTGCACAACCTCTCTGGGCACCTATTCTTATGCTTCCCCACCCTCACCATAAAAGGCTGGTCAAGCACATCCCATCTTCTTACCCTTCCACATTGCTTCATCTGAAATGGAAATTCTTGCCTCAACTGGCAAGAGAGTTACTATAAGGCTAAAACCTGTGTAAACAGAGCTTCTTATATCTTAAGACCTGATAGGCCAGGGTAAGAAACACTTTTTTTATAAGCTTGTTTGTATTTTGTATTAAAGACTATTTCATCTAGAAGAAAATCTGTGTGTAGACATGCAATTATTCTAAATTCTTACCAAGCCCAAACTGCTAGTATGTTAAAAAAAGGTCTGCCTCTGTTTTATAGGTAATAGAAGATTCTTCTTTCCTGTGAGGGTGCCAGAGCCCTGGCACAGGCTGCCCAGAGAGGCTGTGGAGGCTCCTTCTCTGGAGATCTCCCAAACCCGCCTGGCTGCCACCCTGTGCCCCGTGCTCTGGGTGTCCCTGCTGGAGCAGGGGGGCTGGACTAGATGATCTCTAGAGGTCCCTTCCAACCTCAACCATTCTTTGAGTCTGTGATTAGATTTGAGGACTATGATAGGGTCAGCCAATCTTCTCAGTCTCAGTTCACAGTTCAGGTACTAAGAGCAGAAAAAAATATCCATCTTTCCTTCCACAAACTACAAAATATTCAGTAGCATTTTAGGTGGTTTTGTCCTCCTCTTAAACATCAAATAGAAGGAACTGCCCGAGAGAGAGCATTTAGATGATGGACAGAGTGATCTGAATCTAGCAGACCATCTGACAAATTCTGTGTTTCTACTTTACATTTCAGTAGGAAAAAAATGCTAAGGAAAAAAACAATGTGCAGCAAATAGAAAGCAATCCCTGACTCAAAAAAAAAAAAAAAAATCCTGCTTCATGAGATACCTGGGCTCTACAGTTAATTATTTTCTGAGTGTTGGGAATGAGTCAAGAATGATGTGTTTCATATGTATAAATTACTTGCTGCCTGGTAAGGTTATCACTAAAACGAGACCTTGCTCCAACTCAAGCAAGCCTACAGATAAATGAGACAACAGCAGAGACTATCACCCCTTCCATCTCGCTGTGCAAACAGTTTGAATAGCCTAGCGCGTTTCAAGGGTTCTTGTCACTGATGATCTCCAGGATCTTGGAGCTGAACCTTTCACTTCAGCAATGAGGACATCCAGTGGCAATCATCAGTTAAGTTATGCGATGGAAGTGCTTTCTTCAAGTCTGAATTTGATACCTCAGACTATTCTTGTTTTACTTGTGCCAGCACAGGATGAATTATATCTCTTTTCTGTTTGGCAACTGTTTTCCTAGAGTGAAATTGCCTATTGACTCTAGCCTGAAGCTAAGCAAAGAGGGCAGACGGTATAGCAGAGGCCAGGAAGGTGTTTTTTGCCTATCGTTAACACGAATACCATGCAGAATCCCAGTCTCTAAAGAAAAACCGTAACAACCGCAGACATCGGCAGGCTGCAATGGTTGATGAAGACTGACTGCTGCAAATAGCTCTTCCTAGTAAAATATTCGATGTGTTAAAATACCTGGGCAAGGCACATTTCTTTCATACAACACATGAACAGCAATTCCTATGGCTATTTTAGAAGAGAAGAAATGAAGGGAGAAAGGTGAGGCTATTTTGTGAGCCAACGGCTGAACCAGCATTAAAAGGCAGGAGACTTCTCCCCGAGCCAGACTCATCCTAGCTGTAACCGTCTTGTTCATTCAGCAATGACTGTGCTACACTTAAACAGTGATAGGAGGTTGGAAGTATTTATGCCTACATTTTATAAGCGTATGCTTTTTGGGATACCTCAAACCAATCCCAGCTCAACGCCACGCTGAGGTTGTTTTCGGCGTCGGCAAGTCAGAAGTTTCTCACTGCAGGCGGGAGGGTTTGTCCCTTTGTAGCCAAGTCGTTAATGGAGAAGATGGAGCCGAGTCCCTCGGAAACCACCCCAGTCCCCAAAGAAAGGCTCTGAAAAGAGTCGCTGCTTCTTTAACCTAACCGGAGACGAGACCTTGATAGCAACCAAGGGCAAAGCGAAGACTGCTGAGAAAAGAAAAGAATTGAAAACAATTAGTGTGTTGATGTCAGCTTCAAGAGGGTCACTCAGAGATCAGCTTTCCCGGCATGTGTTCTTTAATTAAAAAGAGAAAGGTGGCAGTGTCCACTACTCATCACTATGGCAACATTTAAATATCATACAACTTGAATCAGCAGCCTGCTCCCTACCAGGGAGGCAGGCGGGCTGAGGAGCGGAGCGGGTGCCCGCGATGCAGCAAGGGGCCCATGAAGCCACCACCAGCCTGGTGGCACCTGGGCAAGCCGCTCTGCGTTGCGTGGCGCCCAGGAGGAGTTCTAAGCCAAAGCAAAGCGTGTGTGCTTGTTACACACCGTGCACAGCTTCAGCTCGGAAGCACCAACGGGAGCAATCCGGGATGAGAAAAGCAGGGGTGCCACGTCGGGCAGAGGGGAGCGCAGGGCGAGGGGCACGGGAGGCTGAGGAGCGTTCCCAGCAGCCCAGCACTGCACACGCGGAGCGGCGCCTACGAGGATTGCTTGTCACCTTCACTGCCCAGTTAAGGTGCTGCAAAAATACTTGCCAAAATAATACTTTGATTTGCTCTAATAATTATTATATTATTCATTTAACTAATTACAAACAGCTGCTTCCCTCCTCCCTCCCCATATTTCCTTTTTTTGTTGTTGTTTTTTGAAGTACTTTTTGCACTGTTAGCAGTGACAAGGGAGTTTTGTCCACAGACAGCCCCTTTCTGGTTCCACTAATTATTTGTGTGTGTTGTCATGTTCTTCTCAAACTGCAGCACTACAACTACAGCATAAAAACAACACTAAACCAAAATCATACACAAATAATGCAATTAGAGTCAGCCAGTGTCCATACACATTTTGCAAATTAACATTACAGTCCTGCAATTGGGACCCTCATCAAGTATTTTACCCTAGAACTGAAGAAGTCCTAGGTATTTCATTCCCTGAAAACTCTTTGTGAACATCATTCTTCCTCTCAGCTTGAGATCTGCCTGTATCAGAATCAACTGTGCTGCACTTACGTATCCAAAAACCTCTAAGAGACTTCACCGTTTAGAGTCTGTATACTCAAGCAACAGGAAATAAGATTCATTATAGGTTTGCCAACCTAGCAAACATCCCTCTGTCCCTGTTTTCATACACAGTTTTAGCATTTTGTCTTTTAATAATGTAGCAAGATTATGGGGATGTATATTATCCTATATTATTATGTGAAAAAAGCACAAATGGTATTTCCTTCAGAAAAGGACCTGTTAAAAGCCTCTATTACATCAGGGGGCAGAATCATGAACAATTGAGTTAATCACTAAGTAAAATATAAAAGACACACTTTCCGTTTGGAAATGAAACGTCCTATTAACATAGATGTTTTTAATGAGCTATTTTAAATTGTACCTGGCCTCCTTCAGCTTAGATCTCTCTTAGATCTCCTAGTCATTTATCTTTGGTGCTCCAACAACCTCTTGGATGCAATCCTTGATTAGTTCACATTTCTTGGCTGTGGCTACCACACCACATCCAGCCATCAAAACAAACCATTTCACTTTTAGTCTATGAGCACTGCATTATGTTTGAAGCATCAGAAGCTGAAATATAATTTAGTCTAACAAATCTACCTTTAGTTAAAGGTGCTATGCTACCTATAAGCCGTCTGTGTTTTTCTGACCATGCAAAGACCTTAGAGGAAAGGAGCTCGCAGGAGTCAGGTGCACTGTCCTATTACAATAAGTTTCACAGTTCCTTCAAGGTTCACCACCATTATGCATTGAAACAGGAGAAAGCACAGGGAAAATATAAGACAATTGCTATTCGAACAAATTAGATTACATTTAATCTAAAAGAGAGAGAGAGATGATCTAGCTCCACTGACATCAACTGGAAAAAGGTCACTGTTTTCAACGAGACTAGGAGTATAGTACTTCCGCTCAGGAAGCATCTAGAGCCTGGCAAATGGAAATCTACTGAATTTCGCAGTAGCTTTGGTTTTACGCATTGCTAGGGTAACCCTCTCTAAAACACAGCCTCCCTGGCCATACTAGTGGGGACAGTGGGTGCTGTGAAGTTCATGGAGAAAGGAGAGTTTTTAGCTCGGCTTTCAAATGACAGTGGCATCAAAGTGATGAAAATCCAGTGATTTCTGCTAGAAACAACTGAATAGGCAGCTAACTATGGGAGGACCACGGGAGAGCTCTGCTACAGGAGGACACCAGAGACGTTGTCCCTACCTGCACATACCCACTCTTAGAGTTCTTAGGCTTCCTTTTCTGCCAAGTACCCAAATCTGCCAGTCTGTATTCCCCTCCTGTCTGCAGTCTAGCAAATTACAGACTTTCAATATACATGTGGATTCTGGTCACTGACACTTGCATAAGATTATACCACAAGAACAACTGCTCTGCCTTCTGCCTTTTGTGGGGGCCACAAGAAGATGCCTCATGGAGAGCGCAAAAACAGGGCAATTGCAAAGCAACGTTTCCTCAGTATATTCTCCTACCCTCCAGCAACTTGCTGGTGGCATGTTGGTGTCTTTGATGGCCTTCTCATCCCATGGATTTGCCTAACCCCCTTCCTTGGCCTTGTGTCAGCACGTGGCATCCATGACACTCTGCAGCAATGAGTTCCACAGCTTAACTACACATTGCAGGAAGAAACCCGCACGGAATCTGCGACGTGCCAGGAGCGTTTGCTATCACCAAGACATGCACGAGAAGAAAGTGCAAACAAGTATTGTCCATTCACTGCCTCTGAGCCACTCAAATTCAGAAACCTGTATCGTTTCTTGTCTCTAAGCTTGAGGATCTTAATCTGTTCTCCCTCATGTGGAATTCTCTCCACATCTTTGATTTTATTTGCTATCCCTTTTAAAAATCTTTTCTGCTCGGGAGATGGGGGGGTTGGTGGAGAGAACAACCAGAAGTGCACAGAGCATTCCACATGTAGCTGAACCATATTTCAAACACTAATAACACTAAGATAATGCAGTGGCCTAACACCATTCTCTGTTCTGCTCCTACTAACCACTAGTATTCTACTTGTTCTGTTCCCTGGTACTAAACATTGAGTTAATATTTTCAAAGAGCAATGTTACCATTCCAGAATCTCCTGAGTGACGAGATTGCTCATAGCACTATTCTTTATGCAAAAATTATGATTTTTTTCTCCCACATGCATTACTGCACAACTTATAGACACCAAATTATTCCAGCCATTTTCTTTTACTGTCCAGACACTCAGTAATGGGAGGTCTTTCATCTGGTTGGGTTTTAGCACTTTGCTGTTATCAGCTTCAACCTTTTTTTTCAGTTTTCTTTTCCAGTATAATTTGAGATATATTGAACAACAAGCAACATACAAATCCTTCAAGACTACACCACTGGCTTCTCTATACCATGAAAACTACCCATTTATTTGTGCCCTTTGTTTCCTACCTCCTACTCAATTTTTATCCATACAGGCTCTTTCTTCTTATCTCATGACAGCTGCATTTTTCTAGTAGCCTTTGGCTAGAGACCTGTTGAATGCCTTTTCAAATCAAAATAGATGATAACACCAGGACTCCTTTACAGACCTGCAGTAATGCGCGAAACATGGCTTCTGTTAAAAGAAACCACATTTAACTCTTCTGCAATGCAAAATATTTATCTCTGTGTTTACTAACCCTATTCTCTCCTGTTGTTTCTTCAATTTGTCTGTTGTAGTCCCTATTTAGAACTCATAAATGAATACTGTCTGAGCCTGGCCATTTGATACTCCACATTTTGTTGATTTGTTCTGTATCCTTTTCTACTGTATCCTTTTGTACCTAGGAATTTAAGTCAGACTCCTTGACATATTGCCCATCTCTCCTTTCCCCAATAAAAAAGTGTTCTGGCAGACAACGGCCAGAGCATTTTTGTTAGCAGTACAAGCAGGGTTGTGTTCACATGGTCATGCTCTGTAGTCTTGTCTGGTGCACCCCACATACACTTAAACAGATAAAACCTTCTCCAATCCAGACAAAACCATATCTGGGTGCTCAAGATCTAAGGTCAAACATAAAACTCAAATTTTAAAATGACTCGTGTCTTTTGAAGAAGCCAAGCATGCTGCATGCAAGCTTCCTGCACCGATCAGAAAAGTTCAATGCTCTGCAGATTTCATAATCCAGATCCCAGCTCTGTACTTTGCAGCAGCTTTAATTCACAAAATTCCTCCATTTTCAGCAGAGCACCTACTGCAAAACAACATTGAGAAGACTGTATATTAGAAAGCCATCCCACACATATTTATAACTAATTTATTCTTCATTTCTTCTTTGTTGAATAACTAAATTACAACAGTGGCTCACTAACCCCTTTTACTTTCGGAAAGGGCAGCAGCTTCATTTGAGCAATATTTTAGCCCAATTAGTCCATTAGTCTCCAGTGGAGACTAGAGGGGAATGGAGACCAGTGAAACGAGAGTCTTGGAGGACTCCTTTTAAGTAACAGACCTCTGACTCATCGGATATCATCTGGCAGCTCTCCTGATCCCTTCAGAGTTATTTTGTATTTTCGAAGTGTTTCACAGAGGCACTAAGGAGACATTTTCAAGGAAGAGGCAGTGTGTTAATTTATGCCATTGCTGATGAATCCTGACGAGCTCCGAGCTATTACTGTGCTGAAGGAGCTTCAAAGTATCCAAGAAGTTTGACCCATACCCTTTTCCAAACTCTGCAAAGTGGATTAGTTCCATAATAGCACCTTGTTTTTCCATGAGGATGTTCACAAGTAGACTTTTAAGGCATAGTTACGTAACTCCCGTTTTGGGATAAGCCTAGTGAAAAAATGGCCTATATTTTTTTTTTCCTGTTTTAAATACAAAACAATTTTAAAAATCTGTTTTGAACTCTGCCATGTAATACATATGCAGCAGCTACATAGTACTGCAGATAGAGATGATACTTGCAATGAAGTATCTGAAGGACCTTTCTGGTCCTGGCTGAGCCACCTGAAAGTCAGCATCTCATTCAAACCAAGCATCACTACAATGAATGCGGACAGATTCCAGAAAATGGGCATCCCAGATAAGTGAGAAACACTGTCCACTTCAAGTACCTACCTGTTTCCATTCACTACAAAGTAAATTTAGATCAAGAAAGCACTAAAACTAAAAATTGATAAATTCATGAGACGTGAATGCTACTTGTGAAGTAACGGCTGCAGAATCTAGATATAGGTGCTATGGAAAACCTCTGCATCCCTTTCAACTTGGAGACTCAAAAACACAAGACTCACACTTTAAATATTTTCCTGTTGGTACAGAAGAGAGCCCCTAGAAGTTGAGGAATAGATGCTTTGCTTTCATAGCAAGACTCTGCCCTGGTACATCTTTCATCCCACTGAAACCCCAAAGACTTTACAGAAAAAAATGCCTGCTATCCAAGTCATCTACTTTTAGAAAGTAACCTTAAGCCAGCATGTACAATATATAAAAGAATGTGCACGTGTACATAATTAATACTCTCACTTATAGCTAACACTCTTTAAATGGCTCTTTTTTTCCTTTAACACTTCTTTAAAAAAGTCACCACTTTGTCCATCAGAGTATTACCACACTCACACTGGTACCAGTACTGCACTAATGCTAGCTTGAGTACGTTCAGTATTGCACCACAGTGACTGAAGACATGCCTTAGCAAAGGGTTGGTTTACATTTTTGTGTTTCTATTAAAATGTTACATGTTCAGAGCTTAAATGAGTAGTCATTGGCAAAAGACTGCATTTCACAATGAGAATGAATTTTCAGATGGTCTCATGTTTTACATACATAATTTAATATTGCACCACATCTTTTCATCTGAACAAATGGGAAGTATTTTGTAAACATATACAGCACATATACAACCACTGAAATAAAACTCTCAACCAGTTTAAGGAAGATCTGTTAGTCGCAAAACAAAAAATAATCATTGTTAAAACAAAATATGAAGCTATCTGCTGACATGTGTGAAAGGCAGGACCTTGATTTAGAACTCTTAGCTGTAAGAGACTCATGTAGTAAACTGCATGATATTCAATTTATCTGTCTCATAGGAATGAAGGGATAAGTTTAAGTCTATACTGCTGGGATTTGAGTCTGGGATTTTCATGGGCAGTTTATTTCTCATTTCCAAGTGGCCTTTCCACTACATGATTTGTATTTTTTTTTCTTATATTGCTGTTTGGCATTGCAAGCAGAGAGATAAAGAGATACTCTGCAATTAAATCATTGTTATATCTTACTGCTAGGTATTCACAAGTCTGAACTGCACATGTGGAACTGCTTTCCGCAGATTTCTGACATTATGTGACAGCACCAGAGCAAGAAAACACTCAGCCTTCATCTCCCATTGGACTAAAAGCCACTGAATAATGGTTTTAAGCAACAAAAAACATTAACCTAGGTCTAGTCGCCAGCCAGCAAGTGTACGGGCTCCATGCTTGCAGTTCCTCTGCACATGGAATTGCTGCTCACTTTCCTGACAGATACACATGTAGAAAGGACAGCTTCGATTTGCATTTCTGTTAAGGACTTGACCCAAATCTCACTGAAGTTGACAAAGATAGGCCTGCCACCGTCACTTGCCTTGGCATAGAGAACCTGTTGTTTCTCCGTCTTTAAAACGATAGAACTGTATCCTTCTATGGCATTGCTAAAGAAATGCAAAGCGCTGCGCAGCACTTTACATAATGATGTATAAGTTATCATTTCCCCAGCTAACTGACAGGAAGCTGCTCTTTACCAGAGAGCTGCTACACATGACAGGAAGAAAGAGGTAACATTTTAGGCAACAGAATTAAGATATACAGCTTAGAGTCTCGAAATTAAGGGGGGGGGAAAAAAGCTAAAGTTAATAACCGATACCACAAGAGTTGTAATGATCCACAAGTAGGATCATGAGCAGAACTGACTACTCAGCAGCACACAGCTTAAAAGTAATACTTTATTTAAAAATAACCTTTTTGGTTGCTTAGCGGTATATGCCAAAAGCACCAACTACAGGAAAAACTTTTATCAGTACCCTTTGTGGAAGTGTGCAAAATAATGGCAATATTTCTTTCTTCCTTACAAAAGATTGGATTTTTATTAATTCCATGAAGGAGCCTTACCTGTCCTCTCACGAACACGCACACAGGGATGTCTGCACTTCCTTGGATATTAGGCATCCTACCCTTCCTGATTATCTGTAAGCTTCTCAAGAAGGAAACCTCCCATCTGTTTTGTTAACATTGCTCAGACACTAGTTGGAGACCAGGATATCAGGGGATGCAGATGATGTGGTGTGAGGCTCCCAGGTCCTTTTGAGCCTATTCCCTGATTTATGGCAACAGATAAATGGACAAAACACTAGCAGCAGAATTTGAAGTAGCTGTACATATATAACTTGCATTATCTCCCTTTGCCTGTACAGAATGCAGGTAAATAAAAACAAGAAAGACTGGTTGAGGGAAAAAAAAAAAGTTTCTTGCAGATATAAAAGCCAGCCAGAAGTGAAAAATGGTTACTAGTGAATTTTCTTAATGCCTGTCCATTAGTATTTTTCACATACGTTTCTGTATTTCTATGGAGGTACCCAATGCACTCGGAGAGGACCCCTGCAGTGAAATCCAACCGCACAGGAAGGAGTTAGTCCTCATGCCTGGGCAGGGGTAACCACCCAATCCATGTATTAGGTTGGCAGGAGATGCAGAAGAATCCATCGAGCAAGAGAGGTGGGCAAGACATACACACGCACACGAAGGCACGCGAATCTGTGCATCAATAAGGTTTTGAAAAATCAGATTAATTTCTATCCAATTAACAAGGCTGTTGAAAGATCTGTTTTACAGCTGCTGCCGCTGCCAGGAGATGATGACAACTGAGGAAATGAAAATCAAAGGAGGAAACAATTACAACAATACTCACTGAAACTATTCAGAGTTCGCTTAATAAGTCACAGAAACAAGTAATTGAAAGAATGTATTTTATTGCTGATTGAGATAATACTTAATTTAGGTCTTGTTTTTTTTTTTAAAAAGAGATCAAACTAACAATTCAGTTCTTTCATTCACGTGCTTTCTAGCCATGATACCCTCCTGCCTCACTCCAGAGAGAGGGAGGGAAGGAGGGAAGGAACTTGCCGCAAGAGCGCGAAGAGCAGGAGGAGCCAAGACACGTTCAGGGAGAAGCGTCAGCCGGAAGGAGAGACAACATATATCTATATATAAAATATTAATTCTTACTCATTGTGGTATAAAATCCTAACAACAAACACGCCTTGCTTTTCCAATCACTAAGTAGTACTAGCTTTTCCTGGGATAATACCATGCATTTTGAAGCCCAATATCTAAACCTATGAAACAAAGAAAGTTTTTCCTTTTAAATGTCATTCATGTTTTATGAGTAAAAACACTACCAACATCTTCTCTAACAACAAAAAATCCATATAACTTTTACTTATTTTTTTTTTTAATTGCAATTACACTAAAATGCTCAATCTTTAAGTCTGAGGCATCTGAAAATACAAAACAGTTAGAAAGACAGGTTATTTCTTTGAAAGAAAGTGGGGTAACCTAGCTGGTACAGCATGATACAAGTTTTCACATATGTGCCCTGAGATTTTCAGATTTTTCCTTTTTATGGAGCATGGTATAAAAGAAGACCTGAAATGTAAACAGGATATGACAAGACCTTCAGTTTTGATAAAGAGAAATAGTAATAATAAAAAAAGATGAATTTGGGCTTTTAAACAGAATGTTACAGCCTGATAGTGTTCTGAAAAAAAAAATCAGACATATAAAAGTTAATCACAAAAACACTGGCAAACTTGCCTTTGAAGGGGAAGGCAGCAAAAAATTGCAGAAGATCAGAGCTCAGAGGAAAAGGTAGAAAGAACTGTAAAAGGGTTAAAATGGCTAGGATTAAGAAAGTGCATGACAACCATTCTCAAAGACCTGATCTGCGCTAACAAAACCATATCCTATGCTTTTGATGAGACACTCACAAATGATTTAGCAAGAGGTGCTTTTGAATTATACCAGTGCTTTTTGGCAATAAAATGTCTTTTTTTCGGGTTTTCATTTGTATCTGCCCTAAGCTGAAAACATCTTTGCTTGAAAATAAGATAGGAAAAAAACAAAACCAGGTTGAAGGGCTTTTTAAAGCAAGAGTCCCTAAGAAGGAATTTCTTACAAATGTTAGTAGAGATTGATTAAAATAAATTTAAGAATTCAGGAAATGCTAAATCTAAACAGTTAAATATAATGCAAAAGAAGCCCCAGATTTTAAGCTATTTAAATCAAGATAACATGGCATGAATTTCAATAGAGCTATGAAGCTTATAAAGGCCACGATTCTACCTAAAATTCACTGAGTTCATTACTTTTTTGTTTTAAAATAACTGCTCCAGCATATAACAAATGCCTGCTCAAAAGTGCATATTAATTAAAGTCCATTCTGCCTTTGACTTACAAGGCTTCAGACAGGTTGCCATTAATTGCACTGGGGTCTGTTCTTCAATGTCAGATAACTGGCTTACTCTAAAGGCTAAGGTCCCATCGTGCCCCACAAAATGACATGGGCCATGAAGAGTCACTTTGCACCACACAAAAGTGCAAAATTTACCCTCCTTGGGGAGAAGAGAGTGATAATTTTGCTGGCTCCTGCACTGACTTACTCCCTTTTCAAGAGTAAAGATGGTACGCAGGTTGGGGAGGAGGGATGGGAGGACAGGACTATGGACCATGTTTTACTGGATCCTCAACAAGACAAAATCCATGGTAATCCCACTACTGCTCTGATTCACATGGATTCAAAAAGCTGTGGCTTTGGAGCAAAGTGGCAGGCTCTCCTTTTTACTCTGTACAACCACAACACAGAATCCACAATCCAAAACACTGACGCTTTAATAGTAAAGCCCCCATTTTTTCTCAGCCATCCTAAATCGGGCCCTGAAGCTGTAACTAGGTGGACGTCCTCAAGAAACATCTGCTGCCTCCAAAAAATACACGAGTGACTAGTATTCAGGTTCCACCTGCGAAACCAAATGCTCAAATATAGCAAAGGAATTAAGTTTTCCCTCTCTGACAGGTACCCAGGAAAGAAGCAGGTACGTGATACATGCCTCTCTTGAATCAGGCAGGATGCTGCTGCATCCCACTCACTTTCTGGCAACGTGCTGAGTCCTTCTCCTCTGTTTCATAAGACTGAGAAGCTAAGAGTCTGAAAATGTATTTCAGGTTGAAAGCAGCTAAAATCACACAAATAGGCCGAAGTGAATGGAAGGACCTCACTGGACTTAATCGTGGACTTCAGTTAAAAGAGGATACAAGATGTTCATGGTAAGTGAAGCGAGCACACCTAAGACAAGCATGATGTGACCCAGAACCTAAAGCAGTACATTGGAAGACACTACATATTTCGGGGTGAAGAAAATCACCCCCTAGCACCTCAAAATGCCAAAGTCCAAGAAACAAACACAGTATTCAAGGGCAAGTAGGTATAAAATGAACAAACAGGTGCACGAGCGTTTAGGGGCTCACAGGTGTCTCCTCGGTTGGCATCAGTTCCGTTTGCCAGCACCACCAGCCCGGCAAGGAGGGCCCACACGGCCCGAGCGCCGGGTCATGGCCAGCAGCAGTCTGTGCACAGAGGGAGCACTTGCTGAACACGCGAGGGCTGTGGGGCAGCCCACGATGTCCTCCCGCCGGGGCTGGAGCGCAGGAAGCTCAACCCCAGCAGCGTGATGAGGAGGTCCCACATCTCACAACGCAAAAAGGCTGAGAGAGTGCTACAGTCCATGATTGCGGGAGGGCAATTTCCAGCTTTCTAGTGGTGGACACCATGAGGAGGGCTTAGCTCGAAAGACCAAAAGGTCTCATGTTCGTGGTGCTTCCAAAGAGGCCATGATGGGTTCTTCATTGCAGGTCAGCATCACAGCGCCCACAGCTACATGACCCACGCGTACACTGGGAATGCAGATCGAGAGGCTAGTACGATATTTCCCACTCTGTCTCACCGAAAGACTGCATTAACTTAACAACTTGGCTACTGAAACCAACGCAGATCAATGACAGGAGTCCTTTGCAAGGCCACCTTGTATTTATTTATCTATTAACCTAAGCGCACGCACCAATTTAGCCGCAGATGCCTCTTCACAAACATGGATAGCTGCTCGGAGGCCTCGCGCAGGGAGGCCGAGAGCGCCCGTGCTCCTTGTGCTGCGCGAAGGAACCTGCGAGCCATGGAACGCGCTGCCATACACCAATGCTTTCCTTGGGTCAAGACAATCAAGGAAAATAATTAGCAGCAAGATACCGGGTCTTCTCGCTCAGAGGAAGCGGTTCAGTTCTGTGCAGCACGCTCCCCGGAGGGAGGCTGCAACCAGCAGCCACAAAGAAATTGGAGTGAGGAGGAAAAAAAAGGCAAAAAAATAAAAACCCACCCACTGCAGAGGATTCCTTTCAAAAATTTTGTGCTGGATAATTGTTTTATTAATTGTTAAACGAGAAAGATGAATTAAGCACCGTGTGGCCCAGGAGCGAGAAATTCAAGAGTATCTCCCATCTTTAGGCAGGATAAAGAGGAGATGACTGCGGTGTGAAATCGGGAGGAATAAGAAACCCGGCTTCCCCTTTTAAGAGCAGCATCAATTAAACCCAGGGGAGGCGGGTGCAGTTTACTAGTTAATTAGTCCAGGGATGTGGTCCTTTCATGTGTAATTCAGAACAGGAACACCTGGTGTGCGGCACTTCAAAGCACGGCAGAGGAAGGGGGGAAAACAAAAAAAAAAGAAAAGAAAAAAAAATATATAAAAAAGAGCTAAACAATGCCGGGTAGGTCACAAAAGAAAGCAACAGCATGAGAACAAAACCCTGTTTATACGTGACCTTCACCCTGCTGTAAATAAAGCACTTGGACCCCCTGCTCCAGCCCCGGGCTCGCCAGGGGGAGGCTCCAAAAGTACCCGGGGAGGGGGAGCGTGTGCGAGAGATGCGCCGGTAACTAATTGTTTTACAACCTAATTAAAAGGAAAACAGACAGCGAGCTATAGATAGGGATATAACGATGATAAGCACGTCCCGATACGGCCAAACCCAAAGGGCGGGGAAGGGGAGCGCCGCCGGGCAGCGCCGAGCACGTGCGGCACAGCTCGGGCACAGCGAAATTACCAACGGGCCCCAAGCCCAAGGCGCTCTGGAGCGCGCTGAAAGCTCCGGTCGAGATACAAACTTTGCGTGGGAAACGGGATTTTGCGCGACCCTGTGCTGAAATAAAAGAGGACGTATTTGCTCCTCCAAACCCGGGCAGAGTGTGATGCGCTGTCCCAAAGTTTCCTAAAAATGTCTTGTGACCACTAACGCAAGGCTAAGTTTCTCCCTCGCGTGCCCGGCTCTCACCGAAACTGGAAGCAGAAGCAGCAGGATAAAACTTTAACAGCATTTTACCTCGTCAGCCGCACCACCACTCGTTAAACCTCACACACCAAGAAAGTAGGTGCTACTTTCTGTTTTACAGGAGGAAAACCAGCACCGATACCGAGATAAATTTAGCAGCCAAGAGCCACAGAATGATCAGCGGCAGCGATCAGCCCTGTCCCCACCTTCCCAGCTCCTCTGCCACCCAGTTAGCACCTCCACCAGAGCACAGACAAACCCTACAACGCAGGCAATATTTTATTAGAAGTCACAAATACAGGGAAATCTCTAAAGCAGGTAACTCCCGAAGAGCACAAGCCTGGTTTTAGAGGTGTAAGAACCTCAGGCAACTTCCCAGCACAAATCCAAATTTCTAGATGCATATTCGAACCAGGTCCATTTATGATACTAGCAATTATTTTATTCGCTCTTCGCTAAGATTGCTCCAGCACGGTAAAGGGAGATGCTACTATTTTCAACCACTGGACTGTAATCTAAGAAACGTGATTTTTTTTTTCTTCATTTGCTGCTATCTTTCATTGAGTCCTCAAGTAGTTAAGCTGAGCCTTGTTCTTGTCATCTGTAAAACTGAAGTGGTGCAGAGAAACTTGCTTTGTGAAAGATGCCTCGCTCACTGGAAGTGTTGTCGGAGAAGAAAGCTCACCATGATGTTGAAATAGCCATTTCTGGGCTTCACGGACTACGGAAAATTGTGAAGCCACAAGTGCAGTTCTAAACCAGTTTCTATTCCCCAAATTACTTCCACAAATTAAAGATGACATGCAGCCACAAGGACCTTTTTGGAAACTTGCTCTTAGGAGACAAGGCTCTGCATAAAACCATAAAAAGCATTTCCAAACTCCCTGGGCACCATGAACATCACCCAGCTGATAGAGGAAATGGCATAAAACTTGAGGCACTGGTGGTTTGGAAAACTATGGTAAGAGAAGAGAAATAATCCCTCCTCCTCTTCCCTCTCCTCCTTAGAAACAACTATGTCCAGCACAAAATGTAACCTCCTGAGTAGGGTGCTCACAAGACAGACCCCACTTTCAGAAATTCTTCCCAGAAAATCATTCCCATTCAACTCCGCATAGGAAGTAATCAGTGTCACCTACACGCTAGCTGGTCAACAGGACCACACGGCCAATGTTCCTCAGACAGCACCACTGGCACAACTAAATTCATGGCCCTTGACACCAACCTTCACATCCAAGCCCAAAAAATGTGGAAACAGCATCAGAAACCGTCTCGGAGCACTACAGAGCAGCAGTACATGGGAAAAGGCAGACCTACGTCCACAGACCTATAGCCAGCCAGAGGACTCACTAACCAGTTGTTTCATCTAATTAATAAAAACAGTAATATCTGGTCTCCAATACATCAGGATCTAAGCACATAGCAGACCATATGTGTGTGTGTATATATATATATATATATATAAATCAAACTGATTTTATGCATAAACCTTAACATGAATATATATATAGCTCTATAAAGGGAATAGGTAAGACTTGGTGGAAAGCAGCTGCTCACCTCCAAGCTACATGAGGACAAAGGATTTTTTTGCACTCATGTAGTTCCTAGATATCCTTGGTTAGTAGGTGTGAAGCGAGAGAAATCAGTGTTAAATACCTAGAACTGTTAAAAACCACAAGCCCCACAGTGGGTAACCCAATCTCTACTTCCAAACCAGAGTAAGAGGGAAAGGAGGAAATGCAAGATGAGGTTTCCAAAAACTGTAGGAAACACTTCCAAACCATAGAACGTTGCTGAGAATCTTGAATTCTTACCCATTTAGGATCTCTTTTAGTGATTCCAGGTGAAGTTAAGCAGACACAAAAATATCCATATATACATAATATAGGTCATATATATCCAATATATAACAATACCCAACCATTAAGTTTAAGATAGAATTGCAGCATTTATTTGCCTTCCTCCCCTTCCCCCACCCTCAACATTATCTTACCATTAAATTTGTCTTCTGTTGTGGTGCAAAAGGAACCAGAAGAAAACTGGCAGTCTCTAGGTACTCTTCCCTCCCTGCATGCAGTGTCTCCATACAGAGCAAGAAGAATATGTTCCCAGGAAAGAGATCTAAGCGGTGTTTCCTTGGGAGCAACAAACAGTGAATAATGAAGGATCTGGAAGTGCTAGATGACAGTGTTTAGGGTAGGTTTCTCCAAGGCAGGAGCAAATTACAGCCTTCCCTGGAAGGAAAAAAGTGAAAGCCCAAAGGCGAGCCCCAAGAGCCGCACTTGGTCAGACATACAAGCAATGCCCATAGCAAGTGAGATTTTTGGATGTTATTTTATTATGCCAGTGAAAGGCACTCTCCCTCATCATGCAGCACTCAATTCACTGCAATTGGAGATATAACCTCCACTGGTTTTGAAAAAGATGGCACCCTCTTCAGGGTGAAAGATTCAACTTTCTTTGTTCTCCTTGGTCCCTAGGGACGGGATTCATCTGACTTTTAGATTTCCGTAACATCAATGTCTACATCTGCATTAGCTGGGAAAATTCCCCATGTAGTTAGAAGAGAGAAAAATGGATTTTTCTGAGGCCTGCTTCACCGGGGCATCTGCCCTGCCCAAGGTGACGGCAGTGGTGAGTTGCCCACTCTCACCATGGCTGAGCAGGGCGCTTGGCTGAGGCGCTCCTGCGACGGAGGCGGCACCGCGAGGCCAGCAGCGAGCGTGGGGCAGGGGACACCCACCTACATCCACCCATGCAGGCTCACGGGTGAGCCCTGTGGGGCAGCAGAGGGGCCCACTGAGAAGCGCCCTGTACTGGGAAGCATTTGTTTCCTTACCCTTCTTAACTCCAAGCTTGATATTGTTGACGTGTAAGTCTAAATAAATTAGTGACCGATAAGGGGCTGGGCAGCGAAATCTGCCTTACGTAGTCCCCCTCATGAAGAAGCTGCCTTACACAAGGACTGCCCAGACCTTTCCAGTCTCACCGTTTCCCAAATCCCTGGACTGTCTAAAGGCTTTTTCTGGGATGAAACCAACAGTGGTTCTCCCTCTCCCAGTAGCTTCCCAGTACAAGCAATCGTGCTGCTGTGCTACGTTAGCCGCTAGCACCCTCCTCACCCTTTAGAGGCCAAAGTGGCCTGCAGACAGAAGGGGTCCTTCAAGAGCTCGGAAGACAAGTTAATTTCTGGTTTGAGGTAAATGCCTCCAAAAAACAAGCGGTCGAATTCACAGACTTTTGAACAACTTAGCGAGCTTCAGCAATAACCCAGATTGTAACCAGGACATATATCAGAGCTAGCACATTACACTTTGGAGAAATAAGTATTTCTGAACCGTAGTATCTTCACATGCCAAGTACCAGCATCAACAAAACCTCTTCAGCGTCTTACAGGGAAGAGTAGCACCTTCTAAACCATTAGCACCCTTCAAGCTAGTGCAACTATGATAAGTCACTGGGAATAAAAGTAAGCACAGTGCTGTTTTATCTGTGGCACTTCTATTTCCTTTAATGTGTGTCTGATAAAATGTTTTCTAAGTGCTGCCTTTAGTATGTGTTTATCCCAAAGGGACCATTCCAGGAGGACAAAAATTGCAGCACCCACTACTGCCAGGTTTGCCTTCAAAGCCATGAAAACACACTTCATTCACTTGAATAAATTTCCTTTTTATCTAATACATCCAGCAATGCTTCAGGCTTGTGCTTGATGAACATGTCCTACCTTTCAGCAGAAACTCTGAAGCAGAAGTTAAGTTAGCTAAGAACAAAGTCACCCTCATGAAAATATTTGTCATGAAAGCTCATGTTCAATAACAGGTGTCTTATTTTAAAATAGTCTCATTGTAAAAGACCCTTAACTTTTCAAGGGGTCAGTCCCTAGTGGCTGAGGTGCAAAGTGCCTTCAACTGTCACTTACTTTGGTGAGAAGGAGAACACACTCAAACAGGGTAAGTCTGCTTACCAGGAGCTGAAATCAACACTTTTCCTCCACCTGCATTTGCATTAAAGGCAAAAAGATAAGCGAGGCCAATGAGGCTGAATAACATTACCTTGCTTTCAGCTTTAATAATTTGCCAAGAAATGCAGAAAGTCCCTTCCTCAGCCTCAGATGGACTCAAATCATTCCCCTCGCTCTCTGACCACAGGTCCGTTGCTGTATGTGTGTCCCCAGCTACACACCCGGTCGTACTCCCCACTCTTTAAAGAGCACTCTAATAATACGCAGGCCTAAAATGTCAGAAGCTATTAGAAACTCTACCACACACAATATATCTCCATCCCCACGTTTTCCCCCTGCACCGTGCAACAACAGACAACAGGCATGCAAACTGCTCAGCTGCAACTGTTCCAAGTCGAATAATTACAACTTGTCAGAAAGAATTAATTTTCCCATTTCTCATAAAGATGTGTAAAAATTACCATGTTATTATACACTGACACTCTCTGGAGGCAGACACAAAATTTAATTTTGAATTCTTTCCGCATATTAAATTAAATCCATAAATAAGAGTTTAGGCATTCACTCGGAAGCATATGTTCATTGGGAGCGAAAGCCAACACGAGCCTGGCTGTAATGGTTGTTGTAATATTTTAATAGCTCGCTTCTTCTAAGCACCAATAAATTTACATGATCATAACAGTCGTGGGCATACAAGAAGTCCATTACTGTCTGGGCACAGGCAGCAGCGTTAACAGGATGGAAAAATGGAAAGGGGGGTGGTGGTGAAAAAAAGAACCCTTAAATAAAATTAGGCAACTGCACTTGTCAGCTGCTCCATGATTGAATTTTTAATATTGTGGTCAATTGGTCAAAACAAATAATGGGATAAAATATTTTAATGTATTTAAAACCTGCTTCTGTGGTTAACGGAGTTTATCTGTCTCTTTCTATACACAGCTTGAGACCGGTCAGGCTGCATTTCTGTTCTGCAAAGGCAGGGACAGGAGAAGGGCTTGTCCCGGCTCCTCGCGGAGACCCGCTGCCCGCTCCCCTACGCGCACGTTGAGCAGAGACCGAGGACAGAACCATCACGTATTTGTTCCCAGCCCCAAGGCAGAGTTAAGTGCCACGCAGTGGCCCATCATCTCCTCCTAATTTCACCCAGTTGATCCTGGGATTGACTCCGGATCCCATTCCGGGATGGCCTGCACAAAGCAGCCATGTATCCGCTCTTTTTGCTGCTCCTGGTTTTGAGCTATACACCTACGAGCAAGCAGGGTATCTCCCTGACACTGCCTCCTTCCTATCTTTCTAATGACATATCACCTAGAGACAGTCATAAATTGAGTTTCCCAACCTGAAATTTAAATGTAATACAAAGGTTAGCTGTAAAGAAAGCTTCCTGGAACTAGTTCTTAAATATTGGCAATGAACAGCAACAGCTAACCTTGCGCTCTGCTCAGACTAAACCACCACACACCGTCTCTGCCTTTCTTACACATATATGCAGACGACTCTTTGAAACCTTAATTACTTTAAAAAAATTCCCAGTTATCGCCAAACCTCTACTCACTACCAGCGACACTGAGAATATATGTATATGTAGTATATATGTGTGTGTATACAGTATGTATGTATGCAAGCTACACACTTCAAATGAATCACACTATAGCATGGAAGGCAATCCAACCCTTAAAGAAAAAAAATGTGTATATTGCAAGTCTCTAGATTTTTGGATCCTATGAGGATACATAAAATACTCACAGAAGTCAGCATTATCTCTACAAGCATGTATTTAACTATGTATTTACAAGAAAATATTGCTCAGGTCCTTACCCACAGCAAAACACATGGCCATAGATAGCCAAGCATTAGAGTGAAATCATAGGAAATCTTAAAAAGAGGCACTGAAAAACCCGTCTCCCTCTAAAGGCTATGGAAGACTCCCAGTGACTGCTGCGGGAGTTGAACTGCTTCCCGAATTCTCAGTTCTCTACCCTGTAACGCACCGACGTCCAAAGCCCCATCGGAGAGCACCTGTGCGTGTGCGAGGCGCTGGGAAGGAGGCGGCCCCGGCGCGCGGGAGCGCCAGGCTGCGCCACGACGGGCAGGCAACCCCTTCCTGCAGGGCCTCCTTCGCTGGAAACACGAGCCTCAGGCTTTCACCTCCCACGCAGCCCGCATCCAGTTCAGGTCAGCGGTAAGAACAAGTACCGCAGGCTGCGAGGTGCCGGGCGAGCTGGCGCACGCAGCACAGCTCGGTGCCGTCGGCCCCGTTCGCTGCAGGCGCCGCCGCAAACGCCGACTCGAGCAGGCGGTCCCGGTGCCGCTCGCGCTGCCGGGGCCCACGCGCTGCCTAGCGCCAGGGTGCTCCCCTTGCCTACGTGTGCCAGAGCTTCGCAGCACCAAATTCATTCTTCGATAACCGGAGACAACGCGGTGCTGCGAGAGGCAGCGGTAGCGGCGTTTTGGGGAGGTTTAAGAAGTTCACCAGCAAGGGGCAATAGCTTTGCGCAGATGCTTAGTTGGATGCAGGAACAACTCATAAACCAAGTAGCAAAATAAAATAGAAGTTCTTGGAAGCGGAGAAAATCTGGGGGATTTTGTGCGCTGCATTTTGACATTTTATCATTGTTAGGACATTAGCCTGAAGTCTGAACCCAAAACTCAGCAGGAGCTTTTGAGAAAGCGCCTTCCTGTGGTGTGGTGGTGCCAGCTAAGAAAACTGAGATCTGAATCTCTCACCTTTCGCTGACTAATCTCATTCTTGCTCAGAGTTGCAGGGACTGAAATCCCTGTCACTGACTATGTAGTGGCTTCTCTGAAATGAATTTGTAGCCTCAGTCTAGATCCTGGTGTAAAAAAAAAAAAAAAAAAAAAAAAAAAAAAAAAAAAAACCAACTGAAACCCCCCTAAAGCATTTGGTATTAATTGGCCATCCCTGCTGGTGGTCTCAGGACAGAGGCCGTGGGCATGGAAAATGAACAAGCTCCTGACCTTCTTCTGATGCTCTCTACGAGGGCTGAGACAAAGCCGGGGCTATGCACTGCCATTTCCTATTTAATTAAATGGCTAAATGGAAGATTTCCTCTGTGGCTAAAGGGGAGGGTTTTTTTCCTAGTGCTCTCAGTCTACCAACTCTTACAGTCACTTAGGTTGACTGTAACGTTTAAAGAAAATAATAATTCCCCTCTTCGGCTCTCCAGCACAAAGAACAGAACACTGCACCACTGCTGCAGCTCAATTTATGTAGAGAGAGATTTATACATATGTCTTTCAATTTACATTTTTTTTTTTTAAAGGGACAATCCATGTCATTATTCCCTTTAAACTATATGACACGCTTACCTCTAATCCCACTTTAGAGAAAACTTCTGAAAGGTGAGAAAAACTTGTCTCTATGTAAGATGTACAAACTTCAGCTACCTGACGGTGATGATATATGCACATTATATAATACGTATATGTGGAAAACAGCCTTGATGTGACAGCTGAGTCCTGAGGCATCATAGTAGTCGCTCTGCGTTTGAAAGACAGCTTCTCTACCAAACCACTCAAACAGTAAAATGAACACAATATACTCTCCAGCTAGAACTATGCCCTTAAGCTGCGGTTGGAAGAAGGAAAAGAAAACTTCTCATTGAGGTCTCTTTTAATTAGGACTGCAGAGAAGCAGCTTGAATGAAAGCCTGCTTTCCCCCCCTCTCCCTTTTTCTTCTCAAAACCCAAGCTAGAGTTTAAAAAATTCTTGGGTAGGGGTGAAAAGCAAGCGAAAAGCTGAAGTGCACTCGCATTTGAAGGCCCTTAAGCTGAAGAAATCCCCTACCAAAACTTGGATTTGGGGATGACAAGGAGAGGATGGGTTCTTACATTCAGTCTGCTTCTCCCATATGATCTGCAGACTGGCTCTGTCATAAAAGCTAGAAAACACTAAACAAGTTATACAGCATTTGCTTAACTGACAAAATATTCACTGATTATTACTGCCATTAGCCTGTTCTTTTTGAGTTCCCCGTGCATTTGTTTCGCGGCGTTTTGGATGTTCAGCACCCTGACGGGCTGCGTCTCCAGAGCCTCGTCAGATGCCCCCGCTCTAGATTAAACACACACACAAGGTTGTGCTTTACGCTTTGCCTGCCACAGGTGCCTCGCTTAAGGACAGGGCCTGGGTCCGTCTGCGCAGACATCCTGGGCACAGCGCTCTGGGGCCGTCGCTACCTGCCCTCAACTCGGTAATTACAAAACGAACAAGGGGATGGGAAGCGGACGCTGCCTACGCCGCTGGCGCCCGCCTGCCAGGACGGCTCTCCAGCGCGCGCTTCCAGCGAGAGGGCTCTTCCTCCACCCCGACTGCTGCCCGAGCCTTATCCTGTGTGCTCTTATCTTACATATAGGGAGCTTGGATCGCAGATGAAAAACCCGCGGTGAAACAACGCCGCCGTGGAAATAAACGGGGGAAAGGAAGCGCGCGAGCTCCGCTGCAAACCCAGCGCGGGCATAAGGGAAGCTGTAATCATATCTAATTAGAGCTAAGATAATGTTTCCCTTTGAAATGTTTAATTAGCTCTGTTTTACTGCGCAAACACTGGCGACGCAGAGCGCGCAAAGCGCCTGGCGGGTTCAGCAGCACCGTGCGCTCGGGTGTCCGACGCGGGGCAAAACCCGAGCAGGGGTGGCCGCAACCTCGGCCGCCTCCACTGGAGCCCCCCAGCACGCTTCCCATTTAACAGTGACGCACGGAGACAAAGAAATTCCTGACAATGTGTCTTTCCGTTCAGAGGGAAAATCCCATTTAAACTTGCCCAACCTCTCCTAGCGCATCCGTTAGTGTTGCCGCTCTGTGTGTCCTCTGGCAACGTGCACTACTTGTTCTGGAAGAGGGGCAGCTCTCTGCCTTTCTTCTTTTCTTCTTTTCTTGTCTTTCTTTTTCTTTTCTTTTCTTTTTTTCTTTTTTTTTTTTTTTTTTTTTTTTTTTTTTTTTTTTTTTTTTTTTTTTTTTAGTTCTTGCCCTTCAGTTTGCTAAAGCAAGACCAGATTTACTGGCAAACTTACAGCGCGCTTGTCACAAGCTTGCAGCAAATTTAATTAACCTTATTACAAATATGGTTTTCTCGAAGATTACATCACAATCTGGTTTCACATCGCCTGCTGCTGATTCAACATATTCTGTGCTTGGGAGAATATGTTCATTTTCTGAAAAAGGTCAAAATGTTAAAATATCTTAAAACTTCGCCCATTCCTCCTGAGCTCCCGTGCAAACCTGGTGCTGTACCAACACGTGCGTCTTTTGAGCAGTGCCACAGGCCAACTGCAGACAGGTTTCCCTCACAGTGCCATTTACCTCTCCTTAACAACAGCGATGATAGAAAATTTGCTGCTAGTTTAACCCCTCATTAGCACACCAGGACTAAATCACTACAAATACATAACCAAAAGAAGGCTTTGCCCAGCAAGCTAGAAGGGAACAAAAGCCACCAGAATAAAGTTTTGGCTGCATAATGACGGAGTGAATTAAAATATTACTTGTGGTCAAGACCATTGACTATGAAGACGCTTTAATTAATAACTTTTTAGCATCATTAGTAGCTTTTAAACCCTGAAATGTTTTGTTGCAAGGAATTTTCGCTCTCAGTTTCCAGAAATTGGAGCGCAAAATTTCCTGTAACAGAAAATGTTGGCATAAGGTTTCTATCAGCATATACCAAACTGTAAAGAGTTGGATAAAAAATCTTGCTTGCTCCCTTGAACTGTACCTGAATTTAGAACCTTTAGATATTTGCACAGCCCTAGCTAGTTCCCCTGAAGGTGTGCACTATCAGCTAAAACTCCGGGAGAAAAGTGATTCTTACATATGTGTTTATTTTTTTATTTAATATCTAGAGAAGGAAGACTCTAGTCCATACTCAGGTGATTAAAAAGCAAGACTTTGTAGGCTGAAATTCTGTTATTGGTGTGGGAGGAAGTGGAGGGGAGAGTCACCACATCTATACTGAACTCCCCTTCAATAAAGCGTACACGTAGAAGAGGGTGTAAAATACGGACGTCTTTGGCAGCCACAAACTGTGCAATTCCATTAGCACACAGGTGTCATCAGGTAGGTGGGCAGCAGATGAAAAAAAAATATAATGGAAAAATAAATAAAAAATGTTTTGATGAACTTAATTAATCTGTAGGTCACTCAAACACTGCCATGTGTGCAGGATGCACATTATTTTATTGATTCACTTTACAATAACTAATGCAATGAAAATATTAAAATATTTAAATGGAGGGTGTATGCTTTCAAACTTTTCTACATAACATCTAAATGCTTCATAAAAAAAAAAAAAAAAAAAAAAAAAAAAAAAAAAAAAAAAAAAAAAAAAAAAAAGGGCAAGTCACACAGTGGCATCACAGCCTGGACATCAGGAGGGCAGATTTCAGCTTGTTCAGGCACCTGCTTGTCAGGACCCCAGCTGAAACTGTCCCGGAAGGCACGGGGCATAAGAGAGCTGGTTGATCTTCAAGGACAACCTCCCCAAAGCCCCAAACAGTCTATTCTGATGTGCAGAAAGTTCATCAAGCATGGTAGAAGGCCAGCATGGGTGAAGAGGGAACTTCTAGTGAGCTCAAACATTAAAAAGAAATCTACAGGAAGTGGAAGAAGGGGGCATAGGTTACCCAGGACAAATACGTTGCCAGAGCATGCAGAGATGGAGTTTGGAAAGACAAAGCTCAGCTGGAGATGGATCTAGCAAAGGATGAGAAGGGCAATGAGGAGAGTTCCTATGAGCATATGAGAGCGAAGGGAAGGCCAAGGAGCCTCCTGTTCAATGAGGCATGGGAGCTGGTGACACGAAAGAGACATCTGAAGCTTTTTAGCTTCACTTTTACAGGGAACCTTTGCCCTCAGACCTCCGAAATCCCAGAGCCTACTAGCAGAGCCTGTGGGAACGAGGCAGTACCCACAGCAGGGGAAGACTGACCCAGGGATCACTTAAGCCAATTTAATAGATAGATGAGGACTGAACAGGGAGACAATCTCCCGAGGTCCTTGCCAACCTAAATTATTCTAAAATTCTATGGTTGCATGAAAACTGAATCAGATTGGCTTCTTCTCACTTAAAGAAATTGTGGAAATATTCAATATTTAATTGAATTGTTTTGGATTCTTCCCACAGCTCCTAAAAGACTGATTTGCTTGGCGTATTTTTATTTCTATTTTTAAATATCATGTGATTATTTATTCATCTACCATGTGCCTTATATTAGTGCTGTGCAGAAAACACCCTCTGGACTAATATAAGCCTGTATACCATCCCAGAGCCTTTAACTGATTTATCATCACTTGGTTGCCATCCACATATTGCCCATAGAGGATATATACTGGAAAACTTTCTTTAGGAAAATCATGCCTAAAAAGGGGCAGCTCACCAAAGCTTTTTTCCCTCCGTTAACATTCTTCCTTTCCTGAAAACTCTTAAATGTGATAGGAGAGAATGCTGATTTTTACAAGTATAAAATCCTGTTTAAATATATGGGTGGTTTTGAGAAGAACCTTTGCTGGAATGACTGCTCCACGCTCGTCCTCTCATGGTCCCAGCAAAGCTAAAGCTTTAGAAAAACAGTATAGGTATAGGAAGACATCCAAAAACTTGAAGAGAACGCGAGAGTTCACATTAATTTTGCTTCCTTTATGGTTCCTTTTGAGCCCTACTTCCTTTCCTTGCTCTCGTCCAGTTAGTCTGATAGAGGGGAATATGAAAGAAGAGAATGAATGCAAACTGAATAAATTCACTAATACAGTGATCAGAGGCACTGCATTGCTAAGTAAAATTCCTTTTCTCAATTAAACTCAAAATGAAGATTCTGACTCCGGCATTCTTCAAAAAAACAAGGGTTAGTGACCCAAAAAGCCTGACAAAATAATAATAGGAGAAATAATTATCCTTTGTTCATCCAAAATTCTTGCCTTGACCTGCCAGGCAGTGTTGCTGCATGCTATTGAATGGCCTCTGCATCACTGCAGATTTACCTCTGCTCACTTCAGGGGTAACTGCTTTTCTTTGGAAAATAAAACGATCACTGCACATAGGTTTTATTTTTTGGGGGGTGTGGGAGAAGGAGGAAAGGGAGGGAGGGATTTTCTGTATATTAGGTCTGTAAAGAGCTTTGGGACGTTATCAGATGAAAGCTGCTATATATAAAGGCATAGTGTATTTATAAAAACACTACCATCAGATCAAAGAAAAAATACTTTAAGATTTATAATAATTCTGAACTCACTTTTAGGACTCAACCGGAGACCTTTTCATGACTTGCCCACAACCCCTGCTACCAAAAATCCTAACAGAAAAGACAACACTGCTATTGAGTACATATAAAAAAGCAAAACTTGGAAGCTTTACAGCAGACAGGTCCTTTATCAGAGTCCTCCATGGACAAAACACGTGTTTATACTGGCAAGAAATGAAAAAAACGCATTTCTCTTGTTTGGTAGGACCATGTATTATTACAGCACTTAAGAGACCTGCATACACTTTTCTTCAAAATTCCCAGATTCAACTGAGTAGGAGATAGTTTCCCCATCCTTCAAAAATCAGTGTAATTGCAAGCTATTTTGCAGTTCTAGAAAGGGACAAAGCCAGAACCACTAGAAGCATGACATCCCAGAGCAGGCAGATAAATCAGCTGCCTCAACTGAACAGCGGTGAGAGAGTATTCACTTCAAATACATGACACAAGTTTCAAATTCCTGCTGTAAGCAGTTCAGATGAAGGTCTTTACCACAATCTCTCATGTGCCATATGAATAGGTTTCCCAACCGGCTACCAAGAGCACACATTTGGTCTCTCAGTCGCTCCGATTACAGCCTGCCGACAAAACAAGCGGCAGTGTCTTTCCTCCGTCATGAACGAAGCTAAGACACAAATCTGAAGCCTGAATCAGGTAGATTAAGAATGTTAACCAAGTCAATAAATGCAAAACTGAGTTCTCTTGTCTATAAATTATTCTGGACTTGGGGTGGAAGGCTGGACAGACGGAATCAGTGGCATAAGTATGGTTTTGCTGATAAAATACCACCTGGAGATAAGAAACCTTTCTCTGCAAAAGTTTCATTGAATTTGACATGTTTCAACAAAAACTTATGGATTTTTTTTTTTTAATCTAGAGGAAAATGTGTTGTACAGATTAAAAGAAAATCGTGGTTGACTCTGTCTTTAATTTTAAATGGATACGGCGCATATTATGCCAGCACTGATACAAAGAATGAATGGGAAGTGAAAATTAGAGTAGCATGTAAGCAGTCTTTCAAAATCGGCTGAAATTAAGGTAGAGAAAGAGATGAATTGGAATTTTCAATGAATGTACATGGCAATTTCAAAACGTACTGCTCACATTCATGATCACAGTGTTATGGACTAGAAAAAGGAAGCCTAAGACGAAGCCCTCTCCTTAGCTAGATGTCTTAGTTTGCCCAACAAATAATCACCAGATGGGAGATGAGTTCAGAAGCAAAGGGAGAATCCATGACACTGGACAGCTTGAAAAGCTTCTGCCCAAAACACTCTTTTCTGAAACAGCAGTGACCAATCTCGCAGCTGAGTGACTGAGCTTCTTCTAATAAAGATAGTGAGTCATATGCTACCAGTCTCTTCTGCTGCATGGCAACTATCACCACCAAAATAACTCATCCAGCATGCGGCTCGCCCCTGAAACAGGCCCAGCACACACAGCAAAGACACCCACAGGTCACATGAATTGCCCTGCACGTGTCCCACAGGTTACAGATTGGTTAACTCCACTACGAACAGAGCAAGAGAGGGTTTTGCAAAGCTCCCTGATGTCCATTTTTCTTCGGTGATGACACGTCTCATAACAGCTCTTCTATTTTTTTTAAAGCATTGGCAAACACCAATGCATTACTTTAGGGGGAAGCTCTAGGTAAAACTTTCTCTTGTTCCTTTGCAACATCAGTGTAAACATTTATTGCCCCCATCCCAATCTTAATGGTGCCTATGCTTGTGGCATGTGGCACTAGAGGTAACTGAAGCAACAAGGAACCACTAAAATCTTGGTCAGTGTTTCTGCTTTCTGGGTCCTGCCACAAGTCAGGCATTCGTGAGGCCTGGTGTCCTTCCAGGTGCTCACACCTGGAAGTAACAGGCTGGTTGCAAAGATCATGCAGCAATATCTGCTAAAAGACAAGTATCCCCAGCATCCTCTGCTTACAGAAGAGTCTAATACCTTTTTTTTGGCTCATGAAAGTGCAATAAAAACAAAAGGTAATTAGGTTGCTATGGAGAATTGTTTACGTGACATCTGTTGTACCTAAAAAACAAAGGGCTAAAACTGAAGTTAGCAATAGATAAATTAATGATGAGAATCTGAAAGTCAACCTGAAAAATTAGGAAGTACCCCTGCAACTTCATTTCAGGCTCTATGCAACTTCTTCAAACTCTCTCTCAAAATAGGACATGGTTGTATTTTGACATTTCAACAAGAAAACTATCCCTCTAAGGAACACTGTCTTGGTCTCTGAATGGTCTCTTATTTCTATATTCAGAGGAGAATAAGCAGTAAAAGCATTCAGATGTAATGAAATGTTGCTTCTTTTTTTCATGGTATACATACATAAAGTGAAAGATTTCTCTAAAAACTGTGTGTCAGGAAAACAACAGATCTAAGGGAAAACTCTCTTCTTAAGATTTCTGGTCCAGTTCTTCAGGATCACGAGATTTAAATAGTTTTAAAAAGTCTGGAAATCCTTAAGATTACGGATCTCTCTTTCACATAGATATTAGTCTTCAAGCACTTCTCATTAACATAACAACTATATCACCAGTGCTTAATACTTACATAATTCTAATCATTCAATTTTGCTGAATAAAAATGTCATAACATTAGTATTACTTCAGATTTATGTGACATCTCTCACTACAATGAGATTCTAATGTGCTTTAAAAATATATGTCCATTATGCCTCATTATCAACTCAACAATGAAATGAGCCACCTGTGGTGGGCAGGTGACCAGTTGACGCACAACAAAATGCACAGATGAAGTGGGGAGATGATGGAAATTTTGCCTGGCATTAAAGCATGACCTCCGTCTTACAGAAGAGGTCAAGGAATTTTAAATGCCCAGGGAACTGAAGTCGTAGCCTCAAAACCTGAACACAGCGCACAGTAAACAAAACAGTTGAGTCAAAAATGTGCAGATGAATCTCAAGGATGACCTGCTCTTGTTGGAATCTGGAGTTTGTTCCCAAGTTCTTAGACCTTGCTTTAGGGTGCGCTAATATAACTTGACTCAACAAAACGAAACTAATTAAAATGAACTAAATAAACACCCCTTATATTCTACAATTAGCTTAAGAAAGTGGGAGTGGGAACGGTAAGATCATCCATTTAAGTCCTTGACATACAGGGCATGCTCTAAGAGTGACACATAACTTTGCTTCTCACTCACTTCAGTAGCCTCTCTGCTTTAAAACCACTTACTCAAAGCTGTGGACCAAGCGTAATGTCACAGCAGCTACAGCCCAGAAAGGGCTTGGATAAACCATGGCAACAGTTTTTCAACCACAAGGACAGCAACTACAAGGCCTCGCCTTGTGAGACACCAACTCGGCAAGGACCGTATTGCTCAGCTCATGGATACTGACAAACTCAACCGTTTATTGCTCAAGAAGGATTTTTTTAAAGCTTTTTGTGGCTAATGTAGGCAAATGAGGTCTGCAAATATTCACTAGAGTCAGGCATGCTGTGAGCATCTTCTTAATGAGACCATAAGGATGCAAGCAGGAAGAGCTATTTCAGCAGGTCTAAAAGGTAATACCCAACAGTAACACTCCTTAATTTCACCTAAGCGTGAGCAGCAGAAAAGTAGAAGCACAAAGCATTTATAACGAGGAAAGAGGTAATACCATACCTGCCACAGCGGATTTTAGAGAAGATAGGAGAGCTTTCAAGAGTGAGCTGAAAAAAAAAAAAAAAAAAAAACACCCAAACTCCCCAAATAATCACATGGTATAAAGTTGCCAGCCACCCTTTGCCTTTGGCTTTGCTGAATTTCCCTGGGTTCTTGTTGGCCTTTTCCTCTGGCCTGTCTGGGTCCCTCTGGATGGCCTCTGTCCTCACCTGTGTCCTCACCTGTATCGAGAAGGCTTCCCCAGAGTGGTGTCATTTGCAGACGTGGTTAAGAGGGCACTGCATCACCTTCTCCAGGTCATTATTAGAGACACAGCCCCTCTGTTCCCATGGATTTCTGCCGGTCAGGTTCTTCCTAGTAATCCCCAGTGTGGTTTGGAGCTGGTATTTCTTCTTCTCAAACCCTGCCTGTAGGCACAGGGGCCTAGGAGACCTTGCTGGTAAAGACTGGGGCAATGAAGACCTCGACTACCGTGACCTTTTCTCTTTCCACTGTCACTAAATTACCCACTCTCATCCAGCAACAGATCCACCTTTTCCTTCCTCAGCCTTTGCTACCTGCACAGAGGTAGCAGCTCTTCTTGTGGCACTTGACATTCCTGGCAAGGATCAGTTTGACTCTTTGGACATCATCCCTATGTGCCCAGGCCGTATTTCTATATTTTTCCTTGTAGTTTCCAAAGCTTTGGTTAATTAGGGATAGTTAGCAGCTAAGGTAGCTAAGGTATAGTTAGAAGTGTATAGTAGTCATAAGTAATTAAAAACTGGTTTTTGGCAGAATTAAGGATTTAATGAAGTTCTCTCTGCATAGATTGTATTCTGCTCAAGGAGCACTTTCCAAACAGCACAGCTCACATTTTGCAGCAGATGGGAGTTATGGGTCTGGCACAAGGACACGCGACAGCAGTGGTTAAGCCAGATGTGGGGCAAGGTGATGGTCTGCCACGTCTCAGTTCTGTGACTTAAAGATGATGTCATCTTTTCTCCAGGTATCACAGCAGAACTTGGTTTAGATTTTTCTCCTGAGAGCGGTATTTTGTTCAATTTAAGAACCAGAGATTCTCATTGATATCCTTCCTTAAACAGAGAAGAAACAGCATCTCTGTGTTCCTGAAACAATGGCATTTACATTTACAGCAAAACATTTCAGGCTGTGATCAGGTTAAAACCGAACTCCGACTGTGCACACATGTATCACAGGTGTAAAGAACAGGTGTTTTCTTGATGTCTTAATAAATAAAAAGGGAATCAGGGAAGGCTTTCCCGCAAAACATAACTTAATTTCTGAGGTATTCTAAAATACCAACCAAAATGATACAGTAGGTAGGATGAAATGCTGAAAAGCCATAAAAGTGATGCTACAAGCAGCTCTTGCTGTAACATGGACGAGTAAGAATCGCTGTCAAAGCAGAGAAAATCCCAGGCAGCTTTACTCTTTCCCCCGTATGACTAATACTCTATCCTTCCAGCTGGACCTGCGATAGCCATTGCAAAGCACAAACCCTAACTGCCTTGGAAGGCTGCAGGACCAAGGGCTACTTTTCGGACCTGAGAGGGGGGAAACTTGTAGACAAATATTTACTTTCTCTAATTCGGCAAAACTGGCCTTTAAACAACTGTATCAATTAGCAGCTTACAGTGTGCTAGAACACCTTAATGAAGCAGCAGTTACATTTTATGGTCAAGTACCTTAAACTCCCCATGATAGGAAAGGCTTAGTTAGATCCTTACAAAGCGTTCAGGACAAAGCATCTCCTTTCTAAGCACAAGTATGAGCCTCAGTTCCAGAAAAACATCTTTCAATTTCTATCTTATTTTTCCTGTTCTTAATTAACTTGACAAAGCTGCAAAGAGAAAGCCAACACGCAGACTTTGCCAGCCAGGTAATACAGTTCGTGTTTTAAATGAGTAACAGCACAGCAACAATTTCTATTTACTCTCTTAACCTGTGGCCAACTGACTACAAACAAATTCTGTCTGCTGTAAACACCTGAACATTATGGGAGAGCCCATAATCACAATTGGAGATAATCTGTTGCAAAAAGGTTCTGGAACTCTCCTAGTACTGGACTCCATATTGCTGACTTTAAAGACCACTACTGAAAATGAAACTAAGATTAGTTTTCGAAAAGCTTCTTACTCATTTACAAATAACTCCTGACTTGATTTTGGCACAACTAGGAGCTACATAAAACCAGAGCAGCAAAAATCATTAAAATATATATATACATAAATTGTCTAAGCATTCTCAAATCAAGAACTCAAATTTTAAGTTTGAAACTTAGGCAAAATACAGCTTAGTTTTGCCCTATTACTACTTGGAAGACACACAAAATCAAGGCAAACGTTGCCTGGATGAAGCTTTCCTTAAAACACAAAAGCAGAACTCATTTCTAAGTAGAGGCCAGTGACGATGGCTCCGCCCTCTCTCTTAATGACAACATTTCCCCACGAGGTTACTGGCGACCAAGGAGCCTTCAGCCAGTGGCTTGGACAACACTACAGTAAATACAGCTATTTGACCGTCATTAGTAGATTAGATCGGGGACCTTTGCAGGAAAGAGCCTTATCCCATCACTCCGCAGCTGCCGATCCCGCTCCGCTTCGCCGAGAGGGGCCCTTCGGCACTTGTTGCTTCACCTTCTGCTCGCGTCGCTCGCGTGCGCGCGGGGAGGAAGAAGATGCGTAACGAGGTTAACTGGGCCCAGACAAAAGGCGGCAGCGCTCCATCAAGGCGGGCACGGATCGCCGTCTCCTCAATAGCATCTCCGTCCCCCCCGCTGCCGCCGCCGCCGCGCACACGCGCGCGCTCCAGCGCCGAGCCATAAATCTCGCCGAGCCGCCCGGCTGACAGCCTAATAACATGAAAGAGGTATCTGCAAACAAGATGGTTTCAAACCACCGCTGGTGACCCTGAACAAATCAGGGCCCAGTTTCTTTTGCAGCCCGCGAGTCTCCCCTTCAATCACTTAACCGGGCAGATTGATGTGACACCGCAGAAATAAACCGCGCTCCCGCTCGCACGGCCGCTCTCTGCCTGCCCTCCTCCTCCCCAGCGCTCGCTAATGACCGCAGCTGTCCGCGCGCACGTGGCAGGCGTCCAGCGCTCGGAGTCAGCCGGGTGGCAGCGATGCCGCGCCGAAGAGAACGGGAAAAAGAAACCCCGCGCGTCTCGCTAGCCTTCATTTATTTTCCTGTGTTTTCATTTATTATTTAAGAATTCCTTCCTTAAGGAAATACAAAAAGCAAACGCGAGGCAATACAGCCCGTCCCTCCCACGAAGGTAGAGGTCGAAAGCTTTGTGGAAACGGCATTGCAGTTTGCACCCTTTGGGAACGCAACTAGAAAACTGTAGCATTTGGCAGAAAAGCAGAGAGAGGAGCATTGCCCTTAACCCTCCGAAACACCTCCAACCTCCACTTCCCTCCGATGCCTCTCCTACCATTTAACAGGAGGACAAGCCTAAAAGTAGCAAGTGATTCTAACCCCCCACAACGGCCCAGAGGAACAAAGACTTTAAATGATTTAACACGGGTCATGCTTTTAACGGCAGAGACCGCTAATGCAGATATGCAACATTCTGGGCTAATGACTTCTTTGAAGCAGGGGAAAGAAAAATTAAATGGCTGGCACAAGGAAGGGCAGACATAGCCACCAACGCAATCAGCTGATTGAGCCTCTGCCTGCTAAACCACTTAGGCAGGTTTCTTCAGGATAGCATACATATATATGTGTGTGTGTATATATATATATAATATATATTTTCTTCAGGACATGGGACAAGGAGGTAGAAGTATACATATGCTTCCATTAAAAATATTTTTGTATTCATACAAAATTTAAATATTTGTTTTATTACTTTTGCTTCTACTATCCCACTTTCATTTCTTTATGGAAGCTAAGCAGACAAATCATTTCAAGATTTAGAAGCAAAGCTGCATGAAGAAAAGCTTGGAATTTCAGCGGCTATACTGATAGATTTGAGCCAGTGTCCCTGCTACTGCTGTTCATGCTGCATCTTCTGGTTCTTATTCATTACTACTACAATGTTATCGCATCTGGGCAGCAGACTAGTTTTGTTTTTGGTCATCACTAAGGAACAACGGCTTTAATACCACACCTAGCAGCAAACCATCTGGAAATCCCTCCAAAACAATTCAATTTTTTTTTTTAAATGATTGAATCTACAGGCCAGCCCTAGAATGAGTAAATAATAACCAATCGTTCAGAAAAAACACCGAAAAAACCCCTTTCCTAGATTTTGCTTTCATTGTGTTTATCAAGGCTGCCTTAACAGCTTAAGGGCTCATAAGACAACCTTATGAAACAAGCAAAACAAAGCAAAACCTCAAAACAGATATTAACGTCAAATTTTGGAAGGCTCTGAGCTCCTGAGCTAAAGAAGATGGACACAGCTGCTAATACTACTGGTCAAGGGACAGTTCATGTTACGCTCTCCTGAAAAATGTAGTGTCATGCAGAGGCGGCTGAACCAGCTGTAGAAAACTAAGTGGGACAGCTGAAGTCAGCGCTAGCTGGTGACTGAGAAACAGTGTACAGATTTTTTTCATCTGTGCAGCCAGCGCTAGCAGCTATCTAAAACCGATGGCAAGAGACAGGGAGCCAAAACAGGAGGTCCCATTTGTATTATTTATGTGCCATCGGTGGTCTGGATGTATAGAGTTTAGTACTATACTATAGTACCAGTAGGACTGGTCTAGGAGTATGAAAAACTCCTAAGATAACAGGAATCACAAGCTTAAATAAAGGTATGTGAAACCAGTATCTGGAATTAAAAGAACATACCAGGAACCTTTAGGAATCAATTTAGGCTATGTCCAGTCACTTGGTCAGCACAGAAACAACTATTTTGCATCCAAAGCAGCCAGTTCAGAAAGTCCCTTGAATGTCATTTGCACCATCCATGTACTTCCTCTGTAACGAGCTAAGAACCATTAAACCTTCCATGAAACGCCCAAGAGGGCTGACTCCAGAAAAGCCATTGTAAGCATTTATATTTGTACTCCGGAAGAATATAATCAAGAAAAGAGAGCCATAAAGCCAGTTTCCAAGGCCAGGGAGGCATGCAAGTGAGGAAAAGATAGCGTTGCCAACCTTGAACTCCCAAGTTTAGGCAAGAGAGATTCACAGCTAGAGAATTACTAGGATTGGGTTTCATGTTCAAATTAGCTGTAATCTTTGTTTCCAGTCTTAGGTCTAAAAGTCTGATGTTTGGAGACTGCTATGGCTCCAGTTTAGTGTTGAGAAAAAGTTGTCTCTAGCTTGCAGCCCTTCTCCAGCAGTAGGTGACTGAGGTGGCTCTTGTTACTTAATTAAGTGTCACACCAGGACTGGAAACGCTGATTTAAAATTTCCTACTGAAATTGCACAAGAACAATATTGGTTATAAAGCTCACATTACATATTGAAATCCCTAAATCTGGTGCCTGAACTGTGTGACATCTCCATTCAAAAGTTTACTAAATGTAGAGCTGACGTGATTCCTATGCAACCTTTACTCCTGTGGGGATTTGCACTTCAGTATTCTGAGGCAAGTATGGAATAGTTCTACTCATAAATATTTTAAAATCACCAGTTTCCTCATCTCTCTCTGCCTTTTACCTCTTTTGCAGCAGAAATCACAACATATTGATAGTTTTTCATTAAAAGTAGTTAAACTTACTTTACTCTCTGGAATGCGATTTGACCTACTTACTTACACCCTTACACTTCCTTCTCATACTGCTCAGCTGGGTCCTATGACTTAGTTCATTTGCTAGTACACATTGCTAGCCTCCTGTTCTCTGGATACTGCAATTTTTTTCCCATTTTCCCATATTGTCCCAAGGTTGTTTTCCCTACATTTCCCCTCCTGTTCCCCCAAAAGAACAAACCCCAGAAGAGATCTATCAAGAAGATAACAAAGCCGTTATAACCAATAATAGGAATAGAAGAACGTCCAAGTAGCTTGCTCTACACACAAAAATTAACAGAAATAACTAAAGGACGTATACTGTAGCTTGCTGAGAATGCTATTTTTCAAATGTCCACAGCCCAAGATGGCCTATTTGCTGCTTTGAACTTATTTAATAACATTAAGCAAGAACACTTAACTATCTAAAAGAAGGATCAGTGGCATAAATCAGACATCATTTCACATATTTCAGGATCAAAGCTGTAAGGCAAAATGATTTGTGAAGACATTTGAACAGCTCTAATATATCACAGTTCCTTTTGAAGGATACTTAGGCATATTAGTTGCCCAAATGATTATTTCTTTGCATAGTTGTAGCCAAAAAGAAAAGAAAATTGAAACTTTTCATTCACGAATTGCTTTTGTCTATTACCTTGATTTATGTATAGCATCAAACAAACCAGATGAAGAACACCATGAATTTGAATTATCAAAATTAAAGCCAGGAGAGTGCATTGATTTTTTTCAAATGATCAAGGCTAATCAAAGTGACCAGCACAGAAATTGCATAATCAGTAGCCAATACAAGCTAAAAGTAGCTATATAACCAGTGTTCAAGATGATACTCATATTTCATTTAAACTTTCCAAAACCTGTGGGGTTGAAGCATGACCTATAGCATTGTGCAGCTTAAAGATAAGCACCAGCTGTGGTATTCAATATTAAAGCTCATTTTTCCTTCACAGAGTGCAATGTTCTGCCATGGTGATTTGGTCAAGAAACACATCGGAATACAATTTCCTAATGAAAAAGATGGCCATACAACCTTCCCGCAAACTTATAATCCACATCAAACTTTTCAAGCTTTTAGATGTTGCAGATTTATATAGATATGAAAGAGAACTTCACCTTATTCAATATATATATATATATACACAAAAAGTCTACTTCCTTCTGGATGCTAGTCTAGAAAACTTAAGGCAGACTGCTGTGTGTCTGTCCCTAGCACTGAACAGCTGTTAGTGAACATCCCTAAAAATTAAAGGAAGATTATCACTATTATCTCATCATCTTCCTGGGCTGGTGTGGAGGGTTTAGAGCCAGCTACCCATGAAATTCAGCCAGACTCAGGGTCACAGCCGTTAGGGAACCGCGCTCAAGGTTAAAGGTATCATCAAGGTTACCAGTTTGCTGCAAACTCATTTCCAGTCAGTGGCTTCATCCTGATTATGTGCAGAAGGGTAATAAGAGCTACTGTTCACGAAGACAGAGGAAAAAGCCGTAGGAGAGAGCTGGAGTACAGTTAAAACCAGGCATTGGGGCAGTCTCAGAAGCTCCCTAGCTCTGGTGTGCAGCAGATGGCTGATCACCCACTTCCGAACCAAAAGCAGCAAGAGGGAGGCAAGAAAACCAATAGGAGATTAATATTTTGGGGAAATGTGTTTAATGTTTATAAGACATAATTGTATTTAATGCTTCATTAAAATCCGTTTAGTCAGAAAGTGATTTAAATCAACAAATCTAGAGCCACAGCTCTGATTCCCTGTGAAAAGGAATTCTACTTCCTTGTGAAAAAGTCACCTCTCAAGTTTTCTCCTAAGACATGCACATATGCATGTCACCATAACTGGCTTTACTCAGTAATCACAATTCATATTCTCCTGTAATCGCCATTTCATTAGGAAACAAACAAACAAATAACCCTGCTACATTACACTAAACCATCAAACTTATTAGCCAAAATAAATCTAAATACTCTTAGGATGTTCCACACCCTCAAACTAATAACCAACCTCATCAGGAAACAAACGTCATAGCCAGCGCTTCTCTGTCATAATACTGTAAGCACTCTTACAATTACTCTTATTTGCTCTTATTACTTGTTGTACTCTTCTTATTTATGTCTATTCTGTAGATTCTTTGAGGACAACATCACATTTTTTTTAAGAACTACTGATAAGTCCAGGGTTCAATATGCACCAAAATCTAGTGGAAGACTATTACGAATTATGTGCACCCTGAATCAGGACCTCATAGGCCCAAAACATATTAGACATTCGTAGAAAAACACATATTCTCATGCATAGACGTACAAACATGGAATCCAGATGATAGATCTGGCAGGAAACATTTATTACTGTACACATTACGAGAACAAGACATGTTAAGAGTTTTCAACCACCTGATAATTATAGACATAGGTTTCATAACTGTTTTAAAACGCAGTCTAACGTGTGAGCTCCAAGGGTACCTAGCCCAGCGTCCTGCCTCTAACAGCATTGAACAGTGATGTTCAAGGAAGAGACAAGATGCTTACAGTACCTTCTATAAGCACGGAGGGATATCTGACACAGAATCACAGAATCACAGAATGGTTGAGGTTGGAAGGGACCTCTAGAGATCACCTAGCCCAGCCCCCCTGCTCCAGCAGGGACACCCAGAGCACGGGGCACAGGGTGGCAGCCAGGCGGGTTGGGAAGATCTCCAGAGAAGGAGCCTCCACAGCCTCTCTGGGCAGCCTCTGCCAGGGCTCTGGCACCCTCACAGCAAAGAAGTTCTTCCTCACATGGAGATGGAACTTCCGGTGTTTCAACTTGGACCCACTAACCCTTGTGCTATCACTGGCCACCACCAAGAACAGTTTGGCCCCATCCTCCCTACATTCTCCCCTCAGGTACTTCAACATGTTGGTCTAATCTCCTCTCAGTCTTCTCTTCTCTAGGCTAAACAGGCCCAGCTCGCTTAGTCTTTCCTGATAAGATAGATGCTCCAGTCCCTTAATCATCTTTGTTGCTCTGTGCTGGACCCTCTCTGGAAGTTCCACATCCCTCCTGTCCTGGGGAGCCCAGAACTGCACCCAATATGGCAACACAAAACTGCACCAGAGCTGAGCAGAGGGGCAGGATCCCCTCCCTCAGCCTGCTGGCAACGCTCCTCCTGGTGCAGCCAGGATCCCCTTGGCCTTCTTGGCCACGAGGGCCCATTGCTGCCTCATGGGTAACTTGGTGTCAACCAGGACTCCCAAATCCCTCTCTGCAGAGCTGCTCTCCAGCAGGTCAACCCCTAATCTGTACTGGTGTCTGGGGTTATTTTTCCCCAGGTGCAGGACCCTGCACTTTTCCTTGTTGAACCTCATGAAGTTCCTCACTGCCCAACTCGCCAACCTGTCTAGGTCCCTCCGAATGGCAGCACAGCCCTCTGGAGTGTTGGCCACTCCACCCAGTTTGGTATTGTCTGCAAACTTGCTCAGGGTGCACTGTGCCCCTTCATCCAAGTCATTGATGAACAAGCTGAACAGCACTGGACCCAGTATTGACCCCTGGGGGACAGTACTGGCCACAGGCCTCCAACTAGACTCAGCCCCATTTATCAACACCCTCTGAGCTCTGCCATGCAGAAGCTTCCAAAAGCTCCTGACCCAGGAGCTTCCAAAGCCACAGGTAATATTTTTATTTTTAGTAGTCCTAGTTGGATCCTTGGGGGAACTTTTAATTCTTGCAATATCCTACGGCAAAAAAATTCCACAATCTAAGTGTGAGAAAATAAGCTCACCTAATACTTCCAGGTGTTTCTACAGACAACACAAAGAAATAGACTTCTAAAGGAAGATACATAAGAAAGCAGGTCTTAAATGCTTAACAAAACAAGAACACACAGTTTTGATATTTGTCTAAATAATAATATTTGAAAAAAGCTTCACTGCCATAAACTCAGTAGATTAAACTCTGCCCTTTGCTAAGCATCAGATCTGAAAACGGATTACTGTAGTATAGATCTCAGCTGCATGTTTAAAATATGCCTGACATATGGGGAATTTTTCCACAGATTAAATGATACAGAAAATGACTAAACACTGAGTCAGAAAAAAATAATGAGAACATATACACATCCCCTCCATCCCTCCACTCACCCACCCTAAGAAAGATGTTGGGTAAAGAAAAGATAAATTGTGCTATTCCATAGATTATAAGAATTGCAGAAAGGTCAGATATCTAAGAAGAGAAACGATATGCTGTGAAAGAACTGAAACACTGTACAGCTCTAAGAGGGCAGTTAATATTTTATGTTACGATAACTCAGAAATGTAGGAACCATAACTTTATCAGGAAATACAGCTCTTCGGAATGAACTAAAATACAGAGAGCATCATCATGGTTTTCTTTCTTTTTCAATCGGATTGTACCAGAGGACAGATTCTGATCCAGTGCTATATAATACTTCAGCATCTACTTAAGGAGTCTCACTGGGTGGGAATGCCTGTAGAGCTAAATCCCTGTCAGGAAAGCACCTCTATTTCAGAAAACAATTTAGCACAAACATAATACTAATTGACTTTGAGTTGGGGCTCAGCATAAAAAAAGGTAGATGACTCTGTCCTAAAAGCAGTAAAGTTATATGATATTCCAAAAATGAAATGGTGACACTACTGAAGGCAGTGCTATTTCTGCATTTAGCTTTAAAAAAGATATATTTTTGGATAGATTTTATGAGGTATAAATAGTAATGGAAAGAAGAACTTCAGTATCTTAAAATGGTAATAAACTTTAGGAAGCTAATTTGTTAACACTAGGAATACAAACTTGGAGAGGTAATTAGGCCAAAAAAATCTCAAAATACTAAACTTTTCAAATGCAGATAAAAAATAAAACATTTTCAGCTAAAAAATAACTATTTTTAAAGTAAAGATGATGCATTTTGCCATTTTCTAAAAGTCAGATTTAAAAAAATGCTTCATTTAGAAATTCTGGGAAAATTCTGAGGACTTGGGCTTGCCCCTAGAGCACCGGCCCATGCCAAGGCCGGGCAGGAGCAGCCCTTTCCGAGCGGAGAGCCACCCTCTCCATCTGCCCGCACGCTTGGAAGAGAAGGCAACCGGCTTCAAAGGCGAGAAGATAACAGCAACAAGAAGGCCTGAGATTAAAAAAAAAAAAGTGGCGTTGAGGTGGAGAGTCTGTAAATAGCAACGGGAGAGGACGGCGAGCAGGAACGACAAGGTGAGGAAACTATTTCATGTGGTAGTGAGAAAAATGGGTTGCTAGAAACAACGGTGGAACAAGTTGCAGGAACTGCTATGATCCAACTGAAGAGACGCAGGGACCAGTGGAGGGAAGGATCCTGACATATGGACCTAGGGGAGATGAGTGATGTGAGTGGGTATGTGAGGGCTACAGTTGATCAGCAGTGGGGCTAGCTGGGAATATGAAAAACTAACAGACAGCCTGGAAGAACAAGCCAAGGACAAGCAGCAAGTGCTGAGATCCACTGAGAAGTGGAGACTAAAGTTGGGGAAAGCAGCACGAAGACATGAAGTTAACCGTATAGAAAAGACAGGAAGTGATTGGAAGAAATGAGGAAACAGGGAAAATCACTTAGGAAAAAAATAGTAAGATTTTCTGTCCAACATCTGACCAATTCTCCCTCTCTCTGGCTCGATTAATGGGCAGCTTCACTTAGCTAGGCTCATTCCTCCAAGCAGGCAGAGGCAGGAGTCTCTGCAGCTGGATGTGAGCTTCTGGCACTGATAATGAAACATGTGGAGCCGCTATGATGGACGCGATGGCATTTCTGGGTTTTTCAGAAAATTGTATGCACACACAAACCTTACTGAGGTGGCAAAGCAAAGAACTGAAAAAGAGAAATGTGAGATCTAAGTCGACTATGCAATCATAATTCAGTTGTGAATATGCATTACGGGAGTCTATAAATACATGATGCCAATCTTTTCTCCATAAAATGTCACCCATAGGATAGATTCTGCTTGCTTAATGAACAGTCATTTGATATTTTCTTATTCTCAGCATTTAGTGTAAAACTTTCCCCAATTTTACTTTGTTAGACCCTTTTTCAGATAACTCAACTGCCCTCTTTTCAGCTTGTCTATGGGCTGCTATCTACAGGATCACCAGGCTGTAGCAGCACTGTACAAATAAGAACACCTGCAGGAAAACAAAATTAAGTTTGCACAAGTTACCCTGATTCTCACTTTTCTAAAAAAACAAACAAACAAATAAACAAAAAAAAACACCTTTCTCGGTGATTGTTTTTCTCTACCCTAGTGTATTCTGAATTGCCTTTTTTGGTTGACACTCAAGCATCATTGCAACACAGGAGTTGTAGCCTCTCTAGCTACTTAAGTTTCATTTGAAATAAATATTGCATTAAGATAAAACATATAAAACAAAAAGGAGAAATAAAAATGGAAATTAGAAATCTAGATTATATCCTTCCATCTATGCACAAATAAAACAATTAACAGCAGCATCATGACCTAGCAGCATCCTTTGTCACTATAGTCTTTGGAGCATACACCTATAAAGAGATGCAAAAGCAGCACGGACTTCAAGAATTTCTGGTCTAAGCAGATTAAATCCACAAAGGATGAGAGGCAAACAGAAACAGAGGAAAATTAACATCCTCAAAGAGCACTCCCAAAGCAAATCATTGGCAGAAGCAGGACTCCTCAGTCGCAGGCAGAGCTGAGTCCCTGAGACCGTGCAGGATAGAACCAAATTAATCTGACAGAGTTTCGTGGCAAATGATGAATACAAGTCAAAGTCTCCTTTATTTTAATACATTTGTGGTGCTAAAATTCACTTTCAATTTTAATGCACTGGTATTAAACTTATCATTTTATCATTAAGATTATTGTTTTCCCCATGCGTTTGCAATAGCATCTGTTATAATAGCATTGGAGAGCTTTCAACATCTCCATTTCAGTTAAATGAATTGCATAAATTCTCCTATTTCTGCGGAGGGCAAGAGGCACAGAGGTTCCTAGCAGGGCTTCTCTAGAGTTAAAGGCACACAGAGCTGCACAGTTAAAGATGCATACTTTGCCTGACTCTGATTCATTATCTTCAGTAATACTAAGCAGCAAGGATTAATGTAAAATCTTTAAGGAAAAAAAAATCTTTACCAGCAAAAAAAGGAGTATGTAACTTTGGCTGTTTTTATGGATTTTAATTGATTTTTAATCTGCCAATGGTAGACTGTAAATAAAGGCTCAAAGCACATACAAGTGCAAGTCAATAGCAAGTTTTGTTAGTTTGCTGTCAAAGAATTACAGGAATGATCGGAGGACCCTGAAGCATGCAGAGGCCCACAAGCTGAATGGTTTCTCTTCTCCTCACAGGTTGTTTGAACAGTCCTTCCATAAGGGCCCAATTCAGCCAGAATTTACATTGGACTTCCGCACCACGGAAACCTACGGTGGCTGCAAAGAAAGTGCTAACTTTTTTTTTTTTTTTTTTTTTGGTAGAATAGGGCCCTAATTCATTGCCAAGGCAGCCAGTAAAAACTCTTGTATACAGCACACCTTGTCTATAAATCATTTTGGAGTGTCAGAAAAGGTTTTGAAACAAATTATCTTTTTTCCCTCCCTCTCCTGTAGCAAAAAGGAAGGAAAGGGTTGTGCTTGTAAAATTTACTTTTTTTTCCATTTCTTTTCATCGCTTTAAATGAGCTACTGTTTATATATTTATACACATACACTCAGCAAGTGTTCCCAACACCATATTCCCGTGTTTTCCTTCACATCAATTGTCTGGCTGACCTTCAGCTTGAACTACCTACATACAATGGAAAATGAACACCCCTGAAATAAGTCTTCTCAGCTGACACGCCAACCTTCTCCTTTTCCACATACCTCTGATTTCATCTTATCATTTTAAGAGACATTGACAGATAAACTTATTTTTAAAAGCCAAGCCACAAAATGTCTTATTTTGGGTGACTCCAGGCTAGCAAAAGCACAGCACACCCTTCCCTATCAGCAGCCTGGACAATGCCTCTTCTTCTAGCCCTAGCCCCAGCAACACACCTAGTGAGCAACAGCTTCTAGCACCACAGCTATTTTATCAATCGCACCATCGATGTTTTGGAGAAGTCCTGAGAAGAATTTTCTTCGTGCTTCACTCTTAGTCCAACCTCCTGATGCTAAAAATTTACGCGACTCACCCAGAAGTGGGAAAGTACCAGAGGGTATGCGGCAGAGCAAGCCATCAGCTCCCCGGCCACCACAGCCCCACACGCATCGAGGAGGCCGTCTCAGCAGCTCGCTTAGTCTCTGCAGCCTGAGGATCTAAATTTACAGTGACTACGAAAGAAGTGTTTGCATATTAAAAAATAAAAGCAGTAGTCACTTCCCTTGGCAAACCTGAAAGTTAAGTTGTTTGTAAGGAGGATCATCTACTGCTCCTGTAGAGAAGAAAATAAAATAAAATAAAAAAAGGGGGAGCACTTCACTTGAACCTAAAAGTCTTAGCTACTCAGCACAGGAGAACAAAAGGAAATGGCAAAACCCAGTCATAAGGTTCCATACATATCCACTATGGGACGTTTCTTTGAGAGAAATTTAGTAGTTATGATTCACTTATTTAGTAGTTATGATTCAAGGATAGCTGTCTAGCCTTGAAATACACTCAACTCTACTGCCTCGTGAGCCCTGTACATTATCAAATTTGTGGATTAGCTGTGCACTGAGGAAAGAGAGCTGACCTCACCCAATTTTACCTGTACCTCTCATATGGTCACTGATACAGTAAGTATTCCTTGCGGTGGTGGAACATTATATACGTTTTACCACACATTGCAAAGGCATAACATTCCTCAAGGTGAAAAGGAAGTCATAGTACTACAGAAAAAACACTGGAAGGAAAAACAAAAGCCACAGAGATTAGAATATTACCCATTTTATCATCTTTGCCCAGAAGAACGTGTTGCTTAGTCATATAAAAGAGAGCACCACACCTTTTTTGCTAGCTTTGAGGAAAAAAAATAACATACATAACATTTAGGAAGACATATTGGGTCCCAATTCCATTAGACTTTCATGAAGGTCTTGGGATGCTTTTAACATCAATTACAAAGAGAAATCCCAGCGACGTCAAACAGAGCTCTTCCTTACATACTCGAGTGAAACTCTTGAGAAGGTTTTTTGTTATTATTATTTGGTCACTGTTAATATATCTTACCTACAAACTTCAACATGCTGATTGATGACAGAAATATTTACTTTGGAGATTATCTACAGGCTGTGATCAGTCATGTGGTATTATGACTACCCCAGACTCGTGACTGGTTAACACTTCTATTCAAAAGAGGATTATTATGTACAATTCCAGTTGAACTAATGATTGTGCAAAAATCCACTTTTGGGGGTGGTAGCTGTTGTCATGCCTGTACCCTCCCAAATAGCAAGTTGCTTGATCACACTCGTAAGAAGAGAGATAAACTCTTGGGACTTCATTCCAAAATAAGTTTCCAATGATGCTCTGCATTACTGGACCATCTCAGGTTAAATCCTTGGTTAGACTCAAAAGCAAAGCTGTATTTCATCAAGGTGATCATTCTTCTGTTCTGTTTTGACTACTAAATAAATGGTTAAATCCACTAGTCACCTGCTCATAAAATAATTTGTTGAAATAATGAATTCAAATATACTAATAGGATACAGAAGTCCACCATTAATTGTTTAATACATAACTGCATAATACTGTCCTGAATTATTTTCCCCCTTTTACCCCTGCTAGGAACTGACACAAGTACAATAATTAAAATAAATTTCAACACAACCATTTGGAAAATTGCCAAGACTTTCTAGAACTTATAATTTTCTTCCCACCCCACCCAACCCCCCCCACTTTCCCGCAAGACAAAATACAGTTTTGACATCTTGGTAAAAAACAGTTGCTAACTGTTAACTTACAATTTAGGGAGAAATCACTGTTTTAATCATGACCTTTCATCTGTCCTTGATTGGGAGGAAAAGGGTGGGGGAAATTGGCCACTTACAGAAATAATCCTACTGGGCTCTCATCTCACTGATTGACAGCCTCATGTGGCTAAACACATTCACAATTATAAATAAAACTACCCCTCTCAAAATGGCAGAACTTATCCTCCATCAAGCAAGACGTGCTGGAAGCAAGTACAGCTTTTAGCGGAGGTGGTGAAAATGACCTTTGAGGCATGTGATAAATATCAGCTCCCCTATACTGTCCATCTCCAGCCACATTTGACAAAGAGAGACTCCTGGTAATTATTTATGTAATGCCCTGAACAGCTACGCACTGGGTATGTCGTGATTACAAGGCTGAATAAATAAAGTTAATTTTAATTGCATGGTAATAATTTATGCCAGCAAGCTTTCTTCAGTTGCAGACTATATGTGACTATGGGGTGTTAGAAGAAAAGCATAGGAGAACTATTGGTCGCAGTGTCCTCAGGGGTATTTTCAAAGCGAGACAGATCCCTTAGTGCTCACTGTTCAAGCCGGTGCAAAGAGCAGGGTCTCGCTGGCATGTGACTTCGTGATGGAGCAGTGCTGGGATTCTGTTTTCCAAAGTTAATTTTCTGCCCATGTAGCTTTCTGAGCAGATGCCCTGGGGGAGCACAGTGCTGCTTCAGGGGAAGCGGGGTGAGCGTGTCACCCTGGCAGGAGGGACAGGGAGCAGGGCGGCCCCCTCCTGCGCCAGCTCCCACCACGTCAGGCCATGTGCATCACCAGGCCATGTCCCAAAGCAAGTTTTTCTGCTTCTGAAACCTTCTGCAGTCGCTTCCTTGTGCCTCAATTTCTTCAATGATAAAATGACTATAGGAGCACATGCAAACACATGTATATACACATACACTTCTATATATATGGACTATCTGAAGTATTCTGAGATCAGTGAAACAGCTAGAGCGCCAATAAAACCTACCCTGGTTTTAGTCAGCCTTGGGTGGTTTTTGTGTGTTTGTTTTTGACCCGTTCCCTGCTGTTGACCTGTCTAGTGATACCTTAAGTACCACGCAACTCAGCAAGGGGCAGAGAGGTGGATGCCTGCACGAGCGCACTGCAGAGCAGAGCCTCCAAGCTGCAAAGACGACCTGTGAACCTGGAGCGAAGGAAGAACAGAACACATGCCCCTTTATACCTCCTTCCTGAAGACTGACGTTCAAGATCAAACCTCAACACCAGAGCCAGCTGACTGAAAATGCTGGGTAATGATGACAATCATCACACAAACTCCAGACGCTTTGGAGAAGACCCACTCTCCTCCTGCTCCACAGACTTCTCCAGCAGCTTCCGCACTGCAGCAGCACCCAAGTAACCAAGCAGCAGGACACACAGACTGGTCCTATATGCACGCACAGACATATTGTCTACTTCAAATGGACTCAATACCACGGCATTACTAATAGCATTCCCATAAAAGCTGATTTCTAGAGAGGTAATACAAACTATGAGTTCTGCTGTCTCGAGATCTGCTCGGTGCTTCTGCAAGTCTCCTGCAATGAGGACGGGCTTCCCCCTCTCCCGCCACACACACCAAATCCTGAAAACCAGAGAGGATCAGGGCCGGGTGCCTTGGAGCAGGAGCTGCCACAGCAGATCGGGCTGGGCAGAAATAACACGAGTGTCTGTCTAGGCAAGAGCAGTGCCAGCGCTGCCTCTAAAATTAGACAGCGGGCGACAGCACCTTGGCTCCTGTCGCTTGCTGGAGACAAATCTTTAGCTCTTCCCGCAGCCAGGCAATGGCACTTCCATTCCTGCCTGCCAGCTCCAAGGAGCTGTGCTACCCTGGGCTTGGGCGAGCTCTTTGGCTGATGGAACAGGAAGAAATAAAAAAGGATGAAACCTGGAACAGGTGGGATGGAAGTTGTTATTTGTTGTGGATGAAAATTCTAGCGTGGTAAGCAAACAAGGAAAATTCAGTGTGAAAGTAGGCGCTTTAATAACTTACATAGTTATAATGGTATCACTTTTTAATCAAAAGATCTCAGCCACTTTCACATTTTTTTTGCTAATACTAAGCATCACAATTTTCCTGTGACAGAGAGATGACTTATTGTGTCCACTTTTATTAAAAGTATTTAAGTTGATCTATTACTTATATACGTTACAGGCATATCCTACTGTCACAATCTGAAACACATCGGTCCTCACAAATCTTCGGTGAGGCAGGGAAACGCTATTTTCTCCATTTGGGGTAATTGGAAACTCTAGCGCAGACAGACCACGGCCGGATGTAAATGACCTAAAAATCCACTTAATCCCTGTTCCTACCGGCTAGGCATTTCCGAAGGCCATGGGCTGTGGGATGGGAAGCGCGAGGTTAGGCAGAATTTAGGCCCCACACCACTGGGTTGAAAGCTGCACTTAATGTGCCCCGGCATCTTTCCTGTCATATATCCTCGCAGTCAAACCGAGCCAGAGCCCTCCCAGCTAGAAGCGAAAGACAAAAACTCGTCCTTGCATGTGATAACCCCACGTGGGCTCAGCCACACAATCAGTGCCTTAGGCTGTAAATTCTCAAGGGTTTTTCCTCTGTAACTGAAATACATACAATTATCCACAAAACAAATACAGAAACAGTGAGTTTGCATCGACGCGGAATGCTCACCCTCTCAGTGAAAGGACTGATAAAGAGAAGTTACTTCTAGAAGAAAGCTTAGAAATGGCTTTCCTTTTCCTCTTTGAGTTACTTGTCTTCCTTATAATAAACCATTTTGTGACCATGTGAGAGTGTTACTCTCTACACCTAGTTCTGAGATGACAAACGGCGAATCCTGACTAAGTTTTTCATTTCATTTTTGGAAGTGAAAAATCTCTCAGGTAAAAAGGACGCCGCAGCTTTTTCTGAGCTACATATGGGCCAAAGCACCGAGTGTTTGGCTGTTTGCATGTGTTTTATAAAGTTTCCACGTGGCTATGATTATCATTGACAAACCTTTTCCAAGAATCGTGTTTCTGTTAAGTGTGGCATGCAGTATGTTTATACAAAACAGAAAACAAGAAAATATTCCTCACCCTACTGTTCTGAGCTGGCCCCATAAATCAAGTCCACAATTTAGGAAATCATTAGATGGTTATATTACTACAAACATGTTGGCAAATAAAACACTGCTCCCAAAAAAATAAGTTACAAAACCCATGTTTATATGTATATTCACATCCCACTTACTGTTATGTTTGACAAAAATGAAAATAAAGCAGCATTTTAAGCTCATGGAAATGACAATATCGTGTTATCTAGGTAAGTAACACAAAGCTATTATTGAAATTCTGATAGCATTTGCTTTACTGGTAAAGGAAAATTACCTGTAATGCATAGTTTAAATAATTACTTTTAAACAAAAGCTTCTTTTTCCACATTGCTTATTTATCTTCTGAGAGCAGCTCAGCAGGGCTATGTATTTTATTAAAATTGCCTTCAGACTGCTAATGCCGGGGTGTATGGAGAAGCGATGGCTGTTGGACTCCAATTTCCAAGTGCTGGGAGTCAGTCCAGACACCGAAGGGCCAGAAGTCGCCTGTGCATTTGACAATGTTATCGACGCGTTGCTGGCTAAGGGTACTGGTGACCCTAAATTTGAAAAGCTTATGATTGTGTGGGCAATAACAAAAAGCCAGTTCTGAAATCCCCCCAAAAGAGATGCTTCAACAACCGCGAGCTGGGCCGTGGGGAGCTTACGCGGCAGGTAACCAACTCAAACCACCCGGATAACCTTCTGGGAGGTCTCGTCGTCCTCAGAGGAAGCCACAGCCAAAGCGCACTTTCATCCACGCAGCAGAAGCACTAAAAGCTGAAGTTCTCCTCCCAGAGAAGCCGTAGAGCAACCAAGCACCTGCGCTGGGGACAAGCACTAAAACCCTTGCAGGCCTTACTCTGCAAGTCTGTGTGGGGACAAGGGGGTCGAGCCCTCTTTGGGCACTTCTCTTTGGGTGACCAAAGCCCCAAAGCTTTCACACAGAAAGCCAGCACACGTGTATTCTCACTTAATTACGTTAAGCCAGTTAATTTGTTTGAATAAATCCAACTATGCTTATAACATACTTATTCACAAGGTTAAATTCATCTATGTTGAGTAGCTCTTTCTTTAAAATGATGAAAACTCCAGAAATGAAAACCAGCAAGATGTTTGGCACGGGCAAACACCATGACTTGCAGCTCAGAACTGAATTTGCTACCTAAGGTAGCCACCTTCCCTCACTGAGCAGCTATCTGACTGGAGGCAGGAAAGGACATAAAAACCTCCTGCGAGTCTGTAAAACGTCAGTCATTGCCAGAGATGAAGCAGGAATGATTTGTCCACTGCACCGACCAGGATTTTAGTGGAGATTAGCAGCTCCATAGTACTGAGATTTTTCTTTTTTTCTCCTTGAATTTTAACTAACTTTGCCATGACGCTTAAGGAAAACTGAAAATTTTTTCACTTAGCTGATTTTCACAGGTTCTGTGATGCCCACACACCACATCAGCTTCAAAAACAGACTTACTTATCACCTCAGAAAAACAGTCCAGATGCACACTGCTTCCAGGTAAGCTGGACTTACACCTCCCAGGAGGAAAAAATAAAACACTAAACATGCAAGAAAAGCAGGAGAGCCTGATAAAAGCTCTTGACTCTTTCCCCCAAATAAAGAGGATTTTCCCTTCCAGAAAAAAAAAAAAAAAAAAAAAAGAGTAAATAAATAAAGCCACGAACTTAACAACCGTGGGATGAAAGTCTCAAAGCCAAAGGAAGGGAAACCCTTTCAGAAACCCCATGCCAGGGCTGGCCAGCATTTCTGACCCAGATGGAAAGGCCTGGACACAGTGGCTGGACCTCTCATCAGGACACCTCAACTTCTGCTCGAGTTTTTAAGTAGTGATCCACTTATTCTTGTTATCTGTTTTCCAGAGAGAACATCCTGCTGTCATCAAAAAGTGTATCCCCATGCAAAATGCACTTTAAAAATTAAGGAGGAAGGGAAGTAATAAGAAGCCAAAGGAATAGCTTGTCTTCAGGTGTGACTTAGCAATGCTTTTTTAACCACTGCACTTTTTATTAATGAGCATTTATAAAAAGCAGGCAAAAATTGTTTGCAGGAAAATGGCCAGGAGCACTCTAGGGTAAGCAAAAGAAGAAAAAAGAATCCAGCTACACATATATATAATCAGCTCACTGGCAAGATGAAGTCTGAGGCAGTTTTATAAGCTACTGGATTACAGCTTTGGATCCCAAGTACTGCTGTTCTGAGACATTTCTAGGTTTTATAACATTTCTCTCAGATTTTGGTACTCCCTTCTTGCTCTCCATCCCTTCACATCTACCCTAGCTATATACTGCTTTTAGGAAGCTCTAACATTAGACCAGTCATCTACTCTGCTGCTTCTTAGACTCAGTAAATATACAGTGCTTTAGACAAGAGGTTACCACTCATCCTGCTTAACAGGATCCTCAGACCATCAAGATTACTTTAGAAAAGCTTTTGCTGGTTGCATTGAAACTTGAAGGAAGAAAAAGTTTATGCTTCTCAGACACGCAAAAGAAAATTGCACACACATTTTCTGCTGCACTCATCTTTATCATTTCCCAATTTTCTGTTTGCTCTCATTCTTATGGAGGTGTCAGTGGAGGATGTGCATGGTTTTAATGTGGGTCAGTCAGGAACAGTCATCCACTGGTTCTCGACTCCCAGAGTGCTGGATGCAAAGCAAAGTGACAAGGAAAGAAAGTTCCCCCAAGTCTGTCCAGTGCTATAAAATCATCCTCATCTCCTCCTCAGGTAACACCGGCGCTCTTGCGGTTGAAATCCACCAAAATATAATGATAAAAACCTCAGCATACAAACACTTTGGGAAAAAAAGCATTAAAAAATACAATGTGGACTTGCTCTTTCGATACAAACATGACACCCTTTAGAGTGGGCAAGTCTGCTGCTCAATCCCATCTCATGTGCAAGCACCTCCCCACAAACTGCTCCTGCCAACAAGCATCAGCCATGGATTTTTATGAAAAACAAAACAAAAACAGCTAAAACACAACTAATGGCATCCATGCAAATAAAAGATTTAGATCTAAAAATGTGCAGGATGATACAGAGAATGTGGTGCACAAGAGTGGGGGCTTCCTCCCTCTCCCAACCAAACTCAGAAACACATGCAAATATTGTGAGCTTGCACATTACCACTTCAGCAGTTGGTTTCATTTTGAAACCCTTCTGGAGGGGAAGTAATATAAGAACAGCAATTCCTCCCAGCCCACATCCCACCATTGCCACACACACGACGTAAACCCAAATTCTCAAGTTGGCCAAAACCATATCTGCAACAGATACTGAGACCATAATGAGAATTTGCCTCAGCACCTCTTTGTTACTTACCCAACTAGAAACCAACATACAATCTCTAACTCTTTTTCATCATTTCAAAAAAATCTCTCTGCTCTCCAGCGTACAACAGCTGTCCAAATTGCAGACTACAGATTCACCATGCCTTAGCACATCTGCATGGAGGAAGTTTCTGCAATTGTACTAATACCCATTCTTTCTCATCGAAACCATATAGGAAGAAAAAGTTGTAAAAAAATTATATTTTATTTGGGAAGAGGTTGAATAATCTGTTTTTAATGACTTTAAGAGAGTCTTATCCATGAAAAAAAAAAAAAAAAAAACTTCTCCCACTTTCAATCTCAGGCTGCTTTTCATTTTCATCAGTAAAACAAGTTTGGCCACATGGTTCAAATTTTTTAGAGATTAATCTTTCTCCTGACTTTTTTTTAATATAACAAAGAAAGGATGTTAAATTAAACTGAGGGGATAACAAAGCTATGTATATCTATATGTATATTTGCATATACATGAAAATGCTGTAAACTCTTTGTAGCAAGATTGTGTCTCTGTATTCTTACTGGCACTTACAGTCTGAATTTGATTGAAGTTTATAGTTACACAACATCTATATGCTAAGAAATGATAATAAGAAATCCCTAGCTATTTCTATTGTGTGGATGGGTGCATTTATGAAAAAAGTAACGTGTGAAAAGATAATTTATAAGTATTTGGGAGCTGAACGCATTTTGATCAAAGGCAATGGAAACAGAGGCTGAGGTTGAAGAGTTATCTGAAGTCTGCCATACTTAAACTACCAGGTCCTAGCAGACATCTAAACTACTATGAAAAAGCACAGAAACTCAACTTTAATACTAAACATATGACCCAGCGCACACAGAGACAACGTGATGCATTACCCTGGTTTGCTCTGAGATGATGCAACTTTGCAGCAAAAAACAGATGCCATTATACGGTTTTGAAAATTTCAAGAAACCAAGAAAGCACTTGGGGGAAAAAAAAAAAAAGGTTTCTTTTCTAACTTCCTCTAAACCAAACAACACATCCCTAATCATCTTCATGTCCAGCTCGCATCTGAGGCCTATTAATGACATATACAGTGAAAACAAACACTTGATCCTCCTGCTGGAATTTCTGCAGCTAAAACATCTATGCTGACAAAGCCGCAGCTCTGTTGGTATTGATGAGTTTTATCCTAAGTGCGAGCGACCAAATTACTTCAGATTAGGAAGGGATTCACTCAGCCTCAGCACGGAGCTCCCTCTGGCCCTCGGGAGCGAACCAAGGTCGCCCCGCGCGCCCGCGGACCCTCGGCCCGCGCGCCGGCGTGGCGCCAAGAAGAGCACAGCAGCGGGACGCCGAGCGCCGGGCAGCGCAGCAACCCCGGCGCGCGCTGGGGTAGCTACGGGGCAGAGCTGCTGATCTATGAGCCGGGCCGTTCTGGCGGTATTTATGTTCTCGGGAGCTTTGAATATTGAAATTAAAATAAATTCTCACAAATCTATCAAACGGAGAGGAAAAAAACATTCAGCACGCTTGCTGTCACAGTGTGCTATGAAAAGCAGCTACAGAAGCATCAGTCACTCCTGGAGCAGAAATTCTGCCTCTTTCCGTAGGTTACATCTATTAGGGCAGTGTCACGGCGTCGAACGCTGCAATCTCACCCAGGAAAGTCCTGCGTAACAGGAGCTCTGCCTCGGTAAGCACCCGCAAAAGCCTGACAGACACTTTATATAATCAGCTGGAGCAGCAGCTATGCCGGTTATTAAGGTTACTGACGCAGCCCATTCAACGCACTACCTGCAGTTGCTCATTACCCGCCAATATTTTGCTGTTCAGACTGATTTATCTATGAGGCACAACTGCCTCGGGCCAAACGCTTTTGGAAGCGGGACAACTTTTCCCAACAACAACTTAGGGAATATTACGCTTCCAAGTCCCCTGAGAAACTCCGGCGCTGCAAGCTTTGGAGGCAAGCTGGAAAGCTGGCAGCCCGCCCGTGCCTTTTGTCCCCGCGAGAAAGCCTTTTGTCCTCGGATCTGCCGCCGTGCACGGAGGTGGCTCCCGAGCACGAGGGCTCGGCGCCCCAAACTCCTCACGGTGCCCTCGGCGCGGGGCAAGCGCGGCATGGGCAGCGCGTGCCCGACTCGGCACGTCCCGAGCCAGCCGGACGCCCGGAGCCGAGCCAGCCGCCTTCCCGTTCACACGAGCCCTTCCAGAAACACGGACCCCCTCCCCTTTGCAAGCAAGAAAATCCACCTCCTACCTGCCAAGTCTCCCAGCTTAAATCCTCAACTTCTCGCCGTTTTCTTCTGCTTGCAACACTGAAGGGAGAAGGGGTGGGGGGGGGGGGGAAGGACAAAAAAAAAAAAGGAAAAAAAAAGAAAACGTGTATCAAAGCACGAGCCACAGTTATCCCACGCCAAAGCTCTTCCGTACATGCTACAGCCAGGGCAGCGGCCCCAAGGAAGCGAAAGGGGCTTCGCTTCTCCCTTCGTTTTCAGGGAAGTTGGATTAGGCCCTTAACAAAGTTAGAGTAGGGAAAACCAAGTGGAGAGAGGCCGGGGGGTATCAAGGAAACAAGGGAAGGGCTGCAGTGCTTATACCTAGGACTCCCAAAATACGTGCAATTTTGATTAGATTCAGTTGCCTCCACCAAGAGGTCAATAAGCTGGCACAGGAACCTCTGGGGTCTCCAGGGGAAGGAAGAAAAAGGAGGAAGGGGCAGGCAGGAAACCAATCCACGGGCACCGAGAGCACTAGGATTGACATCAGTTCCCATGGGCTTTGGATCTCACCCAAAGCAGCAGCAGCAGGGGGAAAAAAAAAAAGAAGAAAAGGAAAAGACGCAGCAGGAATAGTGAGAAAAGAAGACAGAACAAATAAATAAGTCCAAGAAATGTTATTATTGCTGCACTTAATAATAGCTGGGGGATTACAAGAAGGTTAGGCTGTCAGGTTCTGCCTTTTAGGCTGGTAAACCCTGGTTTGTCCCATCAAAAATCAATGGAGTAGCTTTAGATTTACATCAGCGTAACTAAGGACAAAATCAAATTAAAGAGTACAGAGTAACTGGAGAAAACCCAAGCAGTATTGAGCGTTCCAACACTGGGAGGCACTCAGATACTATAGTGCTGAAGGCCACGTTAGTAGATTGATTAAATGATTGATCCATCAGTAGGAGCTTTATCCAATACGGGGAGGAAACGGAGAGCTTTAAGACAAGACTACTAATCAGCTATTATTTGTATGTCCTGCGCACTATACATACAAAGGAGGTGCTTCGTAGCATGTGCAGTAATAACAGCATCCACTTATTTCCCGCTCTTGACGTTAATTCTAAAACATTTCTTCAATGTATTAAAAGTGTTTTGCAAAGGGTTTTCTGGAGGAAAAGAAAAAAGAAATCCATATACTTTCATGTTCTTAGCTGCATCATTTCTCTTTCTTTGAGTCTTACAGATTGGCACCAAACTGTAAAACAGTTAAACTCAGAGCCACTTATGCTAGAAGTCATGTGCTGTTTTCTTGGAGGAACAATTGAGACTTTCTTTACACTTCAGTGCGAGGCTCATCATGAGTTTTGTATATGACAGTGTGAAAGTAGCGGTTTCTTTTCAACAGTTTCACGCTCTCATACACAAAGACTACTCACTTTTAAAGATGTACTTGCACTAATGTGTTGTCATTCCTTATACCATAGAGCATATTGCCACTCCTCTAAAAACACAAATCACACTAAAGCTGTGATCTAAGTTTCTTAATTTTTTATTTTCTTCTAAAACCACTGTAATTATCACACTGTACATAAGACCACTGGGATTTCAGTGATTTGTACATTATCCATTTTTATCTAAGAAAAAAAAAAATCCATCCAAACTCCCTTTCATTTCCACATTTACTTCACAAAATTCAATCACTTCCACTGGCAGTTTTACCACAACCAGTCATATTCTGTGACATGTCTGTCACCCATAGGCTTGATCATTTTTTAGTAGATGGCCTGTGGGCACAGAGAAGATAAAGCTATAGCTGCTAATCTGGAGAGATTATTTAATCTCAGATTACGGAGATTTAAATTTATGTATGTGAAAAAGGGGTTCTAGTTCCTGGGTGACTGATTCACAATGATGGTTGCAGTGCCTAAATCCCAACTAGCAATTAGACCATATAAAGAAAAGCACATTTTTCCTGCTAAAGTCCTCCTAAAAGGAGAATACTGGTTTTCACTCAGACTCGACGATGCCATTGGTTAAATTCCTTTCCAATGGGATCTATCCAGACTTTTCGAAATGTAAGGCAACTCTGAGCAGAACCACAGGGAATACTTCCTGCAGTCCATTAGGCTGTGGAGCAGTAAGGTGAAAGCCATGCTTTCTCATACAGAAGGCAGATTTGTGCTACATATACATATACTTGTATTTAGAACAGTGTTGAGTCGGACATAACGTTACATATAAAACACCATCTAGTAGTTTGTATATCACTGATGTGTGAAGAGCCCTGGGTCCTATTCCAAGGTCTAATGAACACAAGTGCAATTCTTATTATCCACCAAAGTATTCTTAAATCCACTTTTTTTTAATAAAAGAAGTAACATTTTTATAGCATTTCCACAGAAGATATGTCTGTTTTTATCCCCACAGTTTGCTGCTAAGAGGAGCAGAACTACATGACTTAAAACGCTATCTTCATTTTGAGGTCTGGATTTGCAAATCATTGTTGTACAGGGAGTTTGGACTTGAGAAGGCTCTACCTGGAGCTTTATTTGAGTGTTTGTACTACTTAACTCAGAGATCAGGCTTGTAACTATATTGTAACTAGTTTATTGCAGACTATAGACTAGGAAATAGGCAATCAGTGGATCTACCTGTGGCCATAAATTAAGCCTCAGTGTTTTGGGCATAACAGTATTTGTGAGTTATCATCTGCTGCATAGAGGAAATGGAGCAGAAAATTTATCTTTCAGTTATCATTTCCCTTTCTTCCATCTCCCAAAACTAAACAAATTAAAGACATAAAATTTTAGAAAGGTTTACAGTAAGACCCATGCAAAACTTTCACCACAAAATGTAAAAAACCCTCACGGTTCATTACAAATCTGAAAAACAAGGCAGTCTACTGGTGAACAATTTTCACACAACGATTAAGGTATTGAAAAGAAAAACAGAAGCTAAAGACCAGATGAAGGAAGAATTACAAATTTTAGGAAAAAAATGATTTAAGCAGAGCAGTTTCATATGCTGTGGCCAAAAGCCAGGGAGTATTAGTATTTTCAGAAACTGAAAACCATCTCGGTGAGCAAGTGCTCTGATGAACAACCGTGTGGGAGGTATTTTACATACTCTTTCAGGCATCCAATAGCTTCTGCTTAATAGCAACCCATCTTTGGGTGCAAGCAGGCAGCTTGCCTTGACAGTTGCGAGAACTTCACAATTCCCCGGAGGAAGGCGTTAACGTTGACACCCAACAGCGATAACAACAGGGATGAAGTTTAGATTTGTCATTGTTTGCATACAGAAAAAGAGAAGGTAAACAGTTTGTGCCAAACGCTGTATCACTTTTCACTTGGAAGACAACCTGCTTGCTTTCCTCCCAACCAGCAAGGAACCAACCTCAGAGAGCCCAACATCACGGAACGCTGCTAAAGGAGGGCTAAATTCCAGTGACTCAGAATTCAAAAATAACATCTCACTTAAGTGACTCATACGTGTGGAGGTGGTTTTGTAGGCAACCTCAGAAGGGTATTTACACCCTTTTCTCTGGTCTCACTACAATATCGGACCAAACATTTCTTAAATCAAATACGGCAGAACCACCAATAGCCCGTTTGCGCTCTGGGTGAGCTTGGCTAATGAATTCAAATGAGAACAACACCTAGCCTCAGACTGCCAGATTTTAATATCCTCATATTTTCCAATGATGGTGTAACTGTAATTAAAGACTCAACAATAAAATACCTAACCAAATAAACATTAAAGTCCCCTGGGATCCTTTGGAGATACACCGCACTATATAAATGTGACATTATAATTAAATAACAAGCATTGGCCATTTAAATTATACAATGGCTACCTGATTATATTTAAGCAAGTTAAAGCTCTCATAAAAATGATTATATATAGCCTAAATTAAAGATATTTTTACTCCAGCTCAAGGAACCTAAACTTCTTTGAATTAAGTATGTAGGGGCGGTTCTGTAACACCTGAAGCTTGTTCCTGCAATACTGAAGTCCGTAGCACCTCTGCCACTGTAAGACATATTGCAAAGAGTTACAAAACTTAACAATTCTACCCTTCTCAAAATGGAAAAACTGACTTTTTTTCAATATCATTTGGCATTTTACTTCCTGCTATCTCTAATGTTATTCTTGAACCATCGAAAAAAATAATTTTGACTATGGCACATGCTGTGTTGTACTAAGAAATTCTTTCCAGGTAATAACATTTTATCTGAGGTCAGACTAAACCAGTTAACTTAGTGCTGGTTCAGGCAGTAGGGGACATCATGAACCAAGGGAGAAAACTTAGCCTTCCTCTCAGTGGTGAGAAACAATCCTGAACTAGCCCTCTTCTTCGATACATCCCCTGCGACACAGCCTCCGAAATAGCTGCCACAAGTCTTTGTCATGAAAAAGTCTCTGTATTTTAGGATGCAGTCGATTCTGAAAACATCATTGCCACGCACAGGTCAGAACCCCAAAATCACAAGATTATCAATATGGCGTAGTGAGATTTCATACAAGAATTCTTAGATGTGATTATTTACTTAGTTTCAGAAAATTATAAATCATGTCTTTGAGCTTTTAATTCATAGGGGTAAAGAAAGAATTTAGCTGAAAGTCTACCCTAGGAAACCATAACCACATGAGCTAAGGGTAGAGGAAAACTTCCTTTTACTGTGTTCCAACAAACCATATGAGCCATCTCTGCTTTTCAAACTCTGTTGCACAAGCTTAAATAGTCATCATGTGGTGGCTTGGGAGAGGTCTCAAATCTAGCCAAAACCTTTGAGTCAAATGCCTTTTTTTTGGCTGACCTGTGCCATGCCATTTCCCTTGCTTCAGGCTTCTCTTCTGTGGAAGAGTGTAAAGGCTTTAACCTCGTTATTAATGTATTGTAGATAAGTCCCATATTACCATTATATTCCTATGATAACATATTATCAGGTCTTATGGACTTTTTAGAATCAATAAAAAGCTCATTCTGGAATCAGTGACCTGGAGCAAGGGAGATCTAACCCAACCTTATATTCAGGCATCCACGTAAGGACATCGCCACCGCAGGATTGCTCTGGTGGAGGTGGACAGACCACCCAAGAGGACATCAGGCTCTAAAGAGGGCTGAAAAATGATTTTCTCTCTCCGTTGACAATGCATGAAAGTCAGTGACCTCAGATAAGTGTCTAAAGTTAGGATGAGCCCAGAGCCACAAGCTTGATTTCATCAATCAGCTGTGAGGTTTTCTTGAAACTTTAATTGAAAACTCTGAATTTTGAACCAACCTTCTCTCATTTTGCTCTCTTTTCCCCAGATTAATATTTTAAATCAAGAAATGACAGTAGGTTGATTTTTTATGTAGAAAAAAGCACTATTGCAAAACATTGCAAATGTAGCCTTATTAATTTATCCTGCCAGAAATAGAAAAGGAAATGTCTTTAGTTTCAAAAACTGTTATTTCAAAACAAAAATATTTAATTTTACTTTAAAACAGCTGATTTTCATGTTAAGTAAAAAAAGTGAAACGAGTAAAGGAAATTAGACTTCAATGGAAGCTAGGATGGTCCTCGTTGCAGACCCATCTCTCCAGCAATGCAAACAACATCGATGATATGTGATAGACCTCTCACACATCCTTAATGACTGTGGTGGAGCTGAGCCAATTTACACCAGCTGAGAATCTGGGACAGAAGCCCCAGCTGAAATGAGGGCTTCCTTGCAGGAGCTCCTGTGTACATGCAAAGCAAGCGACAGCCCTTGCTCCTGATTTAAAAGGACAGCAAAGCAAAAAGGTGAGAAGTGGGGATTGTTATTAAAGGGAGAGCGAGTGACCTTCCCAAAGTCACGGAGAAAGCTGCAGCAGAGCAAGGCCTGAAACGGGTGAATTTGGAGCCCCTGTCTGTGGTTTCATCCTCAATACCATTTCCTGTGGTCAGGATGGATCTCACTACAGTGTATCAATAGGGGTTGTCCATCAGTCCGGCTGCGATATGTCCCGACGCTCGTGCTAGTAGGCAGGAGTTAGAAGGCCAAGCCAAGGGTGACATCTCCAAGTGGGAAAAGGGCTGGGGAGGCGCAGGAGAGCCGGGGCGGGGGTGCCACGAGGTCCATATTGCTGTTTCACGGAAAGGACACAGCGTGTCATAACGAATTACGGTTAATTCGTGCCGGCAGTGCCGCTAGATTGAGGCCGGCAAGCGACGATGACAAACAGCACTTGCAAGATCACATAATGAGGGGGCAAGGCTGCTTCGCTGGAGCCGCTTCACTCAATTAGTGGACAAGGCTTTTAATGCTGCAATGCACAACCAAAGCAATTTTGATTACTTAGAGCTAAGTCTCCATTTAGAATGAGTCAGAAGCTGAAACAGTTTTTTTTTTTTTTTTCTTTTAATATAATTTATCTGCAGAGTATTCGAATGGTAATAAGCTATCTGAAAGCTAGACACATTAGCCTCTGTTTGTGCCTAAGTAATGTGGAGATACACTTTTTAAAATAAGTTCAAATACTATCTATTGTATCAAATAAAACCTATAAAGAACATAGCAAGCAAGCCAATATGCTGAAAGCAGGAACCAAATTTTGCTCTACCTTACTCTGAAACTTTGGCACTTTCAGTAGAACTACCAGAGGTTTGTGACAGCACTCAACTATATAGATGCTGAGACTTGGACAGACATGGTTTGTTCATGCCTTTTTTTTGCTAGGTTTACCATTACGGGATTGATTCTGGGGCCAAAGACCAAAGCTGCATTCAGTCAGAAATTATGGAGGAAAAAAAAAAAGTTTACATACTATACAGATACTATACTATACTATACTATACTATACTATACTATACTATACTATCTGTATAGTATGTAAACTTCTTTTTTTTCTCCCTAATTTCTATAATTCAGGTTTTGGGTACAGCTTAGGCTGTGTAATTTGGTTCTGAGAAACGCACAGCACCCAAGCGAAGTCTGTTAACGTTTATTAAGTGACTCTGACTTCTCCTCGCTGCAGCTCAAGCCTCATTGTCGCTGCTGAAAGGGGAGATGTGCAAATGGCTGCAGCTTAAAGATTTTTGCCAGGCAGGAGGAGGCAGCACCGGCTATGCCAAAAGTCCCCATTGTCTGCAAGGTGCAGCCATCGAATCCCCCCTACCATTGCCTATTAGGGACTGATTTAAATTCCCAACCCGCTTGGGAGCAAGGACTTGAATCCTTGTGTATCACGTCTTAAGTACCAGAGGTGTATTTATCTGCTTATCTGTCTTCGTGGTTGAAGCTCTGCCTAAGCAGTTCCATATTTACTGGCAGAGGTGTTTGCATCCAGTTACCTACTTTCACAGGGATCCACCTGCTCCCAAGACTGGAGAATTACTCCTTTTCTCCCTTCAATGAATCTATATGTATGAGTGCATGTATACACAGGTTAAGAATGAAATGTGAGAAGCAAAGTTATATTTGAGACTTTCCTTCAGTTTAGGTAGAGCCAGGATTAGAAGTCACATCTCCTACACGCTTGTCATGAGGCTACATAGTTACTAAGTCTTCTGGGAAATCCCAAGAAATCAAAATGCTTTATTTCATAAGGACCAAAATGAATCATTCTTATCTTCAGGAATATATTTTCATCTTTATTTTGGCTGAAATTACTTATCAGATTTGACCCAAATTTCTGAACAACTTCTGCTTGGAAACTGAATTTGGGGATGCATAAATTTGGTGCTATTGGAGGGAAAAAAAAAAAAAAAACACTGCCCACCCAAATATGCAACATTTCACTATTTTGTTGGGATTTCTCACAAGTGGGTGGAAGGGATTTGGAGGGAGCCAGTTAAGAGAAAGATTCAAAACCAGCGAGATTGCTTATCACCCATGCTTTCGCCCATAGCTGGTCTAGCACAAAACTGGATTTTTCCATTGATCTCCGAAGCATCAGGTACTGCCCAATTTTTGCGGCAGGCCTCCCAAAGCAAGAGCTCAAATGTCGGATGCTTTGAAAACATGGAGTGGACACAGGGTTTGCCTAAAGCACAAAAAAGGAACATTTTAAACTGCTTCATTTCTCAGTTCCAGTACAGCTATATATGTATAATTTATTTAAGATTTGACTCGGCAGGGTAGCTGCATGCAATCAGCATATTGTTTTTGTGAAGTTTTCCCTCCTATTGCCCCTTAGACAGGTTTTAACTGTCAATATATTGGCCTTTCGAATTTTTGTTTTCATAATACCACAAGCTATTTGAACATACATTATTATACACTAATCATGGCTTGTCCAATTTTTCTGAGTCTTACAGGTGACAGCAGAGAACAAGAAATGCAATTTAGCTGGAACTTTCAAGTAGTGTTTCGTCACCAGCCAAACTGGGACTCGTTTATGCATCTCTCACTATTTGGTTTTACAAGTGAAAGAAAACTAGTTGCTTAAATTTGTTCTTTCAGATTTCCACAAATCTCTTCCCTCCCTCAAAGGAGGGTTTTGATGATAATAGATTAGCTGATCTTGAGATCAGGTAGAGACAGATATACACTTACAGTCCTTCGATAGTCATGGCATTTCTTACACTCACATGAATTAAAGATCGCCTAAATCCTGCATCTGAACACTTCCAAGCTTTAAAAAGATACACATTTTTTGAATTTCATATCCATCTCATATTTGTATAGTGAGATGAACAAATACTGATTCAATCACACCGGAACTCTATAAAAATTGGATCTTTCAAGATTTGATGTCTTTCTGTGAACTTGTCTACATAAAGAGCTGTTCTTGAAAAACAACTGCAGAAGAGCTCCACTCTACAGGCATCCCTTTTCCATCGCAGGAAGCCTTTGTATGGCTTACCTTTCTTTTCAAGTGGATTAAGCTAAACTCCAGAAGGTACTTTCAGTGAAGCAAGGCATCCACAAGAGAAACGAGTGCAAAATAGTATTGCACTTTTAATACATTTCTAGGCTTTTCGTACAAACATGACCTAACACAGGGAAACCCAGAAAAATCTCCTTTGATGTAACAAAATGCTAGGTGCTTGATGAAAAAAAAAAAAAAAAGATATAGTGCAAAATTCAACAGTTTACATTCTAGATTGGATTAGGGTAGGCAACCGCAACGGTTCTATTACAAATTAGAAGCCACCAGCTGGCCACACTAAACTTGAATCTCAGCCTTGAAAATCCTAATTATACAGGTGCCGCAGGGACAGCATCTTAGTCAGGACATGCAGGATTTCAAGACGGGCTTCACATTGCATGTAGTAACTCTCCAACCATTGCTGATGGTCCTGGGTACTCCTCCTCCCTCATCTCTTCTTCCTTTCCCTTTCCTCTTTCTCTTTGACTAACAGAATTAAGGCAGTACCTAAAACAACTTATGTTAAGAGCCACTTGGTTCCATTAAAAGAACAAAAACTTCTTCAAACACAGCAGGCACAGAAACCAAAGCCATGGTATCTTCGACATTTAACTATAAAAGTCCATTACGAAAAATAGGAATAAGTATTTTAAGCTTTCACACAATAGGAAAAGTTCACTGGAGAGAGCTGTTAGCAGTGCAGCAGAGAACTAGAAACTGAAAATGGTTAAGAAACATCTTCTTTATGAAAAATGGTAACTCAAACACTCAGGGGGACAGTTATACATATGTTTTTGAACTAAAACTCTAACCTGGCATGATTAATTTTGGCCTAGTTTTGTCAAAATATTGGAGTCCATATGGCACAAAGCAAGTAATTTCACATTTTCCTATTAAACGCCTATGTGTTGTTCCCCGTCTATTCCCTCCTCTTCCACCGCGCACTGGCAGCCGCTACCGATAGCGCCAAATGCCAAAGCGACCCCGCGAGCCGGCTGGCACGAGCGCTCTGCAATACTGGCACACGCCGCTTCCCTCCGAAACTGTGGCCCGGCCAAGCATCCCTGCCTGGCAGCTGAGGGCCCGTCCACCCCAGTCACGGCAGCACCGGGGTGCCTCGACTTTGAAGATGCTGCCTATGCTGTTATGCTTAAATCGGGTATTAATGACGCTTTGTACATCTACTCCGTTGCCCTCAACCCTCCAGAATCACACAGTGCTTTATAATGAATGAATGTATGAATCTTTTACATCCAACAACACGGAAATCTGCTGCTGTGGAAAGAGAGGATGGAAATGGCTGCAAAACGAGTAAGAAGAAAGAGAAAGATCACTCAGGCCAGCTGAGCAAATTTATGCACCAATAAAAGGCCTAGATGTCTGTGCTGGACAAAACCATGTCACTCCTTCAGGTCTTGCCCATAAAACCTTTAGCAAGCTGAAAGGAAATCAGAAACATGGAAGGCTTTGCTGACCCTGGCAAGACTCGGACTTGTGTCTGACACTTCAACACTAAGTCATTCCCTTCTCCACTCTTCCTGAAGTTGTGCTTGTCCCTTTCACCCATAGCACTATTTATTTTATTTTTACTGTTTTTTGGACAAAGACCCAGCATAAGGATTAGGAAGACAAATGCTCAGTGCACTGAACTCAAGGTGCATCCACCTCCAAGCTGGTCTCAACGGAAATTCGCAGCAGACGGCCGGAGGTGGCGGATCCGGCCGCCCAGCGCAACGTGCACCCAGCGCAACGCCCAGCTACAGGAACGCGTCTGGGTGACGGCCACATCCAAGGGGCGTCCCCTTCTTCACGTACAGCACAAAGCAGTGAATCGCTCCTTCGCAACAGCTTCTGCTTCTGAGGAGTTTGGGGAACGTTTCTGCCAAAAGTGCCTCTCTCGTGCTGTTTGGGGTTGCATCCCCACAACACCCCCGCCAGGCACCGGGGCTGCCGGCTGCTTCCCACCTCACTAAGTTTCTGCGGGAGCAGCAACTCCACCTCACAAATGCAACTTTAACAACAGTGAAACAACCTAATAGCTCAGCATGCCGGGGGGCTAATGTGGTGGGCCATTTAACGCTGCACTAAATAGCCCCGGTTTGATTCTCACTGCCAAGTGCTGAACTGAGAATTGCAACTGCAGGAGTGGTTCCTAATTCATTAGTTAAAGGGGGTCATTGCTCATAGGGTGGGGGAGAGGGAGGCGAAAGGGAAAGGGAGGGAAAAAAAAAAGAAAAAAAAAAAACAAGACAACTCTAAACATTCAAAGTCAACAGAAGGTTGCACTCCTGAGAGATGCAAAATTTAGCTGAAAGCCTGACAAAGCTCTGCAGCTGGGAGGCCTGTGGTGGTTTTACTTGACACTAAAAAAGTTGCCATCAGACACTTGTAACCTGTATAATAGGCTTGGTGGGAACAGGGAAGCCGAGAATGAAAGGAAGGTGAAAGCATCTTGCTAATAATGCTGCCGTTTCATTTCAGCTGGCCCTCAAAACCGTACACCATGCAGGCTGCCAGCATGGCAGAGCTGCAGCAAAATAAGTAACTGCCTCTCCAGCTACACCTTCTAAAAAAAACACCAAACCCCCCAAAGAGACCCAACTGTCAAGGAGATGGCATAAAAAACTTAATAGATACAATGAGACAGAGAAACAACCGCAAATTTACAGGATCCCTGGCAAAAGGAGAGCTTTATTCCTGAGCGCTAGAACCCTAAAACAACCGACTTCTCTAATTTCTGCCATCACTCAGATTGGCCTTGAATTACCTCCTGATAGGCCTCCCATGTGCTTGCAGATGAGAGAGTGTAATGGGGATCTGTTAATTAACTAGAAGCAAAGTTGCACGGTGGGGATCAAACACTGGATGCGTCCTAAAACTCCCACAGAGAAGATGAAATGCAGCGCAAACTTTAAAGACTTCCCGTCATTAGCCAAGACCTTGGCTGCTCCTGGCCCAGACCCCTCCTGTTCCGCAGAACAATGAGGACAATGATGGCAGAAATGAAATGGTGCAGCGAGGAACAAAGGAATTAGCTATTTACCCACTGAGCCAGGAAGGGAAGAGAGGGGCAGGGGGAAGGGAGCTGGGCTTTTTCTGGGCTTTTTTTTTTTTTTCCCCCCCTCTCCTTTTTCTCCCCCCCCCACCATGGTTTCTGCCTACTTTTAATTAATTTACGGCTGCCAGGGCCTCGCACGCAGAGCACACCCAAGAGCACTGGGCTGCAGCATGGCCTTAATACACTTAATGTCTGCTCTTTGCTCCGGGGCGGAGTGGGGAAGTAGCTGGGGCAAAGAGGGCAACCGGGGCAGGAGGAGGAGGAGGAAGAGAGGTGTCTCCCCTCTTTAAAGCAGCCTGAAAGAGGCGGATGGAGAGGACCCGAAGGTCAGGCTGGTCTGTCATGTCCGTGGAGTAGCCCCCACGCAGACTTGTTCTTTGATTTCCATGTAGAATAAAGCACGGTGGGCACGACTTGCACCCGATATTAAAAGCGGCGATGCCAGAAGCGTCCACATTCGGTGAGCGCGAGGACCGCAGAGGCAGCCCAGCAGCGGCTCCCTGCATTTCCAGTGCGCTTAGGCTGAGCTCGCAAGCCCGGCTCCCAGCAAGGCTAATCGGGCCGGGAAGCGCGCGGCACTACCATGGCTACAGCCGGAGGGGCCGCGTGCAGCGCGGCGCTGGATGTGGCCACGGAGAAACGCTGCCTCCGGCTTCACCGAGCTGAAACCCCCTCGCACACAAAGGACGGGCAGTCGGGTTACCCTGCAGATAGGAAACAGGAGCTGGGTAACCCCAGCCTGCTGCCCTACCAGAAAGGCAACTGGATGCAAGGCAGGGCACTATGAAGGACCTAAAATAGCATTAAAAACCTATGTTTAGGCAACAGACTTCTTCACAACAAGACCTCAAAAATCATGGCAATGGATGAAGAGCAAGAACCTGCATGTAACAGAGTCACTCTGATAGGAGCATACCACAAAAATAGCCGTACTCTGTCATTGCTTTATTATTCTTTTGCCTTCCTTGGAAAAGGATGAGAAATGGAGACTCCTTTGGGGAAAAAAAAAAAAAAAAAAAAAGTCCACAGCTGATCAGATTTATTCTTAGCCCACTCAGTGGCCTTGGAAATAGTTTCAGTCCATATTTTGCATATCATTGCTTTTGATAAGGAATGAAGACAGGAGCAGAGGCTATGGAAATCCTAAGGCTGGACACTGGCCCCAGGTATGGATAGAGTATTTGCAGTATTTTCTGATTGCTCAAGACAATTACTACCTGTGGAGTTTTTCTTTTTAAAAAGGTAAGATAAAAAGTATTACTATATACTTCTTCAAACTGTAGGGGAATAAGCGTTCTTTTTCTAGACCACCTGTTCAGGGAATCTGCATGTGTTTGGCAGTTCAGGGCAACAGAGAAATCCTTCTATACTTAAGGTTACCAAGAGCAAAACAGCAGCTAAAAAGCCCATGAGGCTCATTTTGATGTGGGGGAGAGCAGCAGAGAAAACTTGTGAGCTTTAGGTGTGTGTCGCCAAACCTCAAGCACTTCTGACTCACAAGGGGGGCAGCAAGGGAAAGCCCTTTGGTATCATTACCAGAGAGATCAGTGACTTCAAGAGCAAGCATCATCACCACTCCCGCTTCAGCCCAAATCCTCCTCATCTTCTTTATCCAGGCAGGTTTGTTTGGACCTTGGCTTTTGAACTGGAAGTAGTCACTTGGAAATTTTATACAGAGAGAGAATAAAGAGAACTCGGTTACTGAGATTTGCTTACATCTCAAGATGTACAAGATGTACAAGATGTACAAGAATTGAATGTACAAGATTGGAGCTCCAAAGAAAAGAAAACCCGCTCTGATTCATTAACATGAGTTAAATTCATTAGCTTGTTCCTTACAGGAAAAGGGTCTAATGTATGAATGAACAGTGTCCAGGTTTCAATTCTTTGTTTTTACGCACCTCTGACAACAAAATTATTGTGTTAGAATAAGTGATTTTTAAAACTCTGTTTTATTAATTCATTTGGCTTATATCATAGAGAGGAAATCATCCCATCACAAAATGTGCCAAAAGGTTCGGTTGTTATTAGCCTCTAAGATGCAAGCTAATTGCATGCTGCGTTTTTCACCAAAACCAGCTGAGATCCTGAGAGTCACAAAAAGGATACTGCACATGCTCAGAAATCTGCCTGTCATGAAGATTTTTCATTACACTTTTGACATTAGTGATCCCCAGTATAAAAATCTGTCATTTGTTAGGCCCACATCTTGGAGACTTCAGGAAGAAACACATGAACAGCCCCGCTGAAGAGGGTCTATCCAAATGCACAAGCTAGCACGCAGGCGTGCGACGCCTTCATGAAAGCACAGCCTTAGACTATCCCACCGAACACTGTGGAGCTCGTCCCAACTGCCTGACATAAACTTTCTTAAATGTACTTCTTTCACAAAAATGGCCAATGGGAAATATGCTGGGTCCCTTCTATCCTTTAAAATATCATCAAAACTGATATCCAAGCATCCTACTGCTGTATACTGCTCATAGTTTTGTATCTATGTCATTTTTTCCTCGAAGTTCAAGTTGAGGAGGAGCAGCTCCCAAAAAGGAAGGGACTTGATTTTGCTACACCCCCAGTCACTCTCTACTCCCACTACATCCCAGTAAAATGCAATTTAACGTAGGCACTCTCTACTAAGAGATATTCTGGAAGCAGAAGGAGGGAGAAGAGTCTTTGACACTGGATGAAGGGCTGAAGTTCAGCGAGTTGAATCAGGAGTGGCCGCGAAGCTAGGTGCCCCTTTTTAAGAGGAGCTATGAGCTGTTAAATCAGCTCAGCCAAAACATAACATAGTCAGAAGGCTTTTTTGTGCCTTTTTTTTTTTTAGTTTTTGTTTTTTTTTTCCCAGCAGGAAAAGTCTTAATGGATTAATTTAAACAATTCGTTTTATTTTGACAATTTGCCTCCTACAAACACTTGCTGATAAAAAGTTGAAATCAGCTGTATAAATATATATACAGACAGAAATATATATAATAATACAAAGCATAACAATACAGGAAACTTTTGTTGGGAGAAGCCCATCACTCCCATGAGCATCCTCGTGACACCAACTACATGATTCAGGCAGCTGAGGAGCAGCCTCCTTCCTCTCAACAAGGACCTGCACGGCCACGTTAGGGGTTGCCTGCAGCAACATTCAAAGAAGTGAGTGTGGCACACCAAGAAGTTGCTTTGAAGCAACTGGGCTTCCCAAAATTACTGGTATGGGGATCTCTTTCCATCTATAACTGACGAATCACTAAAATGCATGTCATACAAAACATTACTTCAGAATTATTTCTTACCCAGCTACATCAATTCACCCAAATCTAAGAATTGTGTTTTTCTGCCTGGTTCAAAAGGCACCCCTCATTCCACTTCCTATGCCGAGGCAAAGCAATGCTACGGAGGTACCACCATCAGGGCAAGGAGATTCCACTAGAGGCGAGCAAAAAGTATTGGCCAATGAGAACCGCAGTTCAGGTTGCCTTACACTTTCAATCCCCTTTATTTCCCCCTAGCAGCTTCTTTCAAAGCAGTGCGTTCCCAGGGAAACTTTCCATTTGGACCAAGGGGGATTTTGCTTTGACACCACTGCCAGAGGCTCACGTCAGCCACGCAGGGCTATACGCAGACCTATAGCCAAGGGCAGGCTCAGGCGCGCGGCGGCGTCGGGTGCTCCTCAGCAGGGAGCTAGACACGCGCGCAGCGTCAGGAACCAGGCGCCGCGCGCGGCCCGTGCGGCAGCGTACTGGGCCCACGCCGCACAGCTCAGGGCGCTCCTTCCAAAGCTTCATCTGAGCCCGCGTCTAGGTTTTATAGGGCTGCTGAAACTAAGAAACACTTACAGGCACGGGGAGAGACTATTAAAGGCAGAGGTCTCTCTTGTAAGCACAACATGCGATCGGATAATATTGTCTGGATTAGCAGCTTTATAACCTAGCCAAGCCCCAGGGCTACAATTATCTGGTTGCATTAAACCGAAATCACCTGCACAACCTCGCAGCGAAGGAGCCCGTGGAAGTGCCTAAGCTGCTGGTTCATGCTTGCAAGTGAAAGCAAAATTCAGCCATGGCAAAGAGATGAACAAGGATCACAGTGCGAGATTTTCCAACTATATAGTTCTAATTTCACTTCAAAAGGAAGGTCTTTCCATTGCTTTTGGCTCTTGTTTCTATACATTCCCAATACAGTAACACTGTATAAGCAAAGAACAGAAAGAGTCACTACAACAGCTAATACTAACTTGCACCCAGATAAAACTTCCCACACTTGCTTTTGATGCAAAAAACACGGAAAATTCTATAAAAGGGACCAAATTCACTGCGAGCTCCTCTGACACCATTGGCTCCAGAACCTGCTAGTAATTTGGAGGATCTTAAATGACACTGTGATATTAAGGAAGCACTTTTCAAAATTACTTCTTTATGCTTCCATTATTTTCTCTTAGCTCTTTACCAGGATGGGAAAATGTTACAGGCAGTTATAAACAAGCAGGACAGCTAAGCCACAAGTGCTCATCTAGTACCTGAGGGTCTACATTTCCTTCTGATTATGCAGATGGACAAGACGAGCACATATCTTCACTACTTTATAGGGAGTTTTCCTAGAAAAGAATGATTGAGTGGATGCAATTATGCTCAAGTTACATAGGTAAGAACAAACCGTTCCACCACCTCAAAACCACGGGGGCCAGCAGGTTGCCCAAAAGATGGCAACTACTCTGCCCTAGGAACAGCCACCATCCGCAGGCACACAAGGAGGGTCCTGTATTTTAGAGCAGGGCACATACAGCGAGCTCCCTCTAAGCCTTCTACAGCAAAAGACACCTCTGGGAAGAAAATTGCTTTGTAAATGTAGAACTGTCAATAAATTCATGTGGATGGACAGCTAAAGCTCATCAGGTAAGGCAGAGTGGTGAGGCTTTGTTATATAACCATCAAAGTAGCTCCATTAAAAGTTGAATTAAATGCTAATAAATACATAGAAAGCGACATTTGAAGAATTACTCAGGTAGCGTTGTGTGGAACTTAGTGGTGTTATTTTTATGGGTGATCTCAGCAAACTTTCAGCCATCTTGTTTTCTAGACTGGAATGTGCAAGTGGGAAGAAACTCTTAACTAGATTAATGTTCACGTAAAGTTTAGATACAATCTGGAAGATGCTCTTTAAAAAACTAACAATGAAATTTGAAAAGACTTAAAGTGAACTAATTGATTTTGGATTTTGTCCATGTTGCAAGTTATTTCTGATACAGTAGTGGGGAGAAGTGGTTAACGCAGATATGGCTATAAATGCTACTAAACTTTAAAATAAAACATTTTTGAAAAGCTATTTCTTGCCTGAAAAGAATTAAATAATTTTATTTTAAAGGAGGCTTCACACGATTGCTCTATGCTCTGTACTTCACCATCCAGTTGTGTATTTGTGTCATGACTTGCAAAAGCTTTTCAAGGCGCAACTAAATGTACTTTGAACAGATGGGAAAAGGTAATGCATGCCATTTTGTCAGCACAGACACACGCTGATTCTGACGCAAAAAATGACATAGTAGTATATTGATTTTACATACATTTCCATATGCTTAAATAGCTCTAGACTGTATAGCACCAAAGCATTTATTTTTAAGTAACACCATTTAAACTTAGTTTTCTTTCTTTTATCTGCCTGTTATCAGAATTCATATTCTATTCCAAAAATAACTGTTGGTGCATACAGTAAAGAAATAAGAAGATTCAGCCTTCCGAGAGTCTAAACATACTGACAAAACAGATGATTTATAAACAAACCAAGAACTCAGTCCATATTATCCAAATCAGGGCAAGTGTCTGATCATTCTCTGGCTACTTAACCCCATTTGAGCCTTCCCTGTAGTCTGTGGAGCTCCTTTCTTTGGGTCCATACATTCAAAACTCCATTTCCCACTCCCCAAGCCAACCCGTCTTATTTCCACTAGTCTCTTGCCACATCAGTGAGGCAGACTCAGGAAATCCTTATTTAATTCTCTCCCGGAGGGTTTAATGCCTGCCCCAGAATGGGGTGTTTCAAGCAAGTCTCAGGTGCCCATGACTATCGGTGCTGGCCACGCTCCCTTTGCTGCAGCAAGGACCACTCCACGTATCCGCAGGCACAGTCCAAACTATGCAAAAAATGGTAGAATTATGTGTATCTGCCAAGCTATCCTCTGTCTCTGCCAGATGCTCATGCAATCTTATTTCCCTTCCACAGTTCAGTATTGGTCTCTCTCTCTGTATTTCTGACCTCAGCTGTAGGAGGAAAACAATCTCCAGCACATCCTCTGGAATACATGAAAATAGTTCAATTTAGGCCAAGCTCAGCTGTCAAGACCCCTAGCTAACTCTGATCCAAATCCAACCAGAGCTATAGCTCAGTGTGTTAAGACTTTGGCAATGACATTAGAAAAATTAATCCAGTTAGACCAGCCACCTTGTTCCAGCTAAGCTCAACCAGACCATGATTTGCCACCTTGCTACCCCAGAGAGAAGTTCATGAACTCAGGGTCCTGCTTGACTCAAGAAAGTTAGCGTGAGGCTAAGTAGCAAACAGGCTTGAAACTTGGGAAGTTCCCACTGAGAAGAGTGGGAAGAATACTTTTAACACAAGCAAAACAACTTATTTTTCTCTCAGCTTGGGAACAGCTGAGCCATTTTGGCTGAAATTTTTTAAGAATTTTTTTTTTCCAAAAATGTCTGAGGCAAACACCCAAAATGGAAAATATCAGCCAAAGCTGAAATCATTTGGCAAAGATATAAACAGTTGAAAAACGAGTTTTAGGATGGAAAGTGTCAAGCAGTCTTCAACACAGACAACACTGCCTGCACTGCGCCATGCCTATTCCCGGGGATCCCGGGATCATCAGGAGCAGCGGGTTCTCCACCAGCACCCGGGCACCAGACCAGAGCAGGACTGAGCTTAGGGGCACCTTTCACCCCGCTGCCTGCTACATGATGCTGTTGAAGCTCACGGTTTAGTAAGCCAAAGAGGAAAGATCAACATACAGAAATTAGCACCTTTCTATCTCCAACAGTAAATAAAATCATAGGAACTTAATGAAGGTTAATGCTGTCAATATTTTTTCTCACAGGAGGAGCTTGAGGGTCTAGAAGGTTATTTCTGGGCCCAGGTTCTTCAATAGCCAGGAATATCCAAGAGTTTAGGAACGCTCCCTGGCAGCACGCTTCCAAAGCTACCTAAATGGCTGCGTAAGATGAGCCAATGTGCTGGAGCAGAGTCCCACGGAGGAGGGCTGCTCCTGAGAGTGGGTTTTGGGTCATTCCTCTGAGCCATCCGACTTTGGACACTGCTGAAAAGGGGCTATGCGGGAGAGACGCCGGGTGCAAGTTGGTACAGCAAAGCCCTTGGCACCAACCAGCTAGGAGCAGCAGCATCCGAAGGAGGAGACCACAGCCGGCAGTTGTCACACAGAATCCCCTCTTTATTTGGGGCGCATTTTAACTCTTACTTTTTTGCATAAAAAACACGCTTCGTTTTTGAAGGTAATTGTTAGCCTTGAGCAAGTGTAGCTTACAAACACTGGAGGAAAAGATTTGCTTGGGTGAATTAAAATCATGGAGTTATTTCACTAGAAATGCAAGAAAGCACAAAGCTAAAAAATAATTACGAAGTGAATATTTTTCTACTCTTTTTAAGTTAGTGACATGAAAGCTCAGGACTACTTAAAATTATAAACACCAAATGAGGTTTCACAAGTTCAAAAGGTTGAGCTTTTTGAATTGCTAAATATTTTGGGGCGCAAGCCAAATGCTCTATGTTAAGGAGGAAAAAAATAATAATAACAATAAAAAAAAGGTTGACCATAACCTGGGGCCTTGGCTCCAGCCAAGTGCCTGTTGTTATAAAAGCAAGGTGCTCCACACGATCTAATCATAGCACTAAACCTTGTTACAAGCCTTTTTACAGCTCCAATATCTGGGTTACATGGAAACACGCTGGAGAGCCTCCTTGTACTATGAAATAAATGTCATTCTGACTGGCATCCTCTCTTCCCGCGAGTAATTTCCCTCCGCTGATAAATCGATACAGCAAAAACAAATGAGAGCGCACAATGGGCACATTGAGGATTACATTTTTATTCATTTCAGAGCCCCTGCAGCAGAGTTTTTTTTAAACACAATAGCAGAAAATGATGCACTTGAGTGGAGGGGGGAAGGAGGAGAGCGCACACACCTAAAGAGAAAGAAAAGAGCAAGAAAGGAAGAAAGAAAGAAAGAAGGAGAGGAAGAGCAAAAACCTCACAATTTAGAGCACAAATCTAGATTTGAGACCCTTTGAAGTTCAGGGTGGTTTGGTTGAGTTAGGCTCCTTTGCAAGTTCTTGTTTTTCAACAATAATTTGCCTTTTTTTTTTTTCTCTCTCCCCACCCTTCCTGTTCTAATTTTGATCCTGACTATTCCCTGCTTTGCTTCAAGCAGCCCTTTTTACAGAAGGGGCTGCCCCTGCTGCCCCAGAGGCCGTACGGTACAAACAGGGGCACCACCAGCACTGCCCACCTCTGCAACACGCTGCTAACGTCGTGGCGGCAGGCGCAGATTTGCTGTAGGAGACACACAGCTATAGGAACGAGTGCTAGAACATCTCGACTGCAGGGCTGCAACTCAGGGAACCGATCCAGCATCCAGTGGGCTCGGGAGGGAGATTTCCAGTGACTTTTGACAGGCTCTGAATCGGCCCTAAGGTAAAAGAGACCCAGCCTGGTCACCTTCAATTACACACATGCAGCTCTGAAACTTAAGGCTGGGATCCTCTCTGGCTTTTGTAGCCACGGAGCAGAAGTGAACAGGGCTAAACTGCTTTCTCTCCAAGGATGCTCAGCCCAAGAGGGTGCGAGCATGGATTTACAGAGGTGCAAACCCAGAGGAAGGAGTCCAAGGTTTCGAGAAACTGTCTGGCAAGCACAGATCTCAGGATAAACTGAAGGGCAAAGCAGGGCACCAGTAGCATAGACGAAACTCTGGGACTTTGGGTGTTCACCCAGTGTCTGTGCAAGGCCTGACTGGCAGTTCCAGACACTGGAGACCTCAATGTACTTGCAGGAGACCTGGCAGCGGGACAGGAAGTGGGGAGAATGGCACAAGATGCCACACGTGGCAGCCAAACATCACTTGAAAGGACATCCAGATCTTCGCCCCAAAACAGGGACAACCAACAACTGCCACCAGGGTTTTCATTTCATGACTATGCATCCACCTGGACCTGGACTGAGGTGGCACACTTACGGCCACGTCACTGCTGGCTTGTGGCCACCTTCAGTGACAACAAGCGCTAGGCTTGAACCAGCAGCCTCCAGGTGAGAGGCTGTTGTATCTCATTGCTAGTTCACTAGACCTCTATTAAATTTGCATTTGTTTGGCTCTCTGTGTTAGTGGCTTTTACAACAACCATCTATAAGTTGGAGAAAGGTGCCTTTTTCTCCCTCACACCTTAAAAAAATAAGAAATAAAAATAACAAAAAGTGATAGCACAACAGCAGCATAATGCAAAGTGAAATCCTTTTACAACCCTGGGAAGGCCAAGATGTGTGCCCAATAAATGTAAGCAGACATGATATCCTTTATAATCACAGCAAGATGAAGATGTGAACTGAATAAATGCTTTAAAAACATCATAGATTCTATTAGATGCAAAAGATTGAAGAGTTAGGCACCTTTTAGCTCAACTTTCATTTAATTTACTGCTTGCTGTACTGTAGTCTAAAGGGAGTGAAAAAATCCTCTCTCTAATTTTTTTTTCCTTTTCATGAGCTGACCAAGGAGATGAAATCTGGGTACTTTAATTACCATTCAGAGCCAAAGGCCTGGCCTTTGATATGGAAATCCCACTTCAACTCCAGCTTGCCGCTGCCTTTCCCGTCCCCTTCGCCTTCCAGTCTCCCAACATGAATTTTAAGCAGCCCCGTCAACACCTGACGGCGAGAGCTAGCAGGAGCCCCTGCCGCCAAGTTGGGGCTCTTGCTTGATGCTTGAGGAGGGGAGGCACCGAAACGGGAGAGACCCCGTGGCAGGAGCCCCGCGCCTCGCACGCAGCGGCTCGCGTTAAGGGGCAGCAGCGAGAAGCGGCGGGGGGAAGGAACGGATGAAAGCTGTCATGTACAGTTACCCTGTTATTGTCATCTGCCTGCCGCATGACTCCCGGCTTTGCTATAATTATTAATTGCACTTGTCAACTGTCATTAATTCCTCTTTAGCATCCCTGTCTTGGAGTAATTAGACAGAACAGCCTCACTGCACTCATTGTTTGGAGAGGCCCCTGGAAGAGCCCACCGGGCCCGCGCGGAGACAGCCGTCATTAATACAATAGCGCACCTCGGCGTTAACCCCTTCCCACGCACACCGAGCAACGGGAACGGGCTCTCCCAGCCCAGCCTTGTGCTGCCACCCTCTGCGTTTCCCTTTTTTACAACTCCAATACTTTGAAAGCAGCTTGTGGTGCGTTGGTTTGGGGCAGCCCCTTTGAGATGCTGCTTTCTAGATGCAACAGAGCCATCCAGAAGTCTCCTGGCTCCCAAACGCCATCATCTCCCTGGCTACTGCACGGGAACGAGCGGTGAGGCAACCTGCCTTGTGCTTGGCATTTACTTAGCAGCTGTGCAGAGGATGTAGGGCAGGCAACGGACCTCTGCTCGCTTCCTCAGATTTGTGATGCCAGGAAGAGTAAAAGCTTATGGATGGGAGTAAGGGAAAGTGGGAAGGCCAAATTCTGACCACATGCAGAAGGAACAAGTCATCTGAGGTGGATGATGCTGCATTGGGGTCATCTCTCAGGAGGACAAAGCTGTCCTTCATGTTGGAAGCATCAAGCTGCTGCTGGGACAAAAAATAATAAAAATATTTACTCTCAACTTTTCTTTCTTCCTCTCTCATGCCTGACTGATGGTGAGGGATATTTAAAAGAAAAAAAAAAAAAAAAAAGAGGGAGTAGGAAAAATCAGAGCATCCTGTTGCTGTAACAGGGAAAACTTCTGCAGGCATACTGCTCAGACTTACTGCTGACTGCTTAGGTTGCCTTACTGCTCAGGTTTAACTAAATTCATTCCTCTCCAGCTAAGCCACCTTTTTCAAAACTTTGGGGGGGGGGAGGGGTTGTTTGTTTTTTCAATCCCAGTGTTGGAATTCAAGGCTCCTAAATCAGAAAGGAAAACGAGCTGGGCAATGGCCAGATTTCATTCTAGTGCTGCTTGGCAAAACTGAGGACCAACCACTGGAGACCACAGGAGAGAACTATCTGCAGGCACAGGAAGCCGAGAGAGCAGTCACACTTCTGAACCCATTCCCTCAGGAAGGGAGGGAGTACAGATTTTGCAATGAAAACCCAGGAAAGACTTGTATTCACAACAGAAGCCAGGTTTGCTAAATCTAATCACATTAGGTAACATCTTCAGTACTGCTATTGCTCCAACAAATCATTTTTAATAAAACTACATTTTCCTGGTTTTAAATTGAAACTTAGAATATTAAAAAAAAACCCTGCTTTCTCTGTATGCTAACCTAGCTGCAATGACAGAATTTTGTGAAAAGCTCTTTTCCATTAAATTTTCCCTATCTTTTCAATGCTTACCCAACCAAAACCATCAAAACCACAAATTAACAAAGCAAATATATTCTAAAATGGATCTTCAGAATCATAAAATGTTAGAGAGTTTTATTCAGAGCTTCACCTTCTTTGGATCTGGCTTAGTAGCTTGTGATTTACTGAAATAACAGAGAGCTTTGTATAAAGCCATGTGGAATATATTTATAGTACATACAGAACCAGAAAAATCTTTCATAAGCATATGCATCAGATTTTTGGCACTGTGCATCCTGCATCAGAAATAAGAATTTGGCCATAAATCTGATCAGCAAACACTTCTTTGCTTTCCCCTATTGTGGCTATAATCAACCAATGCAAAAATTACTACAGTGATTTTTCCACCACAGGGCCCCATCCAGCAGCAGGGTAAGGACCATCGCTAATTAAATCCCTTCAGCAATATTCAAGATGGATTTCGGCCTCCCACAGAACTGACCCTGTCTTTTACAATTACTCACTTGAAGCCAAATCTCGCTGTTACCTGATTAGTGAGAAGGTTCATGAAGCCACCTCTAAAGTGCACACAATGTCAAAGCCACCTAAAGGCCAACAGTCTTCACACAGTTTAAGCATTTTATTACAACTTCCTGAATGGCTGGAGATACTCATTCTTCAGATAGATAATACAAATAGGAATAATTAGAGTTTATTTTGCTAATGGCAGATGTTCCTCCTCACCTTCTTCCCCACGTATGAACTCGGGACAGATGCAAGACAACCCTGCTTGCTGTCAGTGGAGGCACCCTAGGATAAAGCTGGCTCAACTCGCTGATGATTTCAGGCCTTCAGCGAGATCTGCCGAGACACTTCTGGGATTGTGCCAGGAGCAGAACGCAGCATTACCTCCGATTACTTCAGGAAGGTGAAAAGCAATAGGTGTTTAACAGCCGTCTGAGGCTGAACTCGTGCACTTTCTGTAGCGAGCTGCTGTCACCAGTAAATTCTCTGTTCCTCAGCCTCTCCAATGAAGGCCGCTCAAGTGATGATTAACCAACAAGCTGTGATTTCAGCCTGTTTTAAGTGGTTTGTGCCCCAGGCAAACCAAAGCAGAAGATTAAAAATACTCCTCCCAAATGGATTAAAAACACAGTTAAGTGACCATCTTTGAGGTCACTATGGCAATAACTAATATCTTTATATACATATATAAAAGACTTCAGACAATCCTTCTCGAGAGGATTACTCCAACACTTTCGACTTCAGAGAGACTGAAAGCGATTCTACTAAGAAAGCAGCTTTAACCAAAACCAGAACTCACCTCGCAGCCAATGAGAAATAAGCTTTTTCAAAAACTTGTAGTTCCTAATAGTTATATGGGCCTTAATCCTCTTGGAAACAGTTTTAGGTCATTATTCCGGGAGTTATTAGGTTGGAAAACAGCTTCTAGGCAAATGATGCTATTCACAAACCTTTTACACCAGAAATAATGGTTGGATTATTTCTGCCTCAAAAGTAGTCTTGAGGTCTGATTTCTGATTTTCTTTATTTCTGGAGTTCCTGAGTAAAAGCACTGCTACTTGCTGCTAAATAATAATGCTGAACATTTTAAGCACAGGGAAGTAATTTTATAGGTATTCTAATGGCAGTAATGAGAGCAACTTTGGATTTTAAAACATTATTTTTGACCTCCATGTAGCTCCTAACTTCCAAACCTGTTGTATGTGCCCTGCTGTACGTCTCCAAGGGCACGTGACTGTTCAGATGCTTCCCCAAAATACCAGTTTCAAAGGCCATCATGATTCATCTTGATTACATCTTGATTATTTTTCCTCACATCTTCTGCAAGGTGATTCCTTCTCCATGTGCCTCATAGCAGTAGAGAAAAATAAAATAAAAATATAAATCAATAAAAAGATGTTGAGGTCTGTTCCTGCAGAGTCGATCAGAGGAAGGTGAGCACACGCCTTTGAGTATGAGAGTGCCCCTATTCCCGGGGCTTTTCCAAGAGGGCCTGCTGTTTCCACCAAGACGTATGCCTTGCCTTCAGCTGTCAGTGCTCTGCAGAGCAGGCCAGCTGAGGAGTCACGGCGCAGCTGAGCAGCCAGCGCAGGCATCAGCCAAGCAAAATCCTCCTGTGCTTGCATTCTCAAGAATTAGCCGTTCAATTCTCCTCTAGAGCAAGTAAATGACAAACAGGGAATTCAGCACCACCTCCCCCTGTCAGCTTCCTTTCTCTATTTCAAAAAAAATAACATAGTGTTATACATGAATCTTCAGCAACAAACAGATATTTAAAAAGTCATTAGCAATGGAATCGGATCTTTTTCTTCTATTACATTTTCTTTGTCTCCCAACTCTCACACATGCAATAAAAAAAAAACCATCACCACGGAGCGAGATCAAGTTAACTCTGCAATCCTGACACCGTTTACTCCGTCGCGCAGGTCTAGCTCATTTAACGTGTGTCTCAAAGACCGTGGAGTTTGCGCTCCCCCGAAGTCGCTCCTGCAACCTGGGACCCTGCAGAACTGCACGCACTTCTACCCACCCCGTCAGCGTCCGCTCTCGATGGCTTTTAGCCAGCACTCCGAATCCAGCCTGGAAGTTTTAACATGCCTCCTTTTTAAATACAACCTTAAATGTGGTAATCGCCAAATGAACTCCAAGTTATTTCTTCACGTGAAAATAAGCATAGGCTCTCCTGGAAAGCTGACCGTTTCCCCATTTCAAAGTGAAAATCATAAGCAGAACAGAAAAAAACACATCATCAACAGTAAGTCCATAGACATTAATCAGTGCTATGAATATTGCTTCCTTCATGCAGGCCCAAATACTGAAACCCTAGTGGCAATTTTTACCTGAGTAATGACCTCAGGATTTAGCCCCTACCACTTTTCACATGTAACCGCGTAAGGCTGTCAACTATCCACAATCTTTCCTTTTTCAAATAAAATAATTCAATCAGAACCTCAGAGGCCTTGTTGTAAACTAGTTATTAGTAAATTCATGTCCTTTAATTCTTACCCCAGAGGCAGCAATTCTATTCTTTGCAGAACACGGGAGTCATACCTTGAAGTAAAAATTCAGCATCATAAAAACTGCAGTGCAAATAAAGAGCAACAGCATTTCTTACTAAATGCTTCACTGAGGAAGTGATATCACAGAATCAGGTGGCATAAAGGATTCTGTGGTATCACTTTCTGAAGTATATTAAAAATGTATTAATTTGCCTAGATGGGATCATCAACATTATTGCTCAGGAAAATACAAAAAAAAAAAAAAAAAAAAAAAAAAAAGCAGACAAAAAAGGCCTTCTGAGGTAATCGAAAGTTAAAGAGATGTAACATAATTAAAAAGAAGAAAAGAAAAAAGAATGTTATATTTGTTCTCCTTAGTTATATTAGGAATAAAAACAAAACTAATGTAATAATGTATCCCAGCAGTTCAAATCTTCTAATTTATGTAGAATGGATTATTACTTAGACAATCTGACCCTGGGCAAAACTTCCTCAGTTGAGAAGATTTACAATCTAATTATGCAGGAAGTTCTGCTGAGACAGTTTGGGTGCAATGGTCTTCTATTACATTAGCTTAGCTAAAATAGCTGCTTCTTCACTTGCTTGGTGTTCCAAGTACTCACATGAAAAGAGAAAATAATGTTTCATTCGCATCCTTTATTTCCTTTTAGTTTTTTTCTCACTGTTACCGTGTGCAGAAGCACTCATTCTCCAACTGCAAATAGCAGCAATGGACTTAGGCTGCTAATGGCAAAGCACGAGTTGCCTTTCAGGCTTTTGCTTTGGCCCCTGTTTAGCGAACTGACTTTAAAAGGACCATCAAAGCGCTCTTCATAATTTTTACAATGATTGTAGCTGGGTTATTTCTCCCCTCCTTTATTGTAAATGCCGCCATAGAAAGCCTGAAGCTGAAATCTGTTTCAGTATAGTTTCCTCTTCATCCTGCATACGCAAAGCTAGTTTAGTTTTTTGTCGGGTGGCTCAGAGATGTTTTGCTGCTGCCTCTGTCAGCTGAATATTTTTAGCAATATATTTCATTAGATTGGAAAAGATTCCTCAATACATCAGAAAAAGCAAGAGCTTTACAAGCCTTTAGAATTTTATAAGAGAATACAGGAGAAAAAAAAAATATCTTTTTCACTAGCTATACCGTGGAGTGTTGATATAGTTGAATATGTAGACTTGTCTTGTATTAACATAGCTGGGAAAATTGGTCCTTTTTTCTTTACAGTGAGTGTTTTGATTTCAAAAGGTCAACAGATCATGTCACAGCCTTCAGTCTTGATAATTACCATGTGTAGTAATGCACATTTTTTATCTACAGGTGGCAGACCTTTTAAAATCATCTTCAATCAAATTCATTATAAATTTTTGTTGATACCACCACCCACATTAAAAAGTAAGGATCTGTAGCATAAAGTCCTAATTAATGCTGCTCAATTTAGAGGACAGATTGGTCAAAGCAGTGGCTCACTTGCAAAGGCTGGTGACCCCTCTCAGAATGAAAGCGTTAAGGAAGAGGAAAAACAAGGAAAATAACAAAAAACACAAAAAGTCGCCTGGCACATGGTAAGTTTTTGTAAATCCTCTATTCACCCCCAAAATCATTTAGCAACTCAAGACAGAAAAAAGAAGTCTTTCATTAAGTATAAAGTTTCACTTCCTTGGTTATTAAGCACTGATTGGTAGATTAGAGATTTCTTGTTTGATAAGCTTACTTAGAAGAGGAAGAAATGCAAGAATTTCACAACTGACCTCTGGCAGTTAAACAGAGAAAAGCAGATCATAAAACTTTTTGTACATAAATCAATTATTTTTAAATGCCAGGATTTAGATTGTGATCTCCAAGTGTTAAGGCCTTGCTAAGGCAAAAACACTGATTCACACCAGATAATTTTCTATCAGTCTGATAACCCCGCATTCAGAGTGGCCCCCTGCGTGTGGACATCTCCACATGGACATCAAGAAGGCCATCCCATGGTTATCGATTTTACTTCTAGCTGACCCTCAGTCCTTAGATATGTTAGGCCCAGTTCTCTGTGGCCTTCCAAACCTTCTACTTCTCCCCTCCCTTGAAAACTATTCCTAAGTAGCACCTGGCTGGATTTAGATTTGCAATTCCATACCATTTTCCACTCCTGCTACCAGGCCAGAACACACCAGTACAACAGAAACCTGGTCAAAGCCAGGTGAAACCCAGTCCAAGGATATGCTCATTGCCCTCAAAAGCATCTGACATGTCCCACTTCTCCAGAAGTCAACGACAACAAGCTCAAAAGCACACGATCCTCAAGGAGACGCTTGTCTTTGAAGGCCTAATTCTGCAAACATTTGCTATTTAGAACAGACAGATTAAGCACAAAGGCTACTATGGATCAAGCGAAGCAGAACTGCAGAACTACCTACAGTGGAGTCACCTGCCAGGCCAATGACAACGTTTAAGTGACTTGCTCTCCATCTGCTCTAAGGGTAAAAAACAAATGCTGCTTTATAAAGCATTGGTAAAAACATAGTATTTAAAATAGGTATCAATCTCTATCGATCCTAATCGGATATTGCACATATACCCAGAACTCTATAGTAATTTGGAGATAAATGTGATCTTGCCAATAAACTTTAAGAAAACAAACAAAAAAATATAACACCTCAAATATTTCAAACTCAGCTTTCTTAGGTTTTAAAGACTTTAAAAAAAAAATGCAAAACAGCCTGAAGGAGTACCACAAAGTATAGCCCAACTTGAAGTACTTCGAGTGAAAATACATATGCTGGAGAATATCCTTACTTACTGACATGCTCCCTCCTCCTCCTCCCCAGTCTAAAAGTGAGTGAGAAAAATTATGTACACTAATGTCTTTTGTGGTAACCTAGTAACCTTCTTTTTCTCCACAAGCTCTTCCTTCATGCCACATTCTCCCATACCACAAGCCCTCCAAAGTAATTGCAGTATGTTTTTATAAGGCTTTTTTTTTCCTACCCAATGCAGAGGAGTTGGGGTTATTTTCAATCTTCGGAAGCTGGTAAACAGGATCAAACAGGAACCCGGTCATCAGAAAGAGGAAGGCTAGAAAATAAAAGCAAATGCATATCAACGATTTTATTTTAAAAAGAAAATGCACCCAAAACATGAAACAAAAGCCTTGGCTCTGCTAGACATTCCCCCCTCCCTATTCCTTTTCATTTAGTTTGCGAACTCTTTTTTGCAGGAGAGAGGCTGGTGTAAATTAATGTGTGACCCAAAATATATCACATGTAAAAAGCTGCCATAGAACTATGTAATAGAATAAATAAATAAACAAACAAACAAAAATGTAGACATTATTAGGAGTTAAGTGGCACTTATTATCATCATAAATCAATACGAAGCTCAAACTTGCAGAAGGATGCAACTATACATTCCTGTTTCTCTCAAGCGTTGCGAACACCTAACCTACGCTAATCAGTTCTGCACTTACACCTTCAGCATCACATTCGTGCCTGCATTCGTGCCATGTTTTGCACAGGCAGCGGGACGAGGAAGGGGGCAAGAAGCCCTCATGCCTGGCTCTGCTCCTAAGTGCTGCCCGGTGCCTAGGAGGGACATCCACAGGCTTAACACCACGGATCAGGAGCCATCCAGGGACCGGAGAGTCGGGGTCTGGTTTTGCACCTGGGCGAGGGAGTGGGGTTTCACTCCAGCCACAACTACAGACCCCAAACTGGAGACACCCAACCAAAATCTGAAATCAATATTAAAATACAAAGCCAGGCGCTTTCTGCACTGGTTTAGCCTGATAGAGTAACTTTGCCAGACTCACAGCTCTGATAGCTCTTGGTGAAAAGGAGAGACAGACAAGGCTAGCGAGAACAGACTGGAGCAGAAATTTTCAAGAGTCGCCCACTCTGGTTCATACTGAGCTCCGCATGCAAGCCAAATTTTGTGAGAATAAAACTTCACTTTCTGTATTGTTTTTGAGCAACCAACTGATCAGACGTGCACTTTCTTAATTTTTGTATGCAAGTTTCCTGAAACGTGAAATTATGGTATTAGCAAAGTTAGTATCTCTCTGGGCTTTTTCAAGTAAACGTATGTTTAAGGAAGAAAATAAAAAGAATGCCAAGATCCAGAGGACCTATCTGACTACCTGGTTAACAGTATCTTAAAGAACAAGCAAATATAAACAGCTGAACTTGTATTGGACTTGTTATCATATTAAGCATTCTTCAACTAATTAGCACAACATAAAATTCATCCTTTATCTTCCTTCCCTAACCAACTTGTTATTAATCCTATAGACACGCATGGGAGGCACGGAGCAAACCAGCCCCACTTCAGTCAGTCATTCCTCCTTTGGATCAGACCTCAGAACAAGCACAGAGGCTAAAGACAGGTAATGCGGCCAGGTAAGAGCAGACTTGTTCAGAGTAATCAAACTCTCCCATGCCTTTATTCGTCTTTCCCTGCAACCTAGAAGCAAGGCACATTGGTACCTGCTGCCCATTCTGTAAGCAGAATTACAAAGAAAAAGTAATATTCATTTAATTTTTGTTGCATTTTCTGCTACAGCCTTTGTTCGCTGAGATCATTTGCTCAGCCTTGAGCCTCGGACATGTCTACACCATTTACTGACTCCTATAGTCAACTTGGGTGGCCTTCCCATAATCCAATCCACACACTTGTTTTTTGCCGTATCTTTCTACCTGCCTTCAGCATCTTCCACATCTACACCCTGGTCTCTAATGAAGTACAAATACAACAGGTAACAGCAGTAGATACAAAAAATAATAGGTGGAACAAGGATGTCACCAGAGCCAAATTAGTTTACAGCAGCGTGCCCCCAGTTGATTCCTAGACAATGTATTGAAACATTATTTTTCCCCTAATTTTATCCATACAAATCTTGGCCTGCCGGCCAGCCCCACTCAACACGCTTCAAAAGGCTTGCACTATCCTTTGGAAGATCTTAAATCTTAATATTGGTGAAAAGGGCAGATCAGCAGCATTCAAGGCAAGAGTCCTGCCTCTGCCATCAGTCTCAGACAACGCTGGGCACCATCTTCCCCACACAACCGGTGGATGGGGTGCAGATAAGGCGCCCCCATAATCTCGCACAGCCTTTCAGATGTAAAACATTGCAATTACAAGCACCTCTTGGATCTTTCTCAGGGCTAAAACGAAATGCCCGACCCACCACACAACACACACAGAAAACCCAACCACTTATGGCCACCGTGACTCGCGTTTCTCCTTGCTTCACCCGTGCGGTGGATAAAGCCGCTTCCAGTGCACCACAGAGGGAGGAACAAAACACAGATATGAGTTTTTCTGCTTAATCTTTTATTTTTACATGAACTTCCCAGGCTTATGGCTCTTGGTTCTTAATTCCTCAGGTCTTAAGCCTACACATTCAGGTTGAGGAGAATTAGCAGAGCAGCATTAAAGGAACTCATATTGCTACATCTCTGCTGCTAGTCTTTAGATGAGGTCTTCAGTGTCTTGGGCAATCTGGCAAATTTTTATCCACACTTTAAAAATTGAATGTATTAAAAAAAAAAAAAGCATAATTGCTTTTTAAAGTTCTGTAGTCTTCAGAAAAGATCAGTCCTCTGACTTTGAAACAATGGGTTCTCATTTCACCAGCCAAAATGTGATCATTATATGGGTCTTTCAGAGTACTTTTGATCAGGTGAACTAGGAAGAATCAGAAGCTTTGGTTATTTTTCCTACGTCAAACCAAAACAATCAAAAACTAGTCTAAATGGAGGGTTAAAAAAAAAAAAAAAATCTGCTAGAAAAATACCAAGAGGCTTGTGCAAAATTCCTCAAATTCCTCCTCACTGGCTACCTGTTCATAATCTACATGGTTAAGGAATAAGAGATAAGTCTGACTTTTTTTTTTTTTTTTTTTTAAATCTATTTGCCTACCAGAGTCATTTATCCCCTATTAGATAAAGTATAATAGACTATACCGAAAGGGTCACTGGCCTTCCATTTAATGATATTGCCAGCACCGATCTACATTTTTCCGACAGTGTCCCTCAACACAGAATAAATGGCTGATCTCTTCACAATAACAGCTGATTTCTATTTATTAAGCTAAAAAGGTCACCATTTTCTACGGCTGGGCCGCCCTGCACTATTGATAATTTTATGCATAAACAAATGGCAAATTTGTGCCACATAAATATGCATTAGCAATTACTTTTTCCTCGGGCAACGCTCGCCGCATGCAAATGTGTCCCTCACAGGGCCTGGTGGCTTTTGTTTTAGCTCTTGAACAGCTAAACAAAAGAGCACAATAAACAGTTTAAAAATTGCCAATCAATAGGAAATGCAAATGGCAAAGGTAAATGGCAAGAAACTTGCCCAAACAAATAAAACTGAACCAAAAAAGCAAAATAAAAATCACAGAAAAGAAAAAAGATCCATAGCAGGGACTCCCTCTTCTCTCCTGAAATATATATTTTCACCTCTAAATTTTATTTCTTTCCTGTTTAGTATGGAGAAAGCTAAGGTACTACTCGCACTGCAACAGTCACAACAGTCACTGGTACGAAAGCAGAGAGCAGAGGAGGAAATGCAAGAAGTACACACAGGCTGAGGAAACACTGAAAAAGACCCACACTCAGATCCAAAAGGAGGAAGCAAGAGAGTCTTATCTGAGAAAATACATAGTGGGTTAGCTTTCTGTGATTTTACATTGCCATCACTGACTAATTTATTTATTTTAATAAAGAAAAGCTACACATGAAAAAGTTGCTGAAAAAAACTCAACAAATGAAACACCTCTCTAAACACCAGTTTGGGATTCTATTAATGGCAGTGCAGAGAAAACACCAACTTACCTCTGCCTCTGCACAGATAGCTATGGCAGCAACCTAATGCATGTTGGCACCTGAGCAAGTCAAGCTACATCCTTCACTTCAAGGATATGGTCCTTCCATCGTCTTCTATCTTCTACCTCCTTCCTCATCGTCTTCCATCTCCCTTCTACTTGGATGACTCTTTTAGACACCAAACCATGACTGTATATAGGATGCATAATCTTATAGGACACCCAGATACTAAATCAGTGTGAACAGGGAATCCACAGTTGATGATTTGAGGAAAACTGATCGATTGCTTAGAAGTCCCCTGGGCAAGAGAGAAGCTTCAGTGCTTTTGAGAACAGTGAGAGATGTGTAATCATCACTGCTTGTAGACCAGATACTAGGTGTGAACAGTGAATCCTGTTCAGGAGCTCAGTAACCGTCTGCATACAAACATACTGAGGCCAAACACAGAAAATACTGCGGCCAGCTGGTAGACCCATCCAAGCAACCCGCTTGCTTTTTCCACAACTTTCTGAAACAACAGCTTTTTTTTCATGACCAGGACTGAAAATGAAGAGTGGCGTGAAACATACCCAGCAGAGAAAGTTGCACCTCATTTTACAAATATTTAGGAAAAAGATAAACTTAAAACTGGTGAGCTTACCTTTGAAAATCTAATTATTTCAACAGAAATTGAAGAGATTAATCATGTGCTTCAAGTATTTGCCAGAGAGAGGTCATAATACAGCAGGTAACCTACATAAACTAATTTCTAAACTATTAGCAGCAATGTTTAAATTTAAATGAATGGGAAGGTTATCTTCAATGTAAAAATTCAACAGCAATCCTAAGTTTCTTCTACCCAGCCAGCCTTCACAAGCTGCATGAATTATATTGTAATTAACAACATAATAAGCATGCTTTTTTCTTTAAGTCAGTTAATTTCTGGCCTTTTGATTTCCTAGTTTTGTGGCTTGAATAGTTTTATAACACCACTTTGCAGTATGACTTCGGATAGAGGCTGATACAGGGAATAGCAACTATCTTGCCAGTGTTAATTTGTTTTAACCACTCTTGTCCTAAAAGCACACTTATATGTGGTCAAGTATGGGGAGAAGCTATAACAACCATAGGAAAAAACATACCCTCACAAAATAAAGTCGTAATTTCAGACTTATATCCGGCAGCGCTCCCACGCCAATAGCACATTTCAATCACAAAACCAGAATCTTAAAAATCTCTAAATGACAATTCATAGGACTATCCTTACAACAGGCAATACAGATAGGAAAACAAAATTCCATCAACCCTTTTTTTGCACCCACTCCTTTTTTTTTTTTTTTTTTCTCTTATCATTATCACACACATACACAAAAGAGACACTTATTAAGAGCGTCATTTGTGCAGCACTCTTTGCTTTGGGAGGTAAAGGGTACATACCCCACACTGCACACTCTCAACAGGGAGCATCTTCAGCCAGACAGCCTGCCATGTTACTACTGGGCAGCTGCTATTCCAACATGCCCACGGAGCCAAGGGGCGTCCACCTGACTGCATCCCAAACAGTGCCGAAGTGACACCCTGCAACATGGTATGAACATTTCTGCAACGTTAAATGTGATCAAAAGACCCATGATTATACACAAAGTTCTCCCAAGGTCGAGAAGAGAGGAGGAAAGGCATGAGCAGGTATGCTAAAGCAAGATCAAATAAATTGTTTAAATGTCACTGCAAAGGTAGTTCTCACGAACGTCTCTGTGGCCAGGCTACTGCCATTAACACAGTTAGACAACCTGTAATAGGAAGAAAATTATTACTACATAAAATATTACCGCAAAGAGACACTGCTGCAGAATTGAAATGAAAAGATGTAGCCCAGTCTGCTAATGCTCATCCTGCGTGTATGAACGTGATGAACAGTGCAGAATGAAGTGACTGCTAAACCTCCTTCACAAAGTGCATTTCCACTAGCATGCGTGGATTTTTCTACGTTGGTCCTATGTTTTAACTAGCTCTGATGAGGCCATTCATGTTAATCCCCCAAACTACTCTGGTAGGACTATCAGATCAAAACCTCCACAAAGATATCAAGGAGAGTCCATTACCTATGAAAATGGATGGTGGTGTTAGTGTGAGAAGTATGTCGCTCAAGAGGATGAGGAATACTAAAGAATATTTTGTTAAATTGAAGCCCTCTTTTTTTCTCCCCATGAGCTGTTTCTACTCTTCTTTCCTAAACCATCCCCCCCTCCCCATTTTTAATGAAGAAAATTACTGAAGCCAGTGGTTCAAAGAAATCTGGAGCTTTTTCTTTATTTTGGTTTATCTTTATTTTTAAGAAGTGAGAACTCACAAATGTAATCTTCACAGAACCATGCATTTAATATCATGGATTTCATTTTTCTTTCTACATTGTTTACAGCTTTCTTGAAAAGCTAAAATTTTCTGATAAAAGTATTCTATTTTTTACATGATTCTGCATGCAGGACTGATGTTAAGAACTATAATACTGAACAGAGCTGTCATTGATAGTGTCCAACAACTCTATTTATATGTGCTATTACACTTGGAAAAAGACAGCTGGATGATAATACAGATGTTAGCACATCTGCATGATAGGCTTTTAGAATGATTTAGTCATACCCCAATTCTTTGTGTGACATGATGGGGATTTATTAGATCATTACACATGTGCACACATGCACTAAACCATGAGGACTGAAACACAGACAATTTTAAGGTATTACAGATTAATCCCACCATTGCTTTCCCATCCTAAGTGTTAGCACTTCAAGCTGGGTCCTTTTAATACGACACACTCCTCCTCTTTGAGTCTCTACTCTTCTGATGCCTGCAGTTGTTTTGAACTCAGAAGCATGGAAAAGCATGAGCGAGAGGTTTAGCATGAATTAGTATTCAGAAAATTAGCGTTTCACTTGGTCAAAGAAAATATGCTGTTCTCCCTGTCTCCTCCTCCTCCTCACCCTCCTTCCCCCAAAATAACCAAAACTTGTCTCTGCAATCAATCTAGCATCTGAAAAGCAAGCTGGATTTCTTCTGCCTCCTGCATTTTATCTACCAGTAATAGCTCCATGATTAAGACTCAGCTGACAGTTCTTATGCCATAGAAGCTGAGAAGAATCCAGTTCGCTCCTTCCGTGAGATGGCCCTGTAGTACTGGAGCGGCAGAGAGGAAAAAGACTTTCATCAGTCAGATAAACAAATCTGATTCGAAGACATCCAGAGTAAGGAAATGTTCCTTTCTCAAAGCTACAAAAACATCCATCGTGGGCAACTACAGACTCTTAGCAGACAACAGATTTAAGTATTCCACTCGAAATAGTAAGAAAAATTCTGAAGGTTTCCATATGAACCCGGCAGAGTTGACCAAATGTATCCATCTGTTCGCTTTCATATAAGCAATATGTATGCTGCCAGTATTGGACCTCTTCTAGGGCAGGGCCCTGGGACTTAAATTACATCTGCCACTTCTCCGGTTTACAGCAGCCTCATCAGCAAAGCATGATTTTTTTTTTTTTAAAGCCTCAGAATAGCATCCTGAGGAAACACACAAGAAAATGACTGTTTCTGTATTTCCTTCCTTTTCTACCTGATGACTTTGCCTCAGTACCTAATATTAATATCAAATGTGATGTTCTGAGCTGAGAAACATGGAAGCACTTCAAGAAAGCCTTTTAGTGTCTCATTTCCATCTCCTTAGCTCAGAAGGGACTATGTCATAAGCAAATTTGAACACCTCCAAGCAACTCATCACGAGAGCGTCCAGAATCGAATTAGTTACCTCGCCTCTATTAAAGCGGGCAAGGAAGCAAATCTCCAGCCGTCCTCACAATACATAATCACTGCTACAACAGGCTTACCAGATCCTCCAACTACAGCTGTATCTTACATACCCCAAACTTGATTTTTTCTTTTTTACATAACTTGAATGTGATTTGTTTCAAAATCGATATTGCTAATAATTTTGCAGTTGTAATTTTACAGTTTAGCTTATTTTCACTTCTGACAATTTTTTTTCCCACATGCAATGTGAAAATCCACTTCCCTGAATGCAAAGCAGCAGCTCTTACTGCTGCAGCAACTGTGGTACAACCGGTCAGCACAAGCAACTCCACAGTAAAGGCAAAAGTTAAATTTAGATAAATCACTAATTCTCTAAAGAAGTCCTCTTTAAAGGACACACTTCTTTTCAATCCACACTGTAAATCTCTGTTACACAGTTTGCATTTCTCCCCAAATATTTGCTACGAATATCAACAGGAAATGCACTGCTACCGGTCAAGCTTCCACCACCACTTTGCCAGAATTGCCCGGCTCCTGATTAGGAATAGCATAATATTAAATAGTGTATATATAATAAAAGAAGTGCGGTAGGCAATCCTGGCTCCACAGTGGGTGCACAAGCTGCAAACCTTGACTAGCAGCGCGTTATCCTTCCTCACCCAGCCACACGCATTTCATTAGCTCATCCTAACTGTCAAGTGGCTTGGCCTAAGCACTGTCGAACAGCCTTGAGATGTGGCTGCAGGCAAGGGACACATTGGTGACATGCCCTTTGCTGTCCACCTGAAAGTTGTCCAAGTTTAGGGCGGAGGAGGATCTCGATTTGCATGCAGGCAGAAAAGATCTGCTGAAAAACAGCACAAGGGACTGCCTGGTCTATTCTGTTGGGTGTGCTCTGTGCTACCCAGGCCGGCATGCAAACGCTACGGTGCCAAGCGTGCCTGCGTCACCCGAAGGGCCCCCTGGAATGAGCCTCTTGTTGCTCTTCTGAGTTACCAGAAGCCTTCCAGCTGCTAGAAATGCGCCCTCAAAGGCACTAGTAAGACAGTGAAACCTTGCACCCTACTGCTGCCTTCCAAATCGTAAAGAAAGCAGCAGCCTGCTTTTATGGAAAGATCTAAAGAACTGAGAAGTAGTGTGAAGGAAGGAGCAGCAACGAGATCGGCAGGAGCTGAGGAGCAAGACTACATGGCAGAATGAGTGGCATCTTCCAGAGGACACGATCCCAGGTACTTGCGAGTAAAGACCAGTCTTCTGACCACGTATCTCACATTCCTCCTAGCGGCCAGCACACCCAGCAGTAAGAGCACCTGGCAATTACCCGTGACTAGCAGTGACTGCACCAGCTCAGGGGGCCATGATCTACACTGAGCGTCTGTAAGTAACGACCCCCTGGTGACCCGAGTTAGGAGGAAAGGCCAGTAGAGTTCCACATGGCAGAACTCTGATTTTTTTTAGTTTTACATTTAAATAAAATGATGATAAAATAAATAAAAACTGTCATTCAGCAGTTGCAAAATACTATGCTTAAGACTGTGCAGTCATTCCAAACTTACCTCTTGAAAGTATAAGCTAAGATGCATACACATGGTGATACTCTGTAATTATATGATCACATTCCAGTATTTTTTTTTTCTAGAAGGATATCACCCAAGAAGCACCAGAAAGACATGAGTTGCATACTTAAAAACACAGTTGCCTTTTGGACCATAAAGTAATTCATTGCAGGTACAGGACAATGAGTATTTAATAGAGCAGAGATTTGCAAGCCAAAAGAAGGCAATTTCTGTGGGAATTAAAACACCTAGCAAGAAGTCCTTAGTTGCCTGTGCCCCACTTTCCAACCTGGTACACTTTAACATATTCTTGCAGGTATATATTTGTAGGTGTTATATTTTCAGATAGTATATTTTGAAGATAAAAAGAGTTATAATAAAGTGAAATTTGACTTCGAAAAGTCAGGTTTAACACAGATGCCTTTAGCAGCCTGGCATACTGGTTAACTGCCTGAAATATCCAATGGAGAAAGAAGCACCTCTGAAGATGCACAGGGAGAAGTCTATTCGAATAAAATTCTGCTTTTTCTTCTCTCCACAGAGGCCTTCAGAGATTCGTTCATGCTTAAGTTAGGTATCTTGCTCTACTGAGATCATAGGTTAAGTGCCTATATCTATATGGGATCAAGCCATCCATGGAAAACCTGTTCCCTGAGCACCAAAACTCAGGCTTGCTTGGTCTGTAGTTTCCCACATGACTCTTGTCTGAGTGCACAAGAGCTTAGTTTCATAAGACAGGTATGGAATAATTTTGCCCAGGATACTCTAAAGCCAGGTGTCAAGAGCATTTTCCGGGGGGCATAGAGGTTCAAACCCCTCCAAGCTAAGCAAATCCCCAGACTTTCTGGATGAGTGCTGGAACTGGTAGACCCAGCACAATCTGAGAAACGTGACGACTGCTCAATTCAGCCGGTACCCTGAATCATCTTATTTTCTCAAGCAGGGTGGCAAGACTACTTAGGTGTCCACCCACACACAGCTCAGTTTTTCACAGGAGGTGGGTCTCCATCCCTCCAGAACAGGAGCTGACAAGCATGCTGAGGCCACTGAGGGCCCAGGGTCTTCCATACCAATAAATACGCAGAATTAGGCAGACTTAGTGATGGACTGGATTGTTGCCAGGATTTAAGTGGTTTATAGGTACATTGGCAGAATTTGAGTGGAGCGGATTGTTCTCTCCCACCTGAGTAACTTCTTCCCTCTCTGTAAAAGAAATACAGTATCACCAAAAAGGTTGTGGTGGAGAATCCATTAACATCTGTAAAAATATTCTGATATCATAGAAATAAACATTACAAAAAAGTCCCTTCAGAAGTTATCTAATTTTTGCCTGTATTCATTATACTAGTAATATTTTAGAATTGTGTTTTTAGGGCAGCGTTTGAATGTGTGCAGAACGTGCCTGCCACGGGGCCACGCAAACAATAAAGATTAAACATTATATTGAATATCTCCTCATCCTGTCAGCGCCATCATTTTAGTGGACTGATATGTGATCATGTAATTAAAGACTGTATCATAATGCATATGCACAAAGGGCCTGAATTAAGGTTGTGCTGGCAAATCTAATTCTGGCATTTCCCATGCTTTGAGAGCCTGACTTCACAATCTTAGTGTTCATTTAACTAACAGTTTCTCTATGTAATACCGTATATTATATACGTTTTTTATATATGTGCATTAGTAATGTCTTCCACATGCTATGTACTCCGATTCTGCAGGGTATATTTACACACATATGAACATATGCACGCAGCAAAACAGAATAATACGCAGTCATACGGTGCCCAATGCCCTCTTCCCCTTGTGCAACACATTCTTTCTTGCCATTATATTTATCGCCATCAGGAACGAGCCGCTCGGTGTGTGCCTGCAATTAAAACGTTCTTCTACTTTTTCCTTCAAAGTACGTGAAACGTGTCAACGCTTCCAGGTCCTTACCTAGCAGGGAAAACATCTGGCACGGCCTCTGCCCTGCACAAGCCACTTCTGCTTTCGAGCACACGTGCACAAATACGTCACCCACACACAGAGGGACCGCTCCGTGGAGCTTTACTGAAGAGGGATTAGAGCCGACATCGGTTTTGGCTCCGGGCTACACACAGCTCTTCAGCCTGCTGTGGACACCGAAGCAGAGCTTGGCTTCAGGGGCCAGGGAAAGAGCCGCTCTCCACATGCTGCGCGAGACTTTCCTCTGCGGCCAGAGAGATGCCGGAAAGGCCTGACCATCTCCCTTTCTAGCTTAACTCCCAGCAATTTAACCGTGAACATAAACAGATTCTTCCTCTTCCACTTTATAGTTTAATTTTTTTTAATCCTTGGAAAACACACTTTTTTTCCCCTCTACTAATGTCATCTTCCCCACCCCCCACTTACTGAGCGGAACTTTCAGCCCAGCCTTAAAAGGGCTCACAGAGCTACATCAAGACACTTTCCTCTGCTGTTTTGCTACAACACTAGCAAAAACACTTTGCTCCAAAACTAGCTGTTTTGTGATCCAAGTGCTGGTCAGACACCAGCACGACTTGGCCAGTTAGGGGATTTTCTGCCTTGCAGCTGTACGTGCCTGCAGTTTGCTGTGTGTACTTCACCAGCAGTTTTGACTGGCATCCTCGCAACCTCGTGGTAGTTTTGCCAGATAATGCCCGAGAAAGATGCTTCATTCCCAGCTAGGAGAATGATTTATGTCAACTCAGTGCGCACCCCAACATCTATTCCACACCTACTGTCCATTGCTTGCAGCACTAGATTCCTCAAATGCACCGTTCTCACTACCCATGCACTCTGCTATTATACACATGCACTGGTCTGCAGGTCTCTACCAGTAGTTCTTAGACCTGCTTTTGCTCCACCCATGCACGACAAGATGCAGCGACTGGATTTTAAGCATGTATGCCCTGGCACACAAAAAATACTGCACTATTACACCTCATGAGGTGGGCAAATGTGGCCTCACTGAGCGAAAAAAATCACACTGGTTTGTACTAATGATAGGTACAGTGACCTCCAGGATTGAAATAATGGGAATTTCCTCTTACATGGTTTCATGAAAACAACACTGAGCATTCATAAACACTAAAACCACCTTGATTCTAAGCTCCCTGAGAGGCAGTTTGCAGTCTCACACAGTTAACGGTCTAGATCCTTTCCTCCTCCTCACACCAGTTTTCTCTCTCAATTTCATAGAATCCAACCTACAGTTGTCCTAGAATTTCAGAAAGTGATAATTTTCTGTAGAGGTAGTTTATCTGACATTGGGCCTATAGCACAGGAGGGCACTTGTAGCTTCTAATCATCCTCTCCATCTGTTCACCATAAGCAATGTTGATCTTCAAATTACACAACCTACACAATCCTGAAAGTGTCTCTTACTTTCCGGTAGGACAATCTGCTCCTTCCATTCCCCATCTACTGCAATCTGCAGGATCCTTGCACTGCCGCACATACGGAGAATGAGAACATATCAGTCCACCCTAGATGACCTCAAAAGGCTGAATCAGTTAACGAAAATAGGCAGAAGCTGCAGCTTTCCAGGAGACTTTTTTTCCCCCTTCCCCACCTCGCAGTTATTTGCAAATTTCCAGTGCAGACACTGCGGTAACACCGTGCTTCCGGGCACACGATGGCGAGCAATGCCAGCGCTACGCGTGGATGCCGCCGTGGTGCCCGAGCAGCTCTCCGCGCAGCCCGCGCCGCTCACCGGGCCCGCCAGCTTGCCGGGCTCGGCGTCGCTCCCCCCGCACTGCGCCGCGGGCCACGCGGTTTCTCTGCGACCAGCAGTGCTCCCTCCGCTGCCCCACAGACCCCCGCGCCGGGCCCGAAACGAGGGGAGGGAGGATTGCAGGACACAAGAGAGGAGGCAGCGAGGGAGGGCTTGAGTTGGGCAAGTGGAGGGCCCCGCTGCTCTGAAGCCACCAGCACAGGGGCTCCAGCCATCCCAAACCCAATGGGGAGCAGAGTGAGCAAGCAGAGCACAGGAGAAGGAAGAGCTACTCCGAGATAGCCCTCCAAAGCCTCACAGAGCCCTCGCTGAGATGACCTGGTGCTGATAAACCATCTGGAGATATTTTTCTCCAGCACAAACACCGTGAAAGACACAAACCATCATACTCCTCCTGGCAACAGCATTTGAAAGCTCAGTGGTAAATAAGATCCTGAAATACCCCTTCGTTGTGAGGAACACGGTCACCACAGTACCTGGTCTCTACCCTACCCTCACAGCTCACCGCTGCTCTAACACTGTGGTCTCTAACCCGTCAGCTGAAGGCCAGATGCTGTCAGTGAAACCTTCTGAGATCCTCACAGCAGCCACGCTGCACCAGCAGCTACTCCCACGGCGGACACAGAGAGCAGAGAAAGATGCTGCCCCCTCCTTCCGAACCGGCAGCCACGAGTCCATAGCGATAAACAGCACAAGGAACTGCCAGATACGTTAAATAAAACAGGTCCGTCTGCCCCATAGTCAAAAGATGCTCCACGGCACAGAGCTGAGCAAGGCAGGGGAAATTAACTTAAGGAGACACAAGTACATAATTAATGATACTTAACTGCTCATATACAGCCAAGTGGTTGCCCTAACTTTGCAGTATTATCCCGTCCCAATGGTTACTGCACACCCTAAGCTATAGGTCTGTCGTAAGACTGCTAACATTAACTCATAGGCCATCACATCTGCCCTTCTCTTAAAGCTCTCTCTCCTGGACACCTGTGAATACATCAGAATTCCATTCGCACTACATTTTTATTAGGTTTCTCTTCCTCTTGTTTCTGGAGGAAGCTTGTATAAGCACCGCTGCAGACTCCAGACCTGAAGCAAAACAGAGGGGAAAAAAAGAACTGGAAACCTATTGTTTATATACCAATCTTTAAACTATTTTATGCAAGGCTTGTACTTTTTTTTTTTTTTTTTTTTTTGGGTATTCTGGGCTGGTATTACTAGGAAGTATAGGTATTTGGGGCTTGAGGCATAAACATCCAAGCATCCCAGGCACAAGTGCACAGGAATGATTAAGATGCCTTACTCCTACATGTATGCACCCAAACAGACAAGTAGCCCTGAAGATGCAGCTCTATGACTTTTTGCTCCCCTCCATTCCATATGTTAACAATATTAAAACATACTCTTCGTAGCTTCTTCTGCCTCACTAAAGGAGTTTTATACACAAATCCCTGGAAGAAAAAACAACAACAACAACAACAAAACTTTGAGATAAACTTTGGCCTCAGTTAGGCAAATTTATAAATTTATCCCAGGCATGAATACGAGTGTACTCACTGCAACACTGGGCAGGCGTGGGCAGCAAGCTATGGACTACACCACAGCAGCAGCACTGGAAGTCTCTAATTCCGTAAGCAGTGTAACAAGTAAGGACCTATCTTTTCCTTTCAAAATGTTTGCTTATTTAATTTGCATTGTTGCCACTTATTCGCTCCTGATGGCTAATGCACCTATGGATCCTCCTGGATTACAATGGAAGGTAGTGAACATTCACGTCTGTAAACAAGAAGGTAGCACATACATTTCATTACTCTTTGCCTCATATACATAGATGTTTGTGCACTGTATTTATGTGATCAAAGGTAACTATGCCACTCTGATAGCTGTACAAGGATCTGAAGGAGTTTAAATTGGTATCAAGGTTTTCACCTTGTCAGAAGAACCGGATTTTTTAAAACTAGCCCAGGAGGACTAAAATTCATAATGGGTCAGAGTGGATTTAGTTCTCTGGGGTGCCAATTTCCACAAGTGGCAAGCACTAACAGCTCCTCTTGCCTTGTGAGGGACAGATATAGGTGCACGGCGTTTGCAGGCACAGTCTGAGCAGCAGGTGGTGGCTGCTTGCTAGCTTCTGCTGCGGCAACCGGGAAGAAATACAGGATAGAGATGAATTCAGATGCAGTTGAACAAGTTCCTGTAGTGCAAGCTTCTCAGTTCTTTGTCTGGAAAGAGTTGATTGTAATTTTAAGAAATTACAGGAGATAGTAAATGAGCCACAGCATGAGAACTGTACCCAGAGGTCTACTTCATAGTTATAATTTGAATTAGTATAAGACAGCATAGTGACTAAAACAGGTACATGGACTGTCCAAGGGAAATATAGTAACTGTGTTGAGTCTCCATTCTTAACGTCCCTTTGCCTCCACCTCCACCCCTCACACAGCAAGCACACTGGTATCTATGGGGTCTGTGCACAGCGGTGCAGACAACACCTTCGATGCCTCCTCATCACTGTATATGCACCCCTGCTACACCAAGCTTGTCTGTTCACCACCTGAAGCAACCACCTGCTCCATACTCAAACGTGGTTCTGGTCTCGGGTCTTTTATCCTCTGGAGCTTAAAAAAAGTTGTCAAAAGTGAAGTAGATACGTAGTCTACAAGATACTTTTTTTTGGTTCCCTCTTCTCCATGAAGTTCCTGGGATATTCACAGACTCCTTAAAAGTCCTGAGACCTCCAGGATGCAATTTTCCTCAGCTGCAAAGCATCTTAACTCCCCTGCTAGAGGGAAAATTCCTTCCTTGAAAAACTATTCAGTGCTTCTAATCAACCTTCTGTCCCACCAGGCCAAATCACCTCCTAACTTTGCCATTCCATGCTCTTTGGACAGCTGCCAACACTGGCAGAACAGGGCCAAGCAGATACAATCTGCTGCCTTGCTGGAAACGATGCCTTCTTCCCATTTCTATCCCACACAAACGACTCCAAGGCCAATGCATTCCAGTGAAGAAAACTCCTAACCCAAGGGAGAAAACTTTCCACCAACCATGTGACATGCACTATTCCTAAATTTGCCTACAATTCTCATAATGCCATAACACAGAAAAATATTCCTAGACTGTTACCTGTGAATCCAGGTTGCATGGCACAGAGGTGCATCTTCTGCTCATGCAATCAATACACCTGCTTTTACCTGTAGAGTTACATACTCTGTGTGGAGGGTAGGTAGAAGTAACAAGGCATAAAACCAGGTGAGGACAAAACACTACCACTAAGCTTGTGTGGGCATGTGCCTGGGGGAGATAATCCTAGATACAAGCAGTAGCGAGATGCGATTCAAACTCAGAGATCAGTTTAAGAAGCTTGAATATGATGTTGTAACAGAAGCCAGTGAGGTACATTCAGAGCATCTTTACCATACTGGGATGCCTCTGTGTGCTGTTGAAGTTGGCAATGTGATTAATATTGCAGGTACAAACGAACAACAAAGTGGGTTCCAGTGTGTTTTTTAACACAGACCCTGGGGGGAATGAATAAGCCCAAGCCTGGAACAAACCTCTGGAAGTTAACGATAAATCAGACACAGGGGTCAACGTACTGTAAGGACACATCTAAAGCCATTATTTTATAACAGCTGATGGCAATAGCTGCTCAGGAGGGAAAACATAAAAATGCAGATATTACATATATTCATGGGGTGGGAATTAAGACTCTAGGGAAAAAAAAAAGAGCAGAAAAAAAGGTAGGACGCAAGGGTGCACCAAGATTTATTGAAAACCAGAGGGGAAATGTAGGCTAAGGGAAATGAACATTTAGAGAGCACAAAACAGACATGGCAGAGCACATTAATTAAACTGAATAGTGAATAGTACAGTAGTCTCTTAAAAACAAACAGACAAAAGCTCCACACACCTCACCAACAAAACCAAACCCATCTCCAAGTCCACACTAAAGGTGCACAGAGCAAGAAGCCCTGGGATCCCAGGCACAGTCCAGCCTTAATGACCGGATATCCTACGCCTCACTCCCACTGCCTTTTTCTGCTTTTAACTACCAGCGGCTGCATAATAGTAAGCTTAATACATCTAGATTTATGATTAAAGAGTACTTAGAAAAGATTGATTTGCCCAGCCCTATAGCAAACATGAATAGCCTCGAAAAAAAAGAAATAAAGGACTAGAAATCACACAGACTTCATAAGATGCGAAAAGGGACAAAAGTGCTGGCCTTAGTGGCTTTTATTTGAAAAATAAGTCCACCCCCAAACTTCAGATTATATAGCCTTTTGTAGCAGAGACAGGATAATAAAATGCTATGTTGAGCGATATCAACATGAATCTTGCCCAGAAATAAATCGCTGAATTCATAAACATCTACATCCTTACACCTCTTACATCGGGCGTATTTTGAATATGTGCTTAAAACCTAGGAAAACTTCTGTGGAGAAGGTTAAAACATGTTCGCAGGGCACCACATGGTATTATTTACTTGTCAAACAGCACATGGAGGGGTTGCTTTCACAGAAGTTGGGTATTATTCAACATCAGGATTTAGTTCATAATAAACAGTATCCAAATGCAACAAGACAGAACACCACTAAGAACACAACTCTCCTATTTGGCCTTAATCAAAATACACAAGAAGTGCTGTATCCTGACACCTGAATGTTGTACTTCCTACATATTTTGATTCATGCATTCCTTGAATACAGGCTCAGGGGTAAATTGTCAGCTATTTGCTGATAGTCACATGACCTATTTGCCCTGCTAACAGAAAAGAAAGGGCTAAATAAGTCAAGCAAAATTCCTCAGTTTCTCATTTATCTCAGCTTCTCTTCAACTTAATTTTGAGAGGCAGCTGAGTAATGTGAAGCAGGCTCCACATCCTGCAGTCCCCTACCTATCAGGGACTAAACTATCCAGGACGTCATCTTAAGCAGCTGTCAACTCAACGTTTTCAAGGGCAACACATTCATTAAAATGATGTAATTATGCCTGAAACTTTCTAAGATATCAGGACATCTAATCATACAGCTCAGATTCAAATTAACAAAGTTTCAAATACTCTAACTGGACTTAAAAATCTCAAACGACTCATCTCTATGTTTGTCATATGCGGCAAATTACTCAGATTATTAATTAAAAGTTTATTCCTTAAATTATTCCTCTACTTTAAAAATTCAGCTGCCATAATAACAAAACTTCAAGTGAAAATAATTCTGAAGAACAAAATTAAAATAAATGTACAAAAGATCTACTAAATCATTGCAGTTTAAGGACCTGACTCACTTAGCAGCAGTACAGGCTATATGCTATAATGCTGATCGTCCAAGAGAGATTAGACATTAAATAGTAAGTACTGTTGGAAACCAGTCATCTGTGAATTAAAATCAAAATAAGCAAAAATCCCAGCAAAGCAGAGCAACATATATGGGTGCATAAGAGGAAAAATCATCCAGGCTACAAAGGGGCACAACTCAGGGCACCAATTTAGCAACATTAAAGCTGGCCAAAAACACAGAACAGGTCAGATGGTAGGAAAATACGAAACAAAGTTTTCTACCAAATGATCCCTTCCAACCAAATCTCCAATTCATTATGTGCTCTGTATTTTTTAACGTGGAAATTGCCTGCCTTCCAGCAGCACAAGCCCCTCTTTTGCAGTCTTCCAAGCACTGCCCACTAAAACTTGCTATTAGAAAAGCTGACAGCAGCTCTCACAGTTTATTCGCTCTTAAGCTCAAGCAGAAACCACTGTGCAAAATTTCATATTTGGAAGGATGAAAGATATCTGAGGCAAGTTGGGATAAAATAAACTGGTGGTTACCTGGAACATGTGAAATTTTAGAGTAAACGGAGCCAGGGGATAGAGGGGCATTAGAGAGCTGAGTGAAAGACTGCGAAGATGCATGAAAAATTACCACACAAGGGTTTTAGTTTACCCCAACATCACTGTAGGGCATACGATACATATAGAAATAAAACAGACCTGTTAAAATTCTGCCTTAAAGTCTGCTCTCTTCAATTCAGTAACATAGCTAAATTTTACCATCTTTTTTTGTTACTGTTATTGCAATTATTCACATGCAGACTATACAGCTTCTATCAACCTGCTGTCCCAGTGGTCCTTGCACAGCTTCCTCCTCCCTGTCTCTCCCAGGATGAAACTGGGTACATTCCTTCCTTTCTTCCTTCCCTCTCTTCTTCCTTGGGGAGCCTTCATCTCAAACTAAATCTTGAATAGAGGCCACCAGCTTTTCATTGCAATCTGATTATCAATTTGCACCTCAGCAAAGGGAGACTAGAACTCTATTGTTTTGTTAATTGTCAATTTGCATCTTCCAAAGGTGTTGTGCATTTTCTTCTTTTAGCAGCTTATGACTAATTCTGTATGTTAACATATATGTGGGTGTGGGTAAAAACACTTTTCCTTCAACTGAAGTTTGTTAAAAATGTGCTGCTTATTTCCTTTTCCCAAGTCGTTTAATTTTCTTGGACAAACCTAGTGCAAAAGCTAAGTTCTTTTTTCCAACAAATGTTTAGATAAACTGCTAAAAACTACCTTCACAGAGGAAAAGTTGCAAGTGAAAATTTAGTTACACTTCCTAGTCGCAAGTAACAAAGCATCTGGCAAATTTTTCTATTCCTTTCAAAGGTAGCAGGATAGATGTAGAGATTATTCTTCATGCATTCAAGTCTGACACTATTTTTAAAAGCGCCTCTTTATTTATTTAAGAATGCATGTCAAAATGGCACGTTAACTCAACAGGCTGCAGAAAACTCTACAAACAGCCACGCACCGGACCGAAATAGACCCCGTAAAGAGGCTTTTTATTCCCATTAGCATTGCTTCATACAGATGCAGCCACCCAGCCTTCTCCACTGGATTACAGGGCCACCGAACCCAAGACAGAAGTCTCCACATCTCCAGACAAGACCCATGTATCTGCCAGGTTACATTCCGATTCAGGGGAACACGTGAGCACCAGTTTTTACACTTGATGCCCCAAAAGCTTTTGCTACCATTTATTCCTTTTACCCCTGCAGATCCACTTTCCTGCATTGAGGATGCCGTCTCTGCTGATTCATCAACACTATGATTGTTAATTAATTTTCCAGTGCAGAATGGTTGGTGACATGAGAGTTTCAAATTCCAAGTTACAGATGAAGAAACGGCCAAAATATACCTCGCAACGAATAAGGGAACAGAACTCATTGCAGCGGCGATGAGAACACATCTACAGCCACAACACACCAGTCTCACATCTCAGAATGTGGTCTTACTGCAAGGTCTTACTGCATACAAGCCACAAAACTGCAAACAGGCTGAAAAACCAAGCCCACAGCAGTAATCTAAATGATGCTTAACTAAAAAGGCAGGCAGAAATTCAGGCTAGGATATTAGATAATCCTCATGACAAACACTCTGGGTAAGAGCAATAATACCTAATGAGAACAGAATACCCCTTTTATTCTAACGTAGTTTCTGATTAAGTTTCTGTCTCATTATAGGTTTCACTTAAAGTTGGACAAAGGCAGAGAGTGGGAGAGGAGGAGGATCAGAACATTAGATATTTTATTTATATATTTGTCAGTGCTTCACTTGGCATATTATTTAGGTTCGTATTTCTTTTCTTATGAGGGGATTGACCAGTGTTAACTTTTTCTGTCAGCGTAAGCTAAGGTTTTTGCTGGGGATTAAATAAAAAATCCAGGAAAATACACCAACCGATTTTAAGACAAAAAAATGAAACAATCTTAAAATACTGACAACTGGATTGCCGGCTGAGCCACAGATTGCACAGAGTGAGATCAAAAGAGAAGATTTCATGAAATTTCTATTACTAGTCCTAGAGAGACAAATCCTAAACTTTGATGACAAAAGTATTTCCAAAAAATAGGCTTCTGCATACTTTGACTAGGCCAACAGTCCAAGTTTTGACCAGCTTTGATCAATTAAGGCCTGTAGAATAGGAACCACTCTAATTCAGTTGTACTTGCACAATTTTTGATTTCCAAAGAAAAACGGAAAGCAGGCACTGGAGGAAACAGAGGAGGCACTGGAACCTTGAGTATCTGTTAAAAGTATATAAAGGAGCAGGGAACTATTTTATTGTCCCACTCCGAAAAGAATTTTAGTCTTTACAGACTCCTCTCAGCAAGCTGAGATGTGTTATAATGCCCATCAGCTACATATTTGTGAAGATCAAAGACGTGTGCATTTATCATACAGGAAAACATAAAATAACAGGAAGAAAAAGTGCCTCCAGCTTTGGGGAAGCCTCTATAATCAAACCATCCCAATTTACAGATAAAAAGATGCCCAAAAGTTGAAGGACTGTGTAAAGTTGTGCATACAAGAGATACGAGAATCAACAAACTCAGTTCTGTTAAATCACTGAAAAAAGCAGAGTCTCACTGTAATCCTGAGCAAATGATCCAAAACAACTCCTATAACTTGCAGTACTAAAAAGTCTACTTCTCTCGTGAAATTCCCAAAGCCTCTTGTTCTCATACAAGAAGAATGACAAAAGCAGCTTCCTATGTAGCCTTTAAATGAGATCTGGGATGAAGACAAAGATTAAATTTGGATCCAGCCTCCATCATAACTCCAGGATTTGAGCACCTTTACTACTCTTTTTCAACTCCAAATTACAGAAAACTTAGAAAGCAGTGAAAATAAATATCAAAAACCTCCTTCTGAACCTAAAAATAAATCTGTATATGCAGTCTTTCAACTGATAGTCCAATCATAATAGGCAAATCCAAGCAAATCATCTAAACAAAAAGGCCTAATACAGAGATGGCACCTTAGTCTAAGACTAGAGATAAAGACCTGGAAGAAGTAGAGACCATTTTATTCAAAACTGCTGAATAATTTATCCCTTCAGGATGTATAAGCATAGGATATACAATAAACAGCCTGAATTTATATACCAGCAAGCTTTGCTACATTACACAGATTGAGATTTATTGAAGTTTTCAGACTGTGGACAAGTTAAGATTGCCAAATGCCCTCCTTGATAACAAAACCAAACCTTTTCCAGTTTGGTGGTTGATCAAGTATAGCTTTGCTTTCTGTTTAAGCTAAATTTATGTTACTCTTATTAAAGTTTCAGAACTGTTAAGGTAGTGTTTCAATGACTTAACACTTCTCATATGCACATACTGAATTATCTCACCTAGTTTCTCTGTGTTATACCCTGGCAAAGGGAAGAGAAAAACTCCTCAGCTGGGACGTAACTTTTCAACCAGTGGCATTCTCTGCCATGAGCACTGCAGCAAAAATCATCTCTTGGTCACCATGATTTGTGTGTATGTAGGGATCCTAAAATCACTATCTTTTATTGACAGAGAAATCTCAAAACCTTACACACACAGAAGAGAGATTGTGGCCAATCACAAAAGCGGCCAAGATTTGGCAAAATGCATTATGAAATTTTTCAAATAATCGACAGATCATTCATAACTACCATGAAGCCTTTACATATTTGGGAACATGTTTTTTTCTGACTTAGGAGGTGAAAGATGAACACAAGCCATCGAAACTAATCCAATCATGGCCCAATAGACTTTTTTCCCTTAAAAAAAAAAAAACAAAAATCACACACATGTCCCTCTGATCTTTTTCTTTACCTCTACTGCTCCAGACTAACGCTTTCAAGTATATTAACTATGCTACTTAACCTATGTTTCACTCCACCGCAAGAACCTCTGTGTTAACCAACCCTCCCAAGTTATAGCACGTATATCTTCCTGTAGTGTCTTTTTTTTTTTTTTTTTAAACCTGTCTCCTGAGATTTTGGCCACACAATGTTCTGAACCTCAAATGGAAACAACCAACAGGACTATCAGAAGAGTCTTTGAAATCCTCTGATCCTCTGGAAGAGAGAAGCCAAATTTCCACTCTGAAATCCAATACTAAGTTCTAGCAATTTCACCAATCTAGAATTTCACCAAACCAAAACCCAAAGGATTTCCATTATTACACTTCAGATAAAATAGCATGGCTTGACAATAATTCTCACAGCACAAGACCAAAAAATTAAGTGCGATGCAAGCAAAGAATTTGAGAGGAACATTTTTGTTTTTAGAAGTGAATCAGCACATTGAGAGATCAGAGACAGGAGATCCCTTGACTCTGGCCTCCACAGAACAATTTCTCTGATCAAAAACTGCCTTTCTCACTTAACTATTTTATGTAACAGTGATCTCCTAATCTTCTTTTCATTGCACTAATAATAAATAGGACAGCAGGGCTGAACTTTTCCATGGAAAAAGTATTTGAATCTGTTAAGAGGACAGAGATCAGAGGATGGATGTGGGGAGGCCACAGGAGTTATAAAGAGAAGTTACTCTCCTACCACATCTGAGGGCTGAATTTCCCTATTTCACTGCACTGCTTTCAGATTGTATTGGCTTTAATAATATTAATAGTCACATTAATGCAAGAGCTCTATTCTACCACTTCTCATGGTCCAAACACCATGAAATCAAACATCCTTCACGATCCTCAGGGGAACGAGACATCATCAAGGTCTAATAGGAGTCTACAATACCAGGACAATCTGAAGACATCTTTCTGTTTTATCTTTGTCTTTTAAACACTTAGCAAAATATTACCCTGAATATATCAGCAGTGAGCAAATACTACTTTCTGTTGGTTTTAAAACAGTCTGTCAAACCCAGTGGAAGTGCCTGCTAAAACATCACTCCCACCACCCACCACTTCCTCTGAGAGCTACCTCTCAGCCCTCTTATTTAGCATTCATGTATTTTATGACTTACATGACTACTTTCACGACTGTAGGTCATGACCACGACCTCCAGGTTTAAGTTAATTCCTTACAGAACCCAGCATCAGAAAACTTCAGTTTATTCTTCTGATACTTTCTTCTCTTAACTTTGTCCTGTTGCATCCTAATTCTATCCTAAGAATAAAAGTATTGCTCCATCTAATCCCCTAATTGACTTACTATTCTGTCTCTGCTTCGGAGCAGGAGGCAGGAAGCCCTACGCCAAATAGGTAAGGATGGCAAATTTCTGTGGTGTTCTCTTTTCCCATTATTTGGGCATTTAGCCTCTCAGTTGCTGCTTGACAGCACCTGCTCATCGTGCATGCGTCTTGGCCGAGACCACCACAGTGATTTCACTTCCCTTTCCCAAGGTGGAGAAGTTCACTTAATCCCCCTAAAAGCTTGATACATGAGCTCTTCAACATCCATATTCTACTTTTCAGTTGTCAACTTTCTCAAACACTTGCCCTGCTACTGTATCATCCCATTGTTATTTAACCAAGCTACGCATAGCAAAGAAAAGCTGGGTGAAATGCTCTGGAAAAAAGAAAAAAATTAACATTTTCCCCCACCAAACAGATTCCAGAGGTAAATCTCCCTCCCATCTTGAGCACTCATTCCAAATCTTCAGTTGCTCCACCTGGGGACTTGCTGGGGCCTTGCATGGTAGGATATGTTTCTACTGGAGCTCATCTAAGGAACAATCAGCTTAAGCCGTTGTATTCAAATAGTATTAATGTTTTCAAATCGACTTCCTATTTTCCTACTGGAAACTCTGCCAAACACACTCTTCAACAGACACTAAAATAATTTGGATAGTTGATATGCAATCCAAATTTTTAGTGGAAAACTGCCAGATTCGACATCTGTGAGAAAGTGGGTAATTTTTATTATCCACAGAGAGCATGCACTCAGGCCGATATTTTCTACCTCTACACATCTCTTTCTACTGGAACTGCTTTATGTTTTTACATGATCAACGGCCTGCCAAAAATGATTTAACCCCTTTATTGCTACCAGAATCCAAGAATGCACTGGAGATGTTTCAAAGGAGCATCCATCTAGAGGGATACTGTTAAATACAACTTTTCAAAAGCGGGATATTCTTACTTGTTATCTCTGCCCCCTTCNCATTTTCTGAACATTATTTGCTAACAGTGAGGCAGAGAAGTGGCTATATCCTCATCTCTTGTATGCTAATGGTTAACTGCCTGTTCCCTCTGGTCCCTTGCCTTGCTTGAGAGAGGATCTGTCAGAGCAGCTGCTGGGGAGGACGGATGGGAAAACGTCTTTGGAAAAATAGGTCTTCCTGCTGAGGACCAAGCTGAAGCCCCGGCTGGCCAGGTATATGTTTTTTTTTCTTGCATTAGGCTTGGCTTAGGGGGACCTCTTAATTTAATAATGGTTATAAGTATTTGTTACTGCCACCCCACCACCTAACAGGGCAGATCTCCCAGGCCGCTGAGGTCTGTGGAGCTGAACTGATTTGTATCAGCTGCCAACACCGGTTCTACACTGACATCTTGCTGGAGCCCAGGAAACCTGGCTTGTTAGGAAAACTCCGTCTCAACCAGGAATGACCCCATCTCGTTTGCAAGCAGTAGGCTTCTCATCATAACATGGAAAAGCAGAATACTAAAAATAAAATACCTGAAAGGAAAAGGTATCGCACAGACCTTCTTAGTTTTAAAAACTAGCAAAACAAAAAAGCCCCCAAAATACAAGATGCAAAGACTGCCTGTTCTAAGCTATCTGCTGTTGGTGAAAACAAATAGTCATTGGTTGCTCTTCTGGCTGCACTAAATAAGCTCATTTTCTGAAGGCGCTGCAACATGGAAAAGGTTTATCTCCTTTGATAAAGAAATTACTGAAGTCCACTTCGTAAGCCCACATACACACTTCTGTACCGGAAAACAATTACAAGTCGTCTTCTTCCTAGGTAGTCCTGTTGGAGACATACGACACTACAAGAGAATGAGAACCAAAACCCACAAATCTCAACTCCCAGACTTCAGTTTGAAACAGCTTTTACAGCTCCTAAATTATATTCATTTAGCAAAAGAACAGAACAGGCTAAAATCGCAGTTATGCCCATCTGCAGTGAGCATAACTGAAGTCCAGCACCAGAAGCTTTGCTAACAGCATGAAAATTTTAGGAACTGTTGCTCTCTGAAAATAGTTTCTTAGCATCCCCTGAACCCCAGATTCTGCACTATGGTGATTTTCAAAAGTCTTCAAATGGCAGACAATGAAGAGAAGCGCCCCGACACCTAAGACCTGCTTTTAGCAGGCATAAAAATAAAAGAGGGTGTTCATTTTCCTGCAAGTGACACACTTTCCCTTTTGGATATAAAGTACTGTGTTTGAAACAACTGACAAAATTACTTTCATGGGAAAGAAAAAACAAAGAAGTTAAGTTTGTTTGAAAGTGTTTTAAACCCCTGCATTGACCTGCTTTGTGTCTTTAACAAATCTTTTAGATAGACACTTCTTAAGCTAAAACACTTTCAGAATAGCCAATATAATGAAAAGTCTCTCTCCTTGAGTCCGTTCAAAAACTGACTTTTGCCGAAAGCAATGACAAATTAGGCCTTTTAGTTTGAATGCTATTTTTCATATACAGGATCCCAGTCACCTTTACTTCAGGTATCACCTGACGAGATCCCTCCCTTCCAGATAAAAACACCTAAGAAGGAATAATTTCAATTGCCAAACTGTTTTAATTATTTTTTAGCATCATCCTTTAATGAATCTCATAGCATTTTAGCCAGGCAGTTGTCTTTTGTTTTTCCATATATATACACATACGCACAAGCATACGTTCAAAGATGCACACAAATGCATCTCACATACAGATACACATGTGCTTCTTAAAAATTTCACACATGTCTGGTTCTGGGGTCCAGCGTGGGTGAGTGAGGAGCTCTGGCACGCTACGATAAAAGCTGTTGCCAACAGCACTTCTCCGTTTCCTTGAGACATTCCCCCAATGTCCCAGATCTTTAGCTTCTTAAATTAGAGATATTCGGAAGACCTGCTGCACATATTTTGGGGGGGGCTTAAGGGGAAGAAGGGTCAAATGGCAAAATACGTGGTAGCAACAGGGTGAGAAGAAGGTAATTTAGGCCCCAAAAATGGCAATAGTCTACTGAAAAAACAAGCTAAGAAGAAAATCAGCTTTACTCGTAGAGATGAAGAAATGAATTCCAAAATGGAGATTCACTGTCAAAATGCAGCAGTCATCTGCATTTTGTCCATTTGGCTGGCATTCCCAAAGGAAGAGCTTCAAAGGGAGCACTGTTTTATTTATTTATTTATTATATATAAAACTTACTTATTTTTCTGCAATGAAACCATGCTGAAAAATTACTGATAGAATACCTATTGTTTAGTCTAAACTTAGAGATATTGGTGCTCCCCAAAAGACTGATACCATAATATTTTTCTATTGCGCAGTTATCCTCAGATCCATCTACATCAAAAATGTAAAAAAAAAAAAGAAAAAAAGAAAATATATCCAAACAATAGAAGATATTTTGTTGGCAAATCTGTAACAACTATGTTAACAGCTTTGCGATGTGGGCACTGTATTCACCAAGAACTGCCAACATTAAGCACAGTATTAGATACTCGACTGCAGACTTGTGAGCTTCAGACCTCCAAGGTTACTTGTTTCAGAGCTGATGAATGATCTCAGAAAAGTTACATACAGGCTCTGAAACTTTTCCTTCCTTTGGCATTAATAATATTTATTTGCAAAAAACAGGAAGATGCAAAAATACCACCACAATGAACAGTCTGTAAAGGCTTACATGCTTGTTTTTCCTCCATTTTGAAATTACGTCATGAAGTGTTACTATAAGGCACTATACTGAATTCTGGAAAAACCCTGAAAGACTTTCAGAAAGTCAGAAATTATTAATGATATCTCAGAAATTATATACATCAAGTGCAGGTCAATATATATTGCCAGTTTGTTTTTTTTATGAGCATGTTACTCTTTCATAAAACACAGAAGAAAAGAAAAGAAAAGAAAAGAAAAGAAAAGAAAAGAAAAGAAAAGAAAAGAAAAGAAAAGAAAAGAAAAGAAAAGAAAAGAAAAGAAAAGAANGAAAAGAAAAGAAAAGAAAAGAAAAGAAAAGAAAAGAAAAGAAAAGAAAAGAAAAGAAAAGAAAAGAAAAGAAAAGAAAAGAAAAGAAAAGAAAAAAAAAAGAAATCTTCTCTTTTCAAATGTGCCTATGCCAATATAAACAGCTGATCAGGTAAACTTATTTTATTAAGAAACAGAATATCCAGCACAGTCTTGGAGAAGGGTACTCACAAGGTCTACTGAGAAACTTGACACTTTTATTACAATTCACAGAATATTTTTAGAGTGAGCAATAACTTCATTAAAATCTCAGATTTAACTAAAAGAGAAAAATATTTTCATCCTGGTTACAATAAAACATCCCTTGAAACCAGCACACAAGGTTCCGAGTCCTAATTAAAATCAAAAATATTAATGCAACACTTATCTTGAAACCTTACAATTTTATAACTTCTAAATGCGGAGGGAAGGTTAGTTGGTATGAATTTTTAAGCCTAGGAGTCAGCAGAAGCTCTCGAAGGAAACCCTGTGAGCAACCACAATTAAAGCCAGTTATGAGACCTTATGATATCAGAACCTTACACTGACAGCATACACCAGCACTTAATGAAGCAACCAATTCGGGTCATTGTTAAACACGTGTATTTTTAATATTAAAACATAATTACAGAAGGCTTCCATTGCAGAATTCTTCCATTAAAAAAAAAAAAAAAAAAAAAAAAAAAAAATCAGGCACCCCAGAACAACAGTATTGCATAATTAGGCCTTCAGAAATAAGGGAAGAGTAATGTTATACAGGTATGCAAAACTACATCTGCCCCTTTCTGTACTGCTGTAGCAGGTTCCTTCCACATTTTTCTTCTGTATAATAAAATAGCAACTCCCTATAAACATCTGAGAAGAACTGTAACTGTATATGTTTATATTCACTTTGCTCTTGTAATAGCCAAGTGTGCACATGCATAAGTTTCTAATGATACCACGAGTACATACACATGTATGTGGGTAGGTATACATATACACAGAGAGTGCATGCCTAGTTACAGAATTTCAGAGATACAGCAACAAACTCATCCACAATAAGGATTTCTGTGCCCACATAAAGCTCCATTACCTCTAAAGGCACTTCTCATGCATGACCCACATATATTTTTGATTTTTAACAGTGGCTTTAAAATCATTTTTCCAGATACCCTCACATTATCGTACCACTGCTACTACAGAAATAATGTAAAAGAACAGTAAGCATGATAAAAACATCAGCTAATGAGTAGTAGGCTGTACTCTGCAGCTCTACAGAAAAATTATTACAGGCACAATGCCACATATTTATTTGGGGCTTAAAGTGGTGTGTGTCACAAGCATACTTAGTTCTAGTAGGTGGAGTCACCTGACCCAACCTGGCAGAGCTTTCACATGGGATTGGCATGGACTCCTCATTACCCATGAGTTAATGCTTTTATTGGCAAAAAAATGTCTCCTATGCATATTCCTGTCAGAGAACAAGGTGAAGTGACTTGTGGTGATGCACGCAAACTCCTTCTCCGCTTGCAAACCAGGCCAACGCTGCCGCTTCCTCTTCCAGTTCTCCTTTGGTTCTGCATTCCTCGCGGCAACATAACCTCGCACGCAGGCATCATTCATCCGCCCCAGCCAAGAATCTCAGCCCAGTGGTGGAACACACTTAATACTGAGCTACTGAGATAGCTTAGCATACATGGTTAACCCAAGCCTGCATCAGGATCATATGCAAAATGAAAATATGCAGACACAAGTAACCGTCTCTGTAGCTGGGCAGACACCAGTCATGCTGCGAGGGCTCTGAAATGAAGCATGTGCTCTTTACACAAACCATGTGTTTTGCACGTTTTTTGAAGCAAGGACTCTGTGGCAGCTCAGGTCTCCCTGACACTACAAGGGTCGACACACTCTGCTCTTGAGCCAAACGGAGCTGCTGCTTTGGTGATACAAGTCACTGGAAATCTCTAATTCAGGCTTTGAGCAGATATTCAACTTACTGCACCTCCTGAGACCACAGAGCTTGGGGACACGGCTGTATATATGCCAAGTAAGATCCATGGGTTTGACTTTGTTTACATTAAAATACATTACTGTATTCCACTGCCACATTTCTGAAATTTGTGGATTAGGTTCAGGCTTTATACTTTTTAGTTACCCGCATGGTGACACTCAAGGAAATAACCCTTCGTTCCAATGGCATTAAGCTGAAGCACCTCTGAGTCCATAAAGAGCTAAGCCTCAGACCTATTAAAAAGTTACTAAAAACTGTTTCTAAGAATGACTGCTCCCCTGTCAAGTACAACGCAGTCTCCTCTTCTTACCCATTTGCCACAGCAAAAATCATTTTAGTCAATTATTTCCATCATCACATCCCCATCTTGGAAACCTTTCTTTGGCTTCCCTTCTCCATCACATCAGGTATCTGCAGCTTGTTCTGACTTCCAAGCTCCTGACAGCCTAATTCCATCTGATTTTGTTCCCACTGGTTCTGAGAGTTCACCCATACTGAGTCTTCACTCAGTAAAGCCACTGCCTGGCACCACCCATTTATTTATGTTTTCAGAGAAAAATGCTTTGGGCACTCCTCATGCTTCCTCTCATAACCAACAATTTCCTCAAGAATGTTGCAAGGCCACTTTTCTATTGTCTTCTAAAACTCTCCTTAAAACTCTGCTCCATTGAAATGACTACAGGAAAGAACAGGTGACAGTTTCTGTAGCTGTGAGCATTCTGCAAACACTAAACTGTGCAGAATGCCACCCTATCACTCCTGTTATTTTAGCCATTTGTCTGCTTGTATTGATTCTATTGTCTTTTGCATTAATATTTAAACAGAAACCCCTCTGGAAGCAAGAACAGTATCTCACTCCATATATGCATAGCTGCTAGCTGTCCCAGGCCCAGACTGAGCTTCAGAAGTGTAATCATAACACTACTACTGCTACTAAACTGATGACTGAAGGAAATTTTTTAAAGAGTGATAGGTAAGTAAAATCAAGAATTGCAGGATTCAAGTGCCTTTTACTGGAATATACAGAAATTTGCATACAAAAAGATGATGCTATGCTCAAAGAAAATGCATTTTTACTGTGGCTAACTGAAACTCGTACGTTATGAAGCTGCACGAGATGAGAGCGACTTTACATGAAAAAGAGTGTGGCCCTGTAGCTCTACTGCCAAGAACAAGCAATACTCAAAGCTCTCTTCTAAATCAGTGCTGCACAACTTCAGATTTAAACCAAATGGCAGCACCTTCCCAATAAGGACTCCTCCCTTTGCCTCTAGCTCTAACAAGAGCTGGAGCAAAAGGAGAGAGTTTTACATTTTCTCCCCTTTTCGTTCCCCCAAAATAAAGCCAATACAACCAACAAGCACTCCCCAGAGTCTGGAACATTTCAGCTTAGCTAGGTATTTTGGATAGATGCTATCTGGGCTCCACATACCCGAAACACTGTTTGGGAGGTGCTTCACCTGGGTGTGGCAAAGCAAATTCCACCTTCCACAATAGGCCTAAGTGGTTTTTGCTGCCAACCAGTATGATTAATAAGGTAGTGAGAACAAGATTTCATCTCTGAGTAAAGCACAAGAATACTATGCATTATCCTCCTCGCTGTGGTTACTGAACCAAACAGTCTTTGATACATTAGAAAAAAAAAAAAGTACTCTTGTTCTGTTTCCATGCGATGAAAATAATACATAATATTGGCTATATCTTTAAAATACTTCTCTTATGAAAAGCATTCCGTTTGTACTAACTTCAGTGGAAGGTGCGTGGGTGTGTCAGAAAGAGGAATTATGTCCCTAGACACTCACACAGCTCTTTATATTTAATAAAGCACCAACTCAAACCATGTTTGTTTAAAAAAAGTCCAGCTATAGACACTTAGTAAAACAATATGAAAAAAATCGCCTGAATTCCAAGAGGTTAAATTCCAGAAAAACTAATTCCCTTTCATTGAGTTTAGATCCCAGTTCAACAAAGCACTCGACTTGAGCGGGACCCGAGATCATATCCAAGTGCCTTGCTGACTCAGAGCCTAAGTACTACTGTAATGAAATTAATATAGTAGAATAGAGTTAACACACACAGAGTCTGCTAGAACATTCATTATCTTTATCCATTTCATTGGGAGACTGGAGGAGAGAGGAAGTTTGAGTAGAGGGAGGGGGAATTTGGACATTTGCGCACAAGTGACCATTATGCCTCTGCACCCTGCTAATCTTTCCCAGTTTTCCTTTCTTTCCGACTCCACAGCACCTTTGTTTCCTTCCATTTATCCTCCTCCCCCCTTCCCTCCCTTTCCCTCACTCTCTCTTGGTGGCCATTAACTACGCTGACAGTTTGACAGCCTGAAATAAGGAAATAAAACACTTAAACATTGTTTCCTGATGTATGCATTCATCTCCTCTGCCAAACACAGATATTGAGGAGATACTTCACTCCTCCTGTCAGCTCGCTAAATTATAGCCCAGCTCACACGGCAGCACAACTCTCGGGCCTTGCACATTCCCTTGATCCGTCTGCCTATCAGGAGACCATGCAAGGGCCCTTTCTGCATCTTTAGTAGAAGCTTCTTGTATTTATATTTTTAGTACCAACTTTACATATGGCTACAGTTGAGCTTCTGTTAAAAACAAAAGCTCTGGCTTCTAATGAGCACGTTCACATTATCACAACAGTTGCACTTCTTGCTTAAACCATAAGCAAAGTACTTGAGGAATTAAGCTAGATTGCATTCAACTTTCTGTCATTCTCCTAAGTGATTTCAGTAGCTGAATAAGCCAAAACTCGACTTTGTTTTGACCAGGTTTATTAGACTTAGATTTATTCAAACATTCATTTAAGCATTTTCTGCTGTTTGACAGAAAACATGTTGCCGCAGACTAGAGGCAACCCAAGCTACGGATAAAAAGCACGGCTCGCAGCGCTAACTTGGAGCAAAGGGCTGCCGGGGGGAAAGCTGCAGCCATCCTGTCACTGCTCATTATCTCCAGTGGGGGTTGCTGTGAACAAGCCTATGGGAAAAGGCAGGGGAAAGGGCAGAAAAATAATAATAAAAAAGTATTACCGAAGCTCCTGACAAGTCGCATGTCCTGAAAGTCGGCCTCATCCGTACAGCCAGAAAGAAACCGTAATTTGCTATGAAGCTAAATAACTGTACTTCTTTGCTGTTCAATGAATTTCAAACCAATTAGGCAAATGCAAATGTTTCATACTTTGCTGTGCTAGCGTAAGGTCAGGATGGAGCCAAATAGTCTGTTCTTTATTTCAGCAGCTCCTGAGTCCTACGCGGAGAGGCACCCTGCACTGCAGTAGGATCTTGGAGATGCTTGACAGCTAATAACCATCACGGAGCAGCACCATCTTGCATCTTCTCCATCCCCAAAAAGGAGCAAACGGGGCAAACGGCACAGAAATCCCAGATTTGCATTTGTCATTACGTGTGTAACGACAGCAGCAAATACCATCATTTTTCCCTTTGGCTGACGGGAGGAAGGTTTCAGCTATCAACTAGAGGCACAGCAAAAGTAGGTGGTACATTTTGAACCCTGAAACGTAACAAAAACTCTAACGCTATATGTATTTGTCTCAAGTTTACTCTGTTGCTTGCTTCCCATTTTCTAATTATTTCAGATACCTCTAATCATGACCCAAAGAAACACTCTTTGAATTATGTAATTCCACTGATATGTAGGTTTAATTGCAGGTAGGATTGATAAAAAAAAAAAGTAGAAGTAGGAAAGGCTGTGTATAATGATGTTGCTGAACTTTCATTCTAACACTTTCCCTGCTTTGTAAGAGTTTCTATTAAGCAGCAGAGAGGATTCAAATTCAATCACTCTAAAGAGCTAGCAGAGCCTATCTGAGTGGAAAAGTAATCCATTCACTCCGGAAGAGATGGCAAAGGCTTTGCTACTCCCTTCCAATATTGACTGCCCAAGTGCAGTATTACAACCACTTCTACCCATTGCCTTTGTTAGCCCCCAAACATGAATTAATAAAAGCAACAGCATGTTACGTGCCATTATTTAACTCAGAGGGTTAGAATTTCATGAATGAAAATGAAAGAAAACATCAATAAGGCAAGAGGAAACCTAAGTTCCTTACTACTTCCTTCACACAACCGTATAAAGGAGGCAGTCAAGCAAAAACTACCATTAACTCTGCACTGACAATATGCACAGAGCTTCCTAAAAATGTTAGGGATAGACTTTGTTTCCATTATTGGAAAAAAAACATGAGAAATTCCCAGCGTGCAGTCACGGGACCCCGTCTTATTGGCTCTACCATTAGTTCATTCGAATTGAGAAAAGAGGATTCCATCCATGTAAAATTACAATAAAACACAAGATACTTGTCTTGAGTATTAGCCACTGATTTTTGCATATTGGTGAAATTTCCGTTCAGGTAACTACTACCATCTAAAGTTTCCTTCAATGTTTTGCCAGTTCCTTAATTAATGTTTTGCCATTCCACAGTCCTTAGTGAAGCCTATATTATTCTGTTTGTGGCCTTGCAATTTTGTCTGTATTTTAGGGCGAAAGTAGAATAAAATACAGTCACTTTTGCAGATGTAGCTTTTCAGATTATATGAAACATTTCTATGTTTGGTAGAATATTTCAATTCTTTCTTTCAGTATTGAAATATTTTTAGCCTTTATGAATATCCATTCTACTTTTTCCTCATTTCTTTTAAATCTCTGCTCTTCTTCCCTTTAAACTTTTTCTTTCCTCTACTAGGAAAGGGAAGGAGGATCTGTCAATATAAATTATTATTATTGTCTAATGTAGGTATGTTAAAATCAAATTAAACAAAAAAAGTTTAACATTTTTTTCTTCTTTCTTACCAGGGAATAGTAGATTATTATTATTTTTCTGGCTTGTCTATGCATTTCCTCACCCCGCCCCTACTCTGCTCTTTGCTCCCTGCTAGTAAAAGACAACCTGCTACTACCATTGAACTTGGCTGGCAATACTCACACTTTAAACCAGTAATTAACATAAGACAGTGTATGCTTGAAATAGGGGACTCTTCCTGAACCTGGTTACCACAATAATTAGCATTAGCACCCAGAACGTCTCAACTTCTGAAGAGCTGTTGTCTATCGTACTCAAGCAGTGTCTTCACATCAGGGGAGTCCTGCAGCTTGCTGCTCCTCCACACACATTTAGCACTCCTTTCCTCATGAGGAACATGACCTTTCTGCTACCAAGACTGACCCATCAGGCAGGTTTGAACACATCCAAGAATAAACAGCAGCCCTTGATGAGTTTTGTGGTAGGAAGAAAGCCCATTTCTTCTGCAAAGATTGTGACAGTGTATGTGCTGAGGATTACAGCTTGTGCATCAAGTTGGCAACTATCCTTCTGTGAACGGCAATATACCTTGCTGCCACCATCAGCACAGCAATCATCCAACCTGTGCTGAGCAGCAGGTCACTCCTTCACCACATAGAAGCAAGGTCCGTGCATATAGAGCAAGGAGGGGCTCGTTCATAGACAGCACTAAAGCCCTGCATATTAAGCATCTCTCCTAATGGAGCAGCATTTCCTCTCCAATATTTTTATGAGAAAATTCCCTTTTGGCGGGTATGTGCACACACGTCTCATTTTCTTAAAAATGCACCTGACTTTTGTGGTACTGGAAAAGTTGCAAGTTGCTACCTATGCAGCAGGTACTGCATCTAATTATGGTTACAAGGTTTCTTTCACAGTCTGTTAAGAAGAAACATTTGAAAAAAGAAAATTAAAAAAATTCAACCCCCCCGAAACAATAATAAAACCCACAGAAACAAATCTCTGTATACCCCCAAATGCTGAAATTGTTACACTACACGCTTCAGGAGGACACAGTCAAACTTAGATTTTTAACCCAACGTACACTTTTCCTGATGTTCCTCAAGTACCATGCCCTTTGGTACAAAACCTTCCCAAGCCACACTGAGTATGATGTGCATGTGGGCTTCTAAAATCACCCTTCGGAGTCCTCCATTGTTCAAGTTCCCTTTAGCCTAAGTGGAAACATCAGTAACTATTGAGCTGTAAATTCAGAAGAAAATATGCAATTGGAGAAAAACACTAGGCGCTTAAGAGCTCACAAAGGAAAAATATATGCCTTTCACACTCCTATTTTTGGGGGGGTATCTTCCGAGACAAGCGAACCTGGCACAGCAGCTCCTCAGCCACCTGTGAAATGATGAACCTGACCTCAAGCAAGAGCAGTTGCTATGGCTGTGTTTCAAAGGCACCAGGCAGGAACATGAAACATAGGCAACAGCTCGAAGGTGGAAAGCACGGGGACTCCTTTGCCATCTATATCGTGCACGCTGGCTCCGGACGGAGCGTCGCTGGCAGGAGAGGGATTACAGCTGCTCACGAGGATCTTCCGCAAGGTCACCCATGAGGGTGATTCAGTGCTCCAGAGCAGGGCACTTCAAAACCACTGTGCAGCGTCCCCTTAGGCACTGCATGCTCACAGCACAGGCACTGAAAGAGCCCCCACCACAACTCCTCCCTGTTTGACTGCTGCAGCCAGGGAAGTGCTTTTGGAGTACTCTTGTATCAATACACAGAGGAGCACAAATAGGCACATTTAGAACAGGCAAAACAGTTAATTCATGGACTGATCAAAATAAGCTAAGACAGACAGTAAACTATTTACTAAAACTGTATTGAGAGAGGCATTTATTTTAAAAAATCAACACTGTTTTCCTTCTCCAATAAGCTTCATACCAAGGTCTTCCTTTTAACCTGAAACGTGCCACAGTTAACATCTATCTTCCACCGGTCAAGATAAGCACAAATGGATGGTTTTGTTGCCTGTGAAGGAAGTCCTTAACTATATTATTTACAGAAGGAGGTTTATGAGAAGAACTAATCATGTATTTCCCTGCACACTGGAAATTAGGTGTTCTTTACAAAGAAAAAGCCTCAGGAACAGAAGTTATTGCCCTTTCCATTCCTAACAGGGCAGAAAGTCAAAATTTTAACTGGAAAGCACTTCTATATGGTCTCTCAGTAAAACTACCCCTCATCTGTCTCGTGCCATCAGCTACCCTTAAGGGCTGAGATCCCTAGATAGCATCACGGAAGATGCAGTCTTCAAAACACCATCAATAAAATCAAAACAGGGGTTACCAAAAAAGAGTCACTAAACAAGATAATTACCTATATGCAGTTTAATTAGGAAGAGCCATATGAGTAAAACAAGCAAAAAGAAATATTTTGACGATTAAAAACAACACTGAATTCAAAAAGAACAATTCCTAACACCCGCTTACACAAATGCACTGCTCAGTAACTACTGCAGGAGTGCTCTGCTCATCTTCAAAGCCAAATGGACTGAAGTCAAAACGGCAAGGTAAATACGTAACGTAAAGCAAGGCTTTCCCATCCGTGCCAAAGTCAACACTACTTTCTGCAGAAGCTGTCAGCAGTTCACAATAGCAAACCCCCCAAACCATAGGAGAGCAAAACCCACAGAGTTTGGAACAGTAATGCATAAAGGTAAGAGGAGCCATTCTGTCTTCAAGAACAAGCATGTATTTCTTTTACTTATTCCCTAGGATTTCTCTCAGCTGATTCTACTCCCTCTGTCTACTACACAGCGTATCAGTGCTGCTTTATTTTTATTTTTGTATTTCTACTTTTTTTAATCCCATAACTACTCAAATTGCTGAACAGCTTCCTACTTCCTCCATGTGGTAAAAGTTTTGGACGCAAGGCAAAAAAAGCAAACCATGTCCCTGCCAGAGCTCAGAGATGGCAGCATGCGGTGATGGGGATCAGTTTGCAGGGAACTGCCTCCAGGGACCTGCAACTTGGGGTTGGGTTCTTGGTCCTGATGTCACCAGAGCCACAAAATCCCACCTGACATCCTGAACAGACCACAGTTCTGCATGCTGCACAGATGAAGAGACCAGCATGCTTTAAAAACAGTTGCAAGGCAGATGGAAACCCAGAGGCTTATGAGAAAACATATATAAAATAAAAAGAAGCTGTTAGGTCCTTAATCGGAGGCCTATTTTATTCGCTCACAAGTATGTAGAATTAATGCATCTGCTGGAGTAATGAGAACCAAGTAGAACACAGCACTTCCCTCCAATACTAGGATAATTAAAAGGGCAAGGTATTAAGTAGCTTTAGTAAAAAAGTGATACTGGCTGTTCTAAGGATTATGTCTCTGCCTTGATCCTACCTCCACTAATCACTGCATTTATCATTAGACACTTTTCCCATTCCCTGGAATCCATATCTGCTGATTACTGTTTGCTGATCCACTCTTCAACTACAATTTGAAACCCAGGGATAGTGACAAAATGCCCTTTAGAAAGGCCAGATAATGCCATTTCAGGTTTGTACTATGAGAAGGATTCTTTCACACACACTGGTGTCAGCTACATCTTCATCTTTCCCTACTGTGTGCCTGCGGAGCGCTGCAGAGCAGACTGCTTGGTCGGCCAAATCCGTATTTGCTACCTTAATATACAAAATAACTGAAAAATCATAACCCTTACAAAAGAAAGCACAAGTCACAGGATGATTAATGGTAAAAGACATTAATATTAGCATACTTCCTCCAAGATAATACATACGTTCTTAGTATACATTTAGCTGTGATCAGGAAACACGCTATACTTTCTGCAAAGCAGATGCAGATCTCAGGGCTTCTGGAAAACTGCCATTATAGCCGTTGGTATTGCAAAATGTAGGCACTTCTCGTAGCAATTATATGCAATAATATATTCAATAGTAAGCAGTTGGAGTTAATGAAGTTACATAAGGGATGCACCTAGACCACATCATATAAAAGATATTATGACAGGTTTTTGTGTTCCTACTGGCTACATTTATACAGAATATATAACCAACTGTTGAATTTGTAGCAATAACATTTACGTCTTGTATTACTCAATGAACTATCTAATTTGTAAAATGCCTATTGTGTATATACACAAGGAAGTATCATAAATCTCAAGCACTAAACAGTGTCAATGAATGAAAACCAACATTCCCACAAAATGGGAACTTGATGCGCTTTTAAAGGAAAGTGGTTCCAGAAGAACTGGTTGCTCCAAATCCATCTACTTATTCATGTTAAAAACTACACACTTAAATTGGTACTGGTTTCAACAGAAAATCTCTATTTTATTTTCTTCATAAAAAATAAAAACCCTTAAAGTGACCTGGAATTATAGCACCTACTCAGAAACATTATCAATGTTTCTGCATAGATGACATTTATTTATTCTTTATGGAAGATCTTATTAGGACAAAAATCCCATTCTAGACAGAATCCTCTCAGACACAACTTCTTGCCGATTTACTTTGCTCTACTGGTGGGAATGGCAGGTTGGTGGAAAAAAAATATATACTCGTCTATTACCCTGAATTAATAACTTCTGAAAAAGAGTGCGAGTCACCTCTCTTAGCTGCCTCTACCTCTATCCTCCCGCCCTCTCATCTGCCACATAAGGGATCCATTCCAGCTTTAGTAAATACAGTGCCGAAGTAGTTTGGGGTTTTGGTTTTCTTTTTTGACCACTTTATTTCTGTCTGAAGACAAGTAACTGCAGTTTGCAGCCCACAGCAGTACTGAGCTGCCCTCTGCTCAGGGCAGCTGGCTCTCCTATGGGATCACTCCCAGGGATGCAACAGCTTGCCAGAAAACAAGCCTAAACTACTTGGCCACTTACTATCAGTATGTTTTCTGCTTCATGATTACTATGGCTGTATTCAGAAAGCGCTGCTTCTATTTACACTTCAACTGCTTCCCCTATACTGTCTTAAAGTTTAAGGCTGTGATTCTGCTCTTCAAAGCAATTCAAGTCTTATGTGACCGCCACACGCATACTTCACGTGTACTTTGAGCATTTCAATTAAGATGCTGGTTGTAACCAGCAAGTTTGCCTACTTCTGGTTTTACACTATACCTTGCTGAAACAGAGAAATACCTAACATTGCAGCAATTGCACAGGCACAGCCTAAGACAAAACATATCAGATAATGTCCACGAACAGGGTAAATGGCAGTAGAACCAGTGAAGATTCAAGTAACGCCAAGAACCAGGGGTTGGGTTAGACTGCCACTGCAGTGACCGAGTCTTAAACATGGTTCTCTGCAACTTTCCCTCTCCATTACCCTGTTCATTGCTATTGAACCACCATTGACTTAAATAGCCCTGGAAACAGCCAAAATGCTGTGTAGCTTGTACCTGCACACAGTTAACAGTGTCCTTAACTGGAAGGAAAAGATGCACTCAAAGCTGCTTCTAACCCATAGCAGTCTACCACTTGGAAGTTATTCAGGCAGCAGACTCATCACTATTAAACCTTTACTATTTGCAGGCTCTGCATTTCATAAAGAGTTCATACTATGATTTTCAAAAGAGATTCAAGGAGAATTAGGGACTCAGATTACATACAATCAGATTTAAGCGGCTAGATCCCACTGTCTCAATTCAAGGGAGCTTTTGCTTCCTCAATCTGCAGTGCTCATCCTTCTTGGAAAAACAAGCAGTTGGCATCTGGAGACTGAAGCAATGCTCATATCACCCAGGGGCCACCTAAGGAGATGAAGCACATACACCAGTGCTGCTCCTCACTGCATACTGGGCACATCCATGCACAGAAGTGCATGCGGTCTTGAACGTATTACGGCTTGTACCTTAGCATGAGGATGATAGCGAGTGGAAGCAGAGGCAAATACTGTGGAAAAAACAGGGTTAAAAAAATGGGTAATGAGAATGCAGCTTAGGTCTTTGGTGATATGAATGGCAATAAAGAGTTCTATGAGACCCCTTGAAATAGTATTTTTATTGCAGCTATTTATAAAAGGAAAAATGTGCTATGCTCCACCAGACCAAGTAACTGTGCATCAGTACCCTGGCAGAGGCCAGAACGTCACAGCTCCAAAGTATAAGAGATGAGATGTGCTGCAGTAATGTAACAGCCAGCTATATAGGACAGTTTTTCCTGACCATACGCAAAGAATGGCTGGTATATGCCATGAAACGTGCACCTTATAAATCTCTATCTAATATGATATATGTTAGTGCTTAATCTGGTCTACTCCTAAGAACACAGGATTCATTTACATGAGACATGTTTTATTAAAATGTTTTATATCTATACATAGATCAAAAAGGCAGGGAAAATAGTTTTATTTATTATTATAAAATAAGGAATGTGCCAAATGTTCCACTGTACTTTGGATGATGTGACAACATCTTAAATATAAGACAGCCTGAGGTGGCTACTGTATCTGTGACATAAAATTTGTGCAAGATACGCCAATTTCTCTCTCTCTATATAAATATATGTATATATAAAATGTACAGGAATGGTGACAACTATATTTTACTCCTTAGTAATGAAATATGATATTGAAAGTACTTGTTTAAGCATTTATTACAACATAAAGCAAAAATATACTGAAATTAATCAACATAAAACAACTTCACTCAGTGGTTCTACTTTTGTCCAGTTATCTGATAAGCAGAGCACCTCCCCACTTCGCAGTGTCTTCGCATCGAGTTTCTAAGTCTATGGGGCAGTTTGAAGCTGACCTGTCCCAGGGAACACAAGGGCAGGGGAATTCTGTTCCACACATCTTGAGTGCTCCCCTGCTTTATCATTGCCTAAAAAGGAAGTTTACTGCAGTTCTTGGAGAAGGCAATTTACTGTCCCCTAGATTTGATGGCTTCCATAGGAAAGGAAGAGTCTGCAGTACCTGTTTCTTCACCCAGGAGGCAGAGAGCAGTTATCAAGACCAGGGTTCTACCAAAGTTAAGTAGGGAACAGACAGCCATGACATAAGTTATGATAATGAAGCTTATATTTATTCTGCTTAGATTTGTATTGTACATTCCATGCACTTCACTCATGTGAGAGATCTTAACATTTTCAAAAGAAACTGAATATAATTAATACTTCATTCCAATGTTGATTTATTTTCTCAAGTGACCAGAAGTTATAAAAAAAACAATTTGCAGAACTTGTGGTTTGTGCTCTCTTGTTTTTGAATGATCCCAATCTCCTATTAATGCTTATTTTAGAAAAGTTGATGATGTAAGAGGCAAGGATCAGACCCAAGAAGCATTTAGGTGCTTAGAGCTAGATTTAAGGAAGATTCAGCTAAGGAAGTTAGGAACTATGTCCTGCTTATCTACCACCAAAAGGGAAGTTGCCTTCATACCAGGGGTGCTAGCCAAATTCCTAGCAGTCTTCAGCAAATGTATTTGAACACCTATTGACTAGCACTCAAAAAGGCTAGTCCAGACCCAGAACGTCGAGTGCCCTAAGAGGGAAGAGAAACACAACGTAGCACATGGTCCTTGAATATCACTTTGTCTGTTCAAGCTCTAGCCCTTCTATTTTTCCTTTCTGTCACAGTGAAGCGTCATTTCCCTTCCCCCAAAAACCCACAGCACATCCAGCCCCCAAGGAGGGGCAGCACCTCCACACACCGTCAGTGCACAGTGGGCACTTCCAGCTGCTCCCTCTCACAGGCAGTTCCCACTCTCCAGGCTTCCCATGGGATTCTAGGTGTTCCATTGTGCTTGCCACATTGTAAAGACCTTTTCAAAATTTAGCTCCTACTCCTGTTAGCTGACTACATGCATCCTTGCTGTGCTCTTATTCCCAGACCGATGTTAGAGGTTGTCTTGACTGAGAAATCCAATTATGATCATACTTCTGAAAATAAAGTTTAATCATAGATAAGTGTGATGAATTTATAAATTCTTATGATCATCCGCATCAACAGTAGCATAACCAATAGCACTGAGTATGTAACATCTAACTATTTTTAAAGAGTCCAGTTCAAATATCTGAAACCATGGGAGAGATTCCCGTCGACATTAGTGGTCTTTGGGCTTGATTAATACCAGACAGTGACTTCAAAGAACTACTAAAGTGCAAATAAACATTCTCTCAATATTGTTGCTATTTAAAAAAAACATCAAGGATTCTGTAAATAAAGGAATTAAAACCAAGTAACAAGGATAATCTTAATAAAAATACAACAGAAACCTGACAACTGACAGTGCCAATAGTCTTCAGCAACAATAAAAAGCTGCTCCAGTTATTTACATAATATTTTCCTATTCATTTTTTTCATACCAGAAGAGCTGCAGTAAGAAAAAAGTCAATAAAATATTTAACATTTAAACACCCAAATCCTTTTTTATGATTGCTGAACCAGAATGGAGGCTTTGGGTTTTTTTTATTTGTTTATTTTTACAGCCTGACATTGTGTTCCCACGTGGCTAGTGAAAACTTCTCCAGCTAAATAAATCCAGTTGAGATTGACTCTCAGTTTTTGTTCCCTGAAACATAACTGATGTCAGCTGGCCAAAAAGAAATCCAAAGGAAGGGTCTGTCTTCTTATCTATCTTGTGTTAGTTAATGAGAAAATGTAACCATGACTCTATTGAGAGAGAAGTAGAGAGCCCCTCTCAATAAACTGTTGCACATGGTAGGACTAATAGCATACTGTCTCAGAGCCATCATTAGGCTAGCTGGTAAGTAGTACATTATCTTTGGTTTTCTTTCTTTCTCCAGGGCACAGTCATGTAGTTACTGCTTCTCATTATCCTTGGAAGCTGTAAATTTAAGTGTAAACTCATTGTCTCTGCAGGGGTTGCAGGTGAGCAGTGCGTAATGTCATTTACTCCATTTTCTCTACTGGATTTTATACAACTATATTTAAAAAAAAAAACAAAAACAAAACAAAAAAAACCCACACCCTCCTCACCCCCAAATCACAATTGCTAAATGCTGTGTGTCTGGGTGTGTCTGGATCTTCACTGTAGCCCCTGCAGTCCGTCTGGATAGGTTGCTCGCTGCATTCAAGGGACCCACATCTGTGTGGTCCCCAAAATGATGTGTGGCCACTACAGAATCTCATAATTCAAACCAAGGTGCTCCCGGGCAGCAGTGGGACAGCAGCCAGGCAGCTTCGGGCCCCAGGGGAATATATTACATCCACTTTTATTACCCCCTGCTTCACCACTGCCTGCAGCTCCCCAATTATGGCTAGCCAGCCTACCTCAAACACCAAGGAGGGAGGGCAAGGGAAGGAGGGATGTTCATTTTTGCTTATGGCAGCTGCAAATACATTAGAAGAAGAAAACCTGAGGTTTCTAATTCGGCTTCCCCTTCTGCTTTGTTTTTCAGTTAATTTTTCTGGGTAGCCAGCAGTGGCCTGGTGTAAAATACATAACAGGGAAGGAATTATGGCATTAAGATAGCCCTCAATACAAGGGGCTAGATGAAGTGACTTACGGGCCTACACGTGACCTATCCACATCTAAATTGCATAAAAATGATTTTGGGGAGAAAACAAGTTGCACATTAACTGTTTTTCCATTTCTAGGCAGGTTGGTAGAAGAGGCAAGGGAACCCAGTGCAATCGAGCAAGTATGAGGACAAATTTAAGCTATTAATTATCAACACCAAAGGTGAGCCAAAGAGAACGGGTTGCGAGAAGCTGTCGGTCTGAGAAAGACTGAGTTAATGGCTCTGTACAAAAGGCCATATTTGACATCCCAGAGATTTCAAGGAGGAGCAAATACTGGCTGACCCACAATGCAGGGGGTACAAGTTGGAGATTAAATCGCAACAGAGTATGGCCTCCCCTGGCCACCTCATGATTAGCTAAAAAGCTACCAAGAGGAAAAGTACATGTTACCTGTGTATCTAAGGACACAAAACAAAAACAACAACAAAAAACCCTCTAAAATCCTCTTCTTTCCCTCTGAGATGTCACAGCTTCGTGTGTTCAGAGTAAAGCAGATGGTTTCAAATGTACACTTCATTCATTAACAAGAATGAATTAGTCAACATGCGTATTGTAATGCTTTTGAGCAGAGAAGCTCCAGAACAGCCTTACTGTACACAAGCAGTTCACACTTACTAGTCTGCAATAGCAAATCTCACAAGTTCCCAAGCAAAACAGAGCAGCAAAGCAAGTTTTCCAGGGCTACTGAAACACAGCAGGCAGGATTACAAATCAAACTGGCTGGGATTGACATTTGGAAAGTGAAATAGTTTTGACTTTAATTGCTAATGAAACTAATTCAAAGTGACCATAAACCATTTCACATACAAAGTTCTACTGTTTTTGATATAATTGTATTTATGTGAAAAATAAGAGCAATTTTTCAAGAAGGCCTATAAGCAGGGAAAGGTCTAGTAAAATATTTTATTTTTGGCTTCTGAACTCACTTTATTAGTAGATCCATTTTGAAAATTAACAACCAATAATAGCTGATATTGGCATTACTCCTTTACAGAAAGGCTGCTAGGACGGGGTGAAAACATGGTGATTTAAGAACTTCCACAGCATTGTTTTCAAATCTGCTATGATTTATACAATTCAAAACCTTACTGAATACATTAAAAGAATACATTAAAACATTTCTAATTTGCCTTTTTAGAAGAAAAAAAGAAATCAAGGCAGCATTAGTAGCAATTTTAATGCTTAGTCTAGACCATATTGAAACTGCTGTTAAATATACTGAAGAAAATGGTTATATGGCTGTGAAACATCAGTGTCAACCAACTGACAGTAGGAAATACTCTCGATAAAATGTAACTGATAGCAAATGACTTGGTTGTACTGTCAAGCTTTTATAGTCTTCCATATTTAGCCAAAATGACATATTATGCCTTAGAGAGCCTCATGTTTTGTAACTACTAATTCCTTAGTGGATTCACTAATTACCTGTATTTTATTCAGCCTCGCTGAACTGTAATGCATTCGGCTCAAGACTGACAGTGATAACAAGGAAGAGACATTTAAGTAGTTTTGACTTCTTACCGCATACCTCCTTGCTTGAATCCAAGCCAGCTGCAAACCGGATATTTATTACAGGTAATCAGAAACTCAGCTACATCACCAAAGGTGCCATATAACTTAGTCCCAAATTAAATTCACATAATGAGCTAAATTCACAGTTCTAAAACTTTCTTAAAAGACCTCCAAATAACTAAAACCTATTCTTACTTAGGATCAAGTGCTCAAATTTAGGAACTAATTCCAAGGTTAATTTCCAGTTTTAATAAAATGCGTCATAGCTGCGCTTCTTAAATTTTGCGTAATATTTTGATGATTTGATATGTAAATCCAATCAATAAGTCAGCCCTATAAAGTCATTTATATATATATATACACAGTAGTATGCATCTTGGACTTGAGAGTTTGAGTACCTACTGATGAGTATATTTATAACCTGTTAAGATCAAAGCTCTTGTGCTTAGAGTTTTGAAAAAAAAATATTGGCTATGTAAAAATAACACCTTTTTTTTTTTAATATTTGTCACATATATCAAAGCAAAAAAATTAACTACAGAAAAACTGGTCTTGAACAGCTTTGGAAAAACTCACATCATTGCATGTACACTAAACAACAGTTCGGGTTATGTACATAGTCAAACATTTACTATAGAAAGGCAAGTAAGAGGATTTTGGAAAGGAAATAGAATTAAATTAGCCTGAGAAAGCACAAAAGGAAGCTGTGATCATAATCCAACTGAAATGCAGTTTCAATTCATGAGTTCTCCCCATCGCTGTCTAAATGAAAGGACAGATGCTTTTTAAACCTCAATGGATCTTGAAATATAAAGCTCACTAGCACCCCACTGGAAGGCCCACTGCTGTACCTATTATTTCATCTACTACTTTTTTTCCATATATTTTATATACATATATATATTGAATAATCAACATTTCTTGAACAAGAGGGATGGGTGTGTGACATATCCAAAATACTAGCCAGATAAAAAAATGGAAATACTAATTAGGCAATACATATAATACCAATGCTGTCCTAGAAAAATAAAATAAAATAAAACAAAGTACCTTTTTGTCCAGATGCATTCTTTTTTCTACTTATTTGTTGCATATTCCTTATTTCAATTTATTTCAACTTATAACGCCCAGCTTACTTTTGGGTTGGAATTTGGGCTTAAGTCATATTGGTATTTTAAAAGTACCAAAGTACCATTCTTAGTTCCTTCTCCAAATAATTTGCTACTTGATTAAAAGAGGAGAG
>VZSV01000089.1:3039713-3057940 GCA_013398735.1 Nothocercus julius
GAAACAGAGGGAAACCAAGATTCCTCAATCATCTTTATTGATAAAATTTAGACCTTCATTTGGATGAATTTCTTCATACTCCTGATGCTGCACAAAAACCGAACGGAGAGCCCACTTGGGTGGAGGGATGAGCAAAATGCTTCGCCAAGGGCAGGCCAGCTCGGCGGCTGGGCAGACCCAGGGGCTGCCTTGCCCAGGCCGGCTGCATCAAGGCACTCCCAGCTCTTCCCAGAGGCCCCCAGCCCACTCCGTGGGCACGGCAAACAGCACTAGCCCAGCAGCCAGCTTCCGCAGTTCCCCTTGGTTTTCACCCACTTTCCTTCTGCTCACACTGACCTACAAAACAGCTCTATAAAGCAGCAGCAAATTTCACTTCCTTTATTCAAAAACTGGGCTTCAGGAATGAAGTATTTGGTGGCTTGCTAGTATCTTCGGGGTGTTAAAGTCCCTCGTGGAGCGGGTATCTCATAACATCTGTGCTTTGGTCTTCTAGGGGAGAACTCCTACACACATTTGACCACATCAGAGACCACAGGCTTGCTGCAGAGTTCAAAGGGGTACTGAGAGCATGGCTCCTGCTGGCACAGGCATCTCTCTTTGCACAGCACCTACAGAAAGCAACCAAACACTGGGATTTTGGGGTTCTCCCCCCAGCTCCACTTTCAAGACAGTCACAAGGAAGAAAAGAAAACCTCCGAGGATGCTGTGGTTTGGGTGCCACGGGCCATTTCCGACAGCTCCAGCCACAAGGGTTCAGGGCACTTTGTAGAATTAGAGGCCTTACTTGCCCTCCCTACATCTCAGAGGAGGGGAGACTTGGCAAGATGCCTACCAAGGACGCCCAGGACCTCAGATGAGAGCTCTCTAGAAGGGCAAACCTCATTTGCTGCAAGTTCAACACCAGACTGCACTTCCAAGCCCTTTTAATCAGGGATAAATGCTTCTTTCCATTATTAGTTTAGGCAACGGTTATGAAGAAAACCTTTTTAAAAATATATATAGCAGATAAAATTTGCAATTCAAATTGATATTTTTAATCTTAAAAGTATTCTGGTGGAATGGAGTGAAAAATAGAAAAAAAGAACAAGTTCCATAAATCTGTCACCCGCATAGCACATCACTCACAGCTTTCCCCAGCCCACTGAGGAGGAGAGCCATACAGCTTTAAAATGACTTCATTCCCATATTTACATATTTTTTAATAGGGCTATGATGAATCTCCTTCCGCTTGACTCCTATTTTGAGCTGTGATATTTTAATCTCCATTCTTGCCGCAACTTAGCAGATGAATGTGCAGTGTGACAGAGCTCAGAGGAAATAGTATAAATAAAGCAAAGTGGAGCTATGACATCTCACATTTTATAGCTTTTTTATTGTAGCCTAAGCATAAACAGAGCACAGCTGTGTTATACTCACTGCTGCGAGCACTCCCCCAGCTCCAACCCCCTACGGCTTTTAAAGAGACACGGGACCCACGCGGGATGCTGCGGGTAAAGCCTTGCTGGGAAAGGCATCACCACCAGGGGTGACCACTGCTGCCCTTCCCTTGGTTTTACTACTTCTTCCTGCTGCCCATTTGCCTCCTCACCTTTCTCTCCCCTCTCATCCCCAGGCTGTATGTACGTAAAGCATCAGGAGACTCTGCCTGCTGGAAAATTCTTCCTTCAGTCCTTTACTTTGCCCTATGCGCACACACACAGGCATGCAGAGCACACAATTTGCAAAGGCAACACTTTGCTAAGAGATATACAACTAGTTGGAAGCACTCAAAAAAACCTGCCACCTTTTAATGGTGGTATTTTACAGAAAGGATTCTCATACTTCTTGTTATTTTTGATAGTTCCCCTGAGAAGTCAGTTTAAAAAAAAAAAAAAAAAAAAAAAAAAAAAAAAAAAAACCACCAACTTTACTCCTGCCTATTTCAAAACAAGCTATGAGACCTGTGATCTCTTCCTCGGCAGCAAAACCTGATTCCGCCTCAGGAATTTATGGGATACCACAAAGGATCTCATCGTAACCATCACCACACGGTCATCAGAAAGAGCTCCCACGTGAAGCTTGGTACAGTGCACCTGGACACTTCCATGATTCTAAAGATGAGGGCATCAAAACCCAGTCACCAGCCATTTCCCCCCATAACAGCATCTAACAATGCTATTTACCCTTACAGCATTTTGAGACATGCTCTAAAATGCTCTTTCATCTCCAGCTTCAGTGTTAGACAAAAGTACATGTAACATGCAAGTGTGTAAGAGTCTTCTGTCATCCATAAAACAAGCAACAAAAACAAACAAAACCCCCAAAAACAAAAACCAAGGCTTACCAATGGCTTTATCACTCTTGAAAATTGTGTCCATCGTTCCCAAATGCAAGGCCATGGGACAGACAGGGAGTACTTCGGCTTAAGAAAGATGGTGTCCATCAAGCCGATAACTTTCTGCAACAATTCTCAACAAGGAAGGAAGTTTCAGTGACCACTGATGCTCCCTGTGAGCTGTAGCCTCTGCTACTTGGTCATTACAGCCATCCCCTGCTCTCCCTCCACACTGGTCAGTGCTCCACTCATCCATGAGGCGACAAAGGGGTTGTTACCTTACTGCTAACAGAAACATTTTGTTCCACTGTTTTCCTCTCCCATCAGGGCTCAATATAACCTAGAATAACTCTGCTCTAGTTTCTCTAATGGACAGGTAGCATCAAGCAACTCTCAAGCAAGCCAAAGGAAATGGTTAGAAATAAAAATAAAACTATGCTAGACATATATCTGCAGTTATATTTAAACATAAAAATAAATTTTAAAAGCCCAGAAAGCATGCTGAAAATGCTTTCAAGTGGAGAGCTGACCAAATTAACACGGTTTCAACACTGGATTATCAGGATTCCCATGTCTGCCCAAAGTCATTCCTCTGCTAAACACCACGCCTACCAAGCCACAAGCCAAGTATTAAGATTAGCAAACCACGTTTTCAGGAGAATTAGTAAAATTCCTCTGTTTTGCTGATGGATTACCACATCTTCAGAAAAGTGAAACTTCATCAAGATGCATGAGTCTACATGCTGAAATTCCCTTGAGCCTATTCAATTTTACTCCATTTGTTCAACCAATGATTTCACAAAGACTTGCTCTGCGTGTGATGGGTGTCACGTCTATGTATCTGATAGGGGGCACATTTTGTACTTGTATTCAGTCCTTGCACAGAAACTAAGGACACCTTAATTTTGGCACAAGGAGGACAGCAAGACAGACATAACCACCCCAATACTGAGGTGACTAAGACCTCTCCCATTAGAGCTCTTGTATCAGCAGGTGCTATTCAAAGCCCTCCAGAACAGACATCTCATTTGCAAAAGCAAACTCTTCCAAGCTTTTGTCAGAGGGATACCTTGCCTCTCTGGGGCAGGACGCAGGAAGCTGGGACCAGGACCCTGGAAAGTTGCAGCTGTTCTCACTTAAAGCACTGAAAACAGCCCCATAAATACCCACCACGCATTACCATGCGTTATACCCAGACCTCATACCCAGAGCATCAACAGGATCCAACAAAGTCACCAATACTTTGGGTTGTTATAGGTTTTTTTCTTCCCCATTTAGATAGGAAACAGCACCTACTCCATGCTCACCAGAAGACCAATCCTATTGAACAGTATAGTCTAGAGTTTGCTACCTCCAAGAGGAGACTGAGAGATGGGGTCATAAATTCCTGCTCACTGGGAAACAGCATAGACACCAGGAAAGATAAGGAAGAATGGAGAAAAAAACAGCTGCAAAAAACATTCTCACTGCCTTCAGCCTCCTACATTTTCTTTTGACCACATTTTTTCCCAATTCGCATGTCTTCTGTAATAGTACCACAATCTCCACTTCCCAGCTAAGAACCTCAAAATACCCAGTGTTGTAAATCAGCACTAGAATGACTGGGATGAGAAACTAAAGATATTCCCAGTGAAGTCTAAGAACTTAACCTGCCTTATAGTCCTCTACAACTCTTCCATCGCCACAGCAAAAAGATCCTGAAAATGTTCGTAAAGACAATACTAAGTACATGTTGAAGGAAAAAAATGTGACAACGTTATGGAACATACTTAATGAGAACAGTGGGAAGTAGCTGTAGTATTAAGCACTATTTATGACAGGGATGCTCAAATTGCAAGTATTATTCCAAGACAAATAGTCTGCAGCTACAAGTGAGGCCTCCCTCTTTAGAGTTTGTCTGTTAAGAAATTATAAATGTTTTAATTTTATGGAATATTAGCTTCCGGTTAACCCTGCCGTCCCCAAATTCCTGTGCACAAACTTTCCATCCCTTTTTCGAATGGAAAGTTTGATTAAACCATCTCAAACCAAACAAGCAGCTGTGCCAGACGCAACCATGGCACGTGCAATGACACAATCTCATCAACATACACACACAGACACCAACGTCAAGGCATCACTGACTCATCTGTAGGCTTGTGCAATACTAACTAATGACAAAGTAACTCTCAGCTACTGACTTTGAAGGCTAAATACCGCAAAGACACTATTTAATGGAAGAAACTTCTAACAGCCCCAAAGGCATCTTCCTTACAGAGCACCGCCTCTCTCACGGCCAGCTTTCAGCCAAACCGAACACAAGCAGCTGCAGGCAGGAGCTGTAGGGAACCTGCTTCATCACAGACAGGTAGCAATGTTGCTTTTTCTCCCCCCAGTCCCCTTCTTGTTTAGTTTTCAGTCACAACAAATGAAGGAAGTGAACCAAATAAGAGAATTAAGCTGACAAAAAAAAGTAAAATTAGTAACAGGCTAACAACGTATACCCACTGCCTGGGGCAACATACGGCTGATGGATGATGACAGCCAACAGACGAATCCTCATTCCCTGTCTACTAAACAAATTAGCAACCTCATCAATATCGTCACCACACTCACCTTCTGCAGCAGCTGCTGCTGCAACATGACTGCTGGTGAGTTTTATGGGGAAAGCCTGGCTTTACCTTTTGGCCTGCCAATTCCTGTGGGCATTCAGGGCTGACGCCCTTTGGAAAAATGCAACCTTCCAACAAAATAGGGTTTTTGTTTGTTTTTCCATATATATATATTTTAAGGCCTACAGAGCTGTGTACAGATATGATGGTCATCCACATGCTCACTTCCTGGGAATCAACAGAGCTTGCACCTTCTGGGTCTTCTCAGACGTGAGGGGCTCCTCAATTCAAGTATAAGTTCAGGGTCCTTAACTTGAAGAGGCCACCAGGACTTCTGCTTGGACAACATCACCCCCTTCCTTTACATAACCCAAGACCTGCTCCTACACTCCTGTTCGCCCGTGAATCCTTAAGTTTTTACACATTTCTAAAAGCAACAGCTAGCCACAACTTTCAATAATGAGTCACTTCTGGATATCCAACACCTTGATTTTTGTAGAGGCTCAGTTCTGAGTCCTATAAAGTGTGAGCACTTCTAACCCTGCCAGAAAGGGACAACATTTCTCTCTCATTTCCAAAAATCTCATCAGAAAAATGACTCAAATCAAACACATCCCAATCTAGAAAGATCAAATTTTAAAAACACTCAGCAAGAACTATAACAAATCATGTGTTGTAAAAAGTCTATTACGAAGAAAAAGCAAATAAACAAAAACCAACTAAAAAATGAACCCTTTTAGTGTGACAACTTAGATACAGAGTTCTTCTGCTGCTCTGCAAACAGAAATATGCCCATATGTTCACATGCAAAAGCATCACTCTCCTCTTCAATACTCCTGATGAGGTTGATTTTTTTCATAATGTCTAATAACTTCTCTTAAAGCTTTTCACCCAGTAGAACTAGAAAAGCATGATAATAGTTAACGGAATATCTGAACTTATCACTGTCCTGGATTACTAAAAATATTTGCCATTACTTCAACCACTCAATCAGTTTCTGTAGCATTGCATATTAGCACATAGAATAGCTTCTTTGGAAAGGAGCCACTGTATACATCTTCATATCAACCCAAGCATGTGTCCATTGGTTACAGGATTTCACCAAGGCTTCGGGTTACATCAGAATTCTTCCTTCCATGTAAAATCTTAAGAAGGGGGTCAGAGTAGCCACCTGATTATTAATCTAACCCTCAGTCTTTCTAGTAGTTAACAGACAAAATCCTGACTAGATACCGGGACCAGCGTCTTCTCTTGGGGTCAGCTAAGCCAACAGAAAACGTGTTTTCTCATTTGCTTCCATAATGGACTCTATGAAAAATTCATGGTGCTTCTTCATGCTCAGATAAAACACACGCCTTCCTCCTGTATCTCAGAATAGCCAATAGACGAATATGTTCCTGAAACTCGTGTACATGCAGTTGTAGGTTAAGTCTTCCAAAATGTTTAATGTGTTAGTTTATCAATTTAAATGCATAATCAAGGTTTGAAGAATGAAAAATATTGAAGAATCATTTAATGAGACAAATATTTCACTTTTTCTTTTTAAAAATCACAGTATTTCTTGACACAATTCCCATTTATCTATTTTTCACCGTTAATAATCTTGTTGTCTAAACAACTACTTACTTCAACCTTCTCTCCGACATAATATTGAAGAAACCAAACAAAACTTGCCAATTCTCATTAGGTAACAACAGATTTTTTTTTCTACTAACTATGATTTGTTCTTTTCTACCCCAACCCACTTTTTTTTTTTTTTTAAATATTAATTTAACCATATCATAGGAACATTCCCTTTGGCACTTAATCATCCACAAAAACCTTTCTATTGCTTCATAAACTCCATCACAATGAACATAATCCCTTAGTTAAGTGCCAATTAATTATTAAAAACATTCATTGAGGATTAACAATCATGAAATAGATACAGTTCTATTATGTAGTTGTTAATCCTCAATAAATCTACTTGTAATAGACAGCATTTTAGTACGAGAGCTAGCCTACTTAATCTAATGCTTTATATTTAATTAGATAATTATTGCATGTTAAAAAATACATTCATTAGGTTTAATAACTATGTAATAAGCGTACATCTAATAGACAGATTATTAAAAATCTCCTTTTCCGAGGATTACTAATCACTTTTATTAGCATCCCAGAACCACTCTCCAATGCAAAAACCAATATATTGCATCTGCCCTGCCTACAGAAATGCAGCCCAAAGAATGGGTTAACATCCACCACTGATGCACATCCCCACAGAGATGATGTGGGAGCCTGAAGTTCAGCTGCTTACAACTTCCATACTCCCTCAAAGCACCTGACATCCTACCTTTCCAGAAAGTCCAGACCATTTCTTTTCCTGAAGGCAATGGTGTGATGGTGCTGGACAGCAACCCAGTCATTAAGATGAGGGACTTGGACAGGAAGGTGCAAGGAGAGGCAAAAACATAAATATCTTACAAATGAAAGCCTCCCTGGAACTCCCAGGTCCTGTGGAATACTAGATACATACACAGCTGTACAGAGGTGTATTTCTTACCATTTTATTCCTCATATATTCTCTTTCAAGTACCTTCTTCAAAGAAGGTTTAGGGAGACACGCATATCCTGTTACTTATCTAATCCCCACCTCCAATAGCCACCAAGCTATAGGCACGATACCTGTTTCTAGAACTGAAACCAAGAGTGATATTTATAGCAGAAAGGTCAAGTGCTGAGCAGCCCTTTCAGCAAATAAGCTTAACAACTTGCTCCCTAATCCTTCACTTGAAACTTCAAGGCCTAGCTCAAGAAAAAGAACTCGGAGGCTCTGCGCCTCTGGAGACCTACCCATTCCAGTGACGGTGAGCATCCCTACCTAACACAGCCGGCTTGAGCTATGGCAATTCAGATGACCCCCTAAAAATCCCTATTTCCATCTTGTCTTTTTCCCTTGCACTTCAGAACAGAGCTGATTTTAGCAACTGCTCTCTTTGAAGAGGTGTTAGCTCTTGAAGCAACGCCAGTGCCTTGCATCTCAGGAACGGTAGACCTTGTTTTCTGATGGTGTAAGGAATACATCTGTAACTCTGCAAATCTGTGACTGCTTACACTCCTTTCTGGAACCAAAAGTGAGGAAAAGGAAAGATGGTAGTCAGAGAGAATCAAAAAAGCACAGATTTTGGCTACTATTTTAAGCCTTGTATTGACACCATAAGTGATCTGTGTTCCTTCTTTAAAGTGAAGCTACAGCAGCTCAGAGTTAACTACTGAGTATGTTAGGGGGGAGGAGGAAGAGGGAGGAGGAAAAGAAAAAACCCACACACACATCACAGATCACAGAAGTCCACTTAACTTGGCAACTGTATTCACTTTTTAGCATGAAAAAGGAAGAGTTCAGGGTTTCAGCACAGCTCTGGAATTATACAGGCCGGACCTCTCATTTGGATGCAGCAATGATTTGAAGCAGCAGCAAATACTCACTTCCTCCCCTTTACAAGCTTCCTAAATTTTAGTAATTAACACTCATTAACAAAAAACTAGTAAATATCAAGTGATGCTATATATATATATATATGTATATCAGCATACCCTAAGTTTTCAGAACAGCAAGGTTTCTGACACAATCAGTCAAACTCTTCCAGCATCACTAATTTTTCTGTGTTCTGGTCTTAGCCCAATGAGTGGAAAGAGCCTGCTCCTTTGGCACAACAAACCTACTGTCCTTCCCACGGAGGGAGGGAACGTGCCCACCAGTGTGATGGGGAAGGAAATGGTGGGAAAGCCTATCTTTGGCCTGTCTCCTTCACACGGTGCCGTCCTCAGCAACTGGGGGACTCCAGGCACACGTCGAGAGCCCGGCACGCACAGCATGGCAGCTACAGCGACTGGCGGGGGACCTTCATAGGTGGGCACCTTCATAGAATTGTTACAGTTGGAAACAACCTTTAAGATCAACAAGTCCACCTGCAAACCCATCACCACCATGCCTGCTAAACCATGTCGTGCAGCTCCCCATGCCAGCCCTGGTGCCCAGTTCAAGAAAGAGGAGTGAAGCACGGTCACCCCCCTAGTAAAGCCACAAGGGTCTGTGCCATGGCGAGGAAGAGATGCATTAGTGTCCCCTGTGCTTACCTGTGACGTGGGTCACACCATGCCTCATTCATGCTCTGCCTTCCCCAGCAGCCAATAATCCAATTCTTCTCAAAGGGAAAAAAATATATATACATAAAATTAGACCCCTCTATTCCCAAATGCTTGACAACACCCTCTGGACCATAAATGTTTAAATTGCTCTAAAACCCTGCAGCTCAGCTCTAGCCTAAGAGATGAGTGGAAAGAGAAGGGAAGAAGAAAATAAAAATAATTAAAATTGAATATCAGGTCTCGGGTACTGCTGGAATAAGCAAAGCAGCCTCCCCAGGGCACTCCCAAGCCCCGGCTGCCACCAACAGAGAGGCAGCTCTGTCCAAGCCGGTGGGAAGAAGCCAAGCTATCCCTACAGCACAGGGACACCCTGCCTGCAGGTACCACTGGTCTTTACCTCGGCCACGGCAGCTGGAGGACCCCCCCCTCCCACGGGCACAGGAGGCAGCATCGCTGCCTCCGGGTGCGACGGTGGAAAAGTGGAAGCGGCTCCAAGACGAGCACGAGGAGCAGGGGGAGCATTATCAGTTAGGGCTGCCTGAAGGAGCCCCGTGATTGCAGCTGGGGGATCCTTAGTTCCCTGTCACACAGGGCAGGAAAGTGGGTCAGACGCAACACATTCAGTCAAGTACCTCAGCCAAAAAGGTACTATTTTCTTTTAAATTACACTGTCTTTACTGGAAGTAAAGTTAGCGGTGTGAAAAAAAAAAAAAAAAAAAAAAAAAAAAAAAAAGAAAAGCGAAGAACAGGGACATGCCCTCCAAGGGTCAGGCTTTCATTTGCCAATGTTAATTCACAGCTGCCTGTTATTCGTCCTTCATTGTAGCCTCTGTCTTTGCCGGGCACGCTCCCGATCCCTTGCTATATCCAGACGGTCCATGTAAATAGTGTTTATGTTAAGGAAGTCATGTTCTGTGTGACTGGAGCGCATAGAAACTGATGTTGTTGTCACTTTAGATTAAGCTCTCGCTTTCGCAAAGGAGACAATTGGAGCAGGCAGCCGAGTGGCCGAATGAAATATTCAGCTCATTTCGTTTAAAGCTGCCCCTGTCTCCATTGTTGGCGCTGGCGAGGCCGGTTAACCCTTGCTGGTGCCGGGCTCGCTGCTGCGCCCTCCCGCGAAACCCCAGCCCCCCACACGCATACAGCTCACGGGCTAGCAAGCTATCGTGATATTTTCCCCTGTCTTCTTTCCTCCTTTCTTTTTTTTTTTTCCCCCCTTCATATAATCATGAACTTGCAGGAGACCCAAAATTAGCTCTCCTCCTCTAAGGCAGAGAGGGAGAAATAAAGCAATATGCTCAGCATCAATCAAGGATATCCTGAATGCTTAGCACAGGCAAGGACACGGCTTCTCCTCACAAGAGCTTAGCACCTACGGTGGGGGGAACCCTACTTGTAACTTCTTCCAACCTTGAGGTAGCCCCAAGCACTTTGCTAACTTTTACTCATGGAAAATTGCACACTTTTTTTTTTTTTTTTAAATAATAATAATACAGCAAAGTAGATGTAAAGCCCAGGAAATAAAAAACAAATGGCTAACACTGTCACAAGCCTTCAGCTGTTACTGATGCAGGCAGACAGGCTGCAGCTCTGCGGAGGAGCGCAGCCCAAGGCCTCGTGCTGCCGCCACGGGGCAGCTGCCTACAGCTCTCCACAAACCCGCTTTCTGAAGGCTGGAGCTGTAGCTACTGCCACAACACCAGGCCCAGCATTGCCCTTCTCCCTAGGGAACAACCTTACATAGCTTTATTTTATTTTATTTTTTTTTAAAAAGTTAAATGGCTGCTTCAGGAAAAATAGTGAATGCCCGTGCATGCCTGATGTACTGAAGGGGGAGACAGGTATTAATTGGGCTGCCTTTAACTTGAGTTATTGCAAGGGTGCTGCTATGACAAGGCCAGACACTGTTTCACAACGCACGCTTTTGCATCAAGCCCTGCTTGTGCCACTGTCGAGTGCTCTGTCACTTACTGCAGGGAGCCGAGTGCGACCAGCGCCCACCCAAGGCCTTGGGTGACTCTGCCCAGAGAGCTTTGATGGAATCCAAGCACACAACTCTACTAGTAACAGCCCAAAACACCATCCTAAAGTAACACTATGAAGTATTAATGGTAACAGCATTATATTTTTAAGGAGAGCACCTGTTATTTGAGGACAACAACCAAAGCCCAAGTGACAAGTTTTGCTTATAATCACAGTGACAAGTAGCTCACTGGTTTCTCTCTTCGATCTGCATTCCGTACTACCTTGCCCAAAGAAAAGTTACACCTACAAGAGACATCAGTACCTATAAGGACTACAGTCATGCCAACCGGAGACAACTACCAAAATATTTCTGCTCGAGCACACATCAGATTCTTTTCCTCCAGTCGAACTTTAAACGTATGCACAAATATGCCTCCATCCCCTGCTGATTTATTTCTGTAGGACACAACAGAATTGGGAAGCAGTGACAAACTGATAGACTCTGTAAAAAAAAAAAATACTTAATTTACCTAAATGACTAATTTCAAATAGCCTTGCAGCAACATCTTACAGCGACATTTTACACCATGGTTCATGTAAGAATATTGTGTTAAGACCACCTACACTAGTGCTCTCTGCTTGTATATATGGTATGAAATTCCAGCTTCTTCATTATAATGATTTCAGAGCCAAAAATCTCATCAATTGCATGTTTGCTTTTCTAGTTATCTGGATAAATACACCGCTATCTATGAATGGCTCATGAATGCAGATAATAGTAAAGTTAATAGGAAAGTGTAAACATTAAACATGATATCTTGAGTGTAATTATTGTACACACAGTTTAATTATCAGCATTATTCTTAAAAAAAAAATGCTATCTTTCAGAGTATACCTACCTGACTACAATATTTTGTGTGTCTGCTTAATATTAAACAGTATTCAAGGATATTCTTGAATTGGGCTTTATATGCTTAAGGACCCAGAGTCCTGCACACGCAATAGTCATTTGTCATAATGAAACAAAAAAGTCTTAGATGTTAAAATGAGATATTTATTCAGAACGAACCTCTTAAATCTCAGAAGCAATGAAAGAAAAAAATTCTATTTTTTTTTTCATACTTTCCTGACTGAAGAGTCATGCAAGAGATACACAGATGTAGTACAGCTCCTATAATCAGTCTAAATGTGAGTGGTTGTAAAACCAAGTTTATGTTATGCACAAACACATATTTTATACCAATGGAACGGGAACAGTGAAGTGCTGGACATCTGGCGTTAGGCAGTGGCGGACTGCTGCATGCACACATCATGCTCATCCCCATAAATATCTGTTTCAAAATCACCAGGACTCAAAAATGCCCCTAGTCTTTCTGCTAAGTTAAAATCATCACTCCTTTGGACTCCTTTTAGGATAAAGTCTAACAGATAAGTTATGCCCTGAACTCTGTTTAAAAAAAATACTATACTTCCAACTTTCTCCTCCCACCCTAACAAACATTAAAAAAAAAAAAAAAAAGCTAAGAAACCCTTAAAACAAAAACATATGAACATAGAGTATCAGGCTGATATTTGACCTGCCCACACCTCAGAAGAGGATGGGTCCAGGGGGAAGGTAGCACGGCTGGTGGAACGGGTGACCCTCTCCTCACTGGTGGCTGTGGGCTGGGCACACTGACACCAGGCCAAGAGAGGCACTCGGTTTGGGACGAGAGCCCAAGAAGGGGTCCCGAGCACCGTGGTCATGAGAACTGCAGCCCTTTCTGAAGGAATCGAGTTATTAACCTAAGTGACTCCAGAAAATTTAAGTTTGACTGACTGCAGATTTCTCTGAGAAATCAGGGCACATGTTTGTAAATTGCCTGGATAGTCTGTGTGCTGAAAGATGCTACATAAATGAAAGTTAGATTAATATAATAGTGGCAAGGGGTCAGGAGGAAGATTTCAATACTGTCTTCAGCAGGGGTTTCTAACCAGCATTAAATATCAGTGAAGATTTGGACACTGATGTTTTTCTAAAAAGAATCAAATATGTCACTCACCTTTTTTAAACTGCAAATACAATACAAATCATAGGTTATATTTCTCTGACTTGTAAAAAAATCTAAGCTAACTTAGAAGACTTCACTTCAAGATCAAAATAGTTCCCATTCCTTACATTAGGGACAGGCAGTAGTTAGGTTTGACTGTAGTGTTGTCATCTACTGAATTGCTGCCAACAAAATCCCCCAGCAACCTCAGCAAACCCAGTTTTCCCACATCAAGACAAAAGTACCTGGGAATGCTCAGTCCATTGCTCAGAGAATACAATAAGAAATAAATGGAATAACATTTTTCAGAAGGGAAATAAAGGTACAAAAGCCATCTGAAACACACCTCAGGAACAGAGTTTCTCATGACAACCCACCTATGGGTGCCAGGTCCCCGCACAGCGTCGCGCTGTCACACGTGGAAACGCAGGAGGAGGAGCTCCCCATCTGAATGCCCTGATCTTTAACAGAGACCCTAGCCCTAACGTTATCAGCATCATTAAGAACACCGCCTGGCCAAGTCCAACAGCTATATATAAACATATCTACGTGAACGTACGCACCCGCGGACACGGAGGCCGGCTCCTGTGCGAGCCAGCGCGCCCAGCGAGCGTTCACAGGCTCGGAACAGCTGCCACTCGGAGGCCGTCCTCGTCTAAACCCGACCGCAACAACCAAGCGACGGCACCGCTTCAGAACGAGAAACGAAGTGGAATTGCTCCCAGATTTGCAGTCAAAGAAGATACCAAAAGCAAACAGCATGTAATTACCCAAAGGGCAATTTGCCAGAACGCAACACGAATTGCCTGAGCCCGTTGCTCCCAAGGCAGAGGAGGAGGCCCCGCCAGTTGGGGTCACAAGCTTGACCAAAATTAAATCAAAGAAGTCAGGGCTTGCAAACAGAAGTGCAACTCCTGAGCCCAGGAATAGGGTCAACAGGTGAAAGGCCTGGAAACTACTTAAAGGTAAAGGTCTGGATCTTTAAGGATTCAAAGTGTTTCAGGTAGCTGGTGAAAAACAAACCTCTAACTGGTTATACACACTCAGACTGCACAGAACGAGTATCTAGAGCTACCAGGAGCCTGGTAGCAATTGACATTTCAAACCAAAACAAAGTAACAGAAGAACAACCTCACTCATCAAATCAAAAACACAGATGCCCAGACTGCAGTAACACGCTATTAACCCCTCCAACAACCACACGCCACATTCCCCAGGTCCCTACCTCCACTGAAGAATTTCGTGTCCCTGGCAGTCCAAAACCTATGATTATTTCAGTGAACATTTACGGGCCTGCCCATAGACCCCTTCAAAGCACAGAAAGGAGACAAGGTGTTTTTCTTTTTTTCTTTTTTCCCCTCCTCCGTTTATTGTACACCTGGGAAATTGCACAAAAGTGGCACTTCAGACACGTATTTCAGGTCACCTTAAGTGATTTGGCAGGTCAAAACCAGAACCCTCTGCTCCTCGAACGTCACAGAACTTCAGGACTGCTAATCAGGATCTGCGATGACTTTAGGGCAGGGTTCTCGTTTTCAGGCCTGAAAACAGCACACCAAGCTATAAGAAAGTGGCATTAAGGCTTCAGTAACTTTTTGGTGTATCCAGGCCAAATTTAGAGTGAACCTGGGCCAACTTATGGGTTTTTGGTGGAAACTATGCAAAATGTCGTGGTTTCGGTAGAGTTTCGTGTTGGGTTTTGGGTTTTAGTCAAAGCCTAAGCTCTAAAGGAAACCAAAAAGGACATGAAACCATGCAACATGAAACTAAAACAAAGTTTTGCATGAACACTTAAAAGGAGACCTCAGTTTCATGAAGAAGGCAGAAAGGCAAAAACCCCGAGCAACGAAAAGATACGGGACATGAAAATAACCCTAGAATGCCAATTCTACATTTCACTCCTGCTCTCCTTGAAGAGTCACTCCTCATCAGTCCACCTGGTCCACAGAAATCTTAAGTTGAGAAAAATTACTTTCGATTCACGAAGGGAAGGGAAGTCCCCGGGAAAGGGGCCGCTCTCAAGCGAGTCGCGCGCCAGAGGGGCGCGACCGCCTCGGTGCTTCCCACGCGGCGAGCGCCATCGCCCTGGCGAGCGACGCTGCTCGGCGGCCACGCGACGGGGCCGCACCGAGCGCGACTTGCAGAGGGAGCCCCGCGCCGGCCACCACCGCACAGGGGGCCCGCGGCGCCCACCCGCTGGCGGGAAAGGGAAGGGAGGGAGATCAGAGGGCTGGAAAGAAGCAATGAAAAAGGAAGGAGAGGGGAAACCCAGGAAAAAAAAAAAAAAAGTAAAAAAAAAATTATTTAAAGTAGCACTGCGAGCTTATTATTGAATCTATTAACATCATATTCTAATAATTACAGGGTTTCCTCACTACCCCCGCACTAACTGCTACTGTATTCTTACAAATTGCCATGTTATATAAAATACTGTGTATTTTTAATGTCCCTGTAGTATCTGAGCAATTATATCCACTTATAGCTCTGTATTTTCACATCATTGTGGAATAATGGCTCCAATTCCCCACCTCTGTGCTGATGACTCCCACATCTCATTCCCAACCAATCTTGTGCTATCTAAGCACACATTTCAGCCAGTTTTGCTTCATCTTAGAACTGTTAAAGCCTTCTTCCGTCTGTTACTGAAGACTCACCAGCAGTGACTTCAGACATAAAGATGGGACTTTTTCCTTTCCTTTTGAAAAAAAAAAAAAAAAAACCTATAAAATAACTAATATAATCGCCTTAAATCTACATTTAAAGCCATAGACTCTAGAAGAGAGCACAGAGTGCTGCTGTGGCTCAGCACATAAACTCCCCAACAGCTGATTAAAGAAAAAAGTCTTCATAGGTTTTAAGAAAAAGAATAAAGAATGCTGCCCCTTCCACACAGATGTTAAAGCTGCTGCACACTTCACTTTGCAACAGTAATAGGCCAAGAGCTAAATTTACACCTCCAAGCAGGTCACAGTTATCAAGCAGCACACAAGAACTTTAAGAGACCAACAGTAAACTATATTAAAAGAAATAAAGAGAAGCTAAATACCTGCAGCCCAGAAAGGTCCTGCAGCCCCCTCATACACTCCTCTCTGCACAGGTGCCTACTAAAAAGATTCACCTGCTACAGGGGGTGCCTTTCTTGGTCCCCTCTGCAGGGGAATTGCTATCACCTGGCTCAGGTGTTAGTACTTTGCTAGATGGGGAATGAGTATGTGCATTCCTTATTGCCCTCTTTTCATCCAGCTTTGTGGAAGGTGGTGTGTTACCAAAGCACATCTAGCTGAAGTGGAGGAAAAAGTAGTGAGGAGAGAGCTAGTTGAGAAGCTGGGGCAGATATAAAACCACAGTGGGCTTGTGGTTGTTTACCTGAGCACCTTGAAGCCCCTCAAGGCAGTAATGGTTGCTTGGTAGAGAAGAAATGCAGCCCTGGTGCAATAGGTTTTATTTTACCAACCAGTCTCTCAGTGGGGTGCCCTGCTTCTCTGCTTGACGTGCCAGTGCTCTTGGGGTACGTTCATGCATGCTGTGGCAGATTCATGGCATCTTCCTACCTACCTCATCATCCCAAGGGTCTTCCAGCATGGAATACACTGGCAGTATCAACCAAAACATATGAGGGACTTGCTGGAATTTCAGTTCCTTCTTAGGGATACTTTGTTCGTTTATCAATCCTACAATCCAGAACTTCTTTAGGTGTTGAACCTGTGATTGATGAGGGAAGGACCAACTCCATTAAGGATTGGAGGTTTTGTTTGAATGGATAAAAAGAAAGAATTCAAACTTCACATAAGCATCTTATCTAAATGATTCAAAACCACTTCTAGGGGAAAAAAAAAAAGGAGAAAATAAAAAAACATAAAACCCTCTGGACTTTCACACAATTTTTATACCACTCCCGTCTGCTAGGCAGATTGGACATTTTGCAGATTTCTTGGAGAACTTCCTGGCAACCACCAGCAATCACCAGGGCAGGACGCATATGTGTTAAACCAAACCTTTAAACAAAATAATCTTTCTGAACTTCAAACATTCTCGCTGTGAATTCTGAAAAACGCTTCAGTACTATTTTCTTTCACTGCAGCTAGTCCAGCGATGCCCCTCAGGAGGATCAATGTTGCAGCAAGGCTTACAGTGGTGGGCCTACATGACCCCTCCAGGAAGAAACTGTATGTTTTTTTTCTTCTAGATATCTTGTTGTTTGTATTAGAGTTATTATTTGTCACAAGACGCTGTTGCGTTTCAGATCCATCCAAAAATCCCCACTGCATCTTTTTTTTTCAGGTACATCCAGTTAAACAGACAGGCTCTTTCCAATCATTAAGTCAAGTAAAAAAACTGGGGTCCATCACGTCAATGGCTCGTTCCAGAGCTGTTAATCAAGCAAGAACCAATACACCTAGCACAGCAGAAATTTTTAGTCAATTTCTAACAAAAATTAGAAATTTTTCTAATTTCTAATTAGAAATTAGAGTCAATATAGGGACTTTATCTCTTTGTGAACCCCTAGCAGCTTAAGAGCTTCCTCTTGCGTGGATGGCAGGTACTATGAAACAGGCGAGTGGAACTCACATCCCTGCTAATCTGCAGGTAGTTGTTCTTCCGTTCAAGGTCACAATGGAAGTTCACAGGTTTTAGCAAGCTTTCTTCTTCACAAATGGTACTGGAGGCACCCACTTGGAGGAAGTTCAAGTGACTCAAGGTATGGATCAGCAGTAGCTCATATCACATAAACTCCTCCCATTTCACCAACTTAGAGCTGCTGTTTTTATTTCTGCTTAGCAGGCCACAAATAACACAAAATACCTCACAGTGCTGCAAAATCTAGAGGGCTATTGAAGTACATCTTTGTAAAATTACTTAGCACCATCAATACATATGTTATTTATTCCTGAAACAAACCACTTGAAAAAATCTGACTAGTCTATGTTTGTTAATCTTTTAATCAATGAATGTGTTCTCAGCATGCTGTAATTCACCCCACAATATAATTACGTAAGTAAATAACAAGGTAACCTTATTTGCTTTAACTACCCCGGAGGTAGGGAAATTTTAGATATACTTACATCCCACATACACTAAAGACTAAAGAATGAGGTGCAATTAAACTACTTGCAGAATGCCAGTGTCTGTGACAGGAAGAGTACTCAAAGGGTAACTCTATGTCCATGCTAGATGACTATAGTTCTCTCAGGAAAT